>LT669790.1:12135835-12735835 GCA_900128785.1 Arabis alpina
ACATTTTAAATACCTTATAATCCTTACAAAAACCTTATAATATACAATTTTATAGATCAATTTTTAAATACCTTATAAACCTTACAAGAACCTTATAATATACAATTTTATAGATCGATTTTTTAAACCATTTGAAGTCCTGTTTGGCGAAACAGTGAGAATCAACTAATACAACCTTTTTAAATACCTTATAAACTTTGCAAAAACCTTATAATATAGAATTCATTTAAAGTCGTGTTTGGCAAAATAATGAAAATCAACTAATAAAACCTTTTAAATACCTTATAATCCTTACAAAAACCTTATATTATACAATTTCATAAATCAATTTTTAAATACCTTATAATCCTTACAAAAACCTTATAATATACAATTTTATAAATCAATTTTTAAATACCTTATAAACCTTACAAAAACCTTATAATATACAATCGAATCAGATCTTGAACCCTAATCGAATCAGATACCAGTAAAAACGTCTAAACCGAGTAAAAAATCAGATCTTGAACCCTAATTGAATAAAATCTAAGATTTCTACCAATCGAATCAAAAACTCAGATTTTCAAAATAAACCAAATAAAACCAAATTTACAACAAAAAATGACAAAATCCGGATCTAGATCTGAATTTGTTGTCTTCTTCAACCTCATAGAGAAAGAGGCATAAATCAAATAAACCCAAATTTTCAACAAAATTTGACAAAATCGAATCTAGATCTAGATTTTTTTGCCTTTTTCAACCTCATAGAGAAGAAAACACAAATCAAATAAACCTAGATTTACAACAAAACTCACAAAATCAGATCTAGATCTATATGAGAGAGAGAGAGAAAGAGATATTTGTTTTGGCTTCTTCAATTTCACGAAAAAGAGAGAGAGATCTTCATTGATGCAGAGAAAGATGAGATAGAGAAGGAAAGAGAAGAGAGAAGAAAAGAGAAAAGAGATGGAAAAAGATCTTGAGATCTCCATTGTTGTTGTAGAGAAATAGAAGAAAAGAGAAAGAGAAGAAAGAGAAAGAGAATAGAGAAGAAGAGAGAAACAAAAAATCAGAAAATGATTTTTTTTAAAATCTTCTTGTTTCTGCCAGGGGTAATTTCGTCCAAAATGACGAAATTCGTGGCATATTTGTGAACAGTGTTTTGAGCGTGTCATTTTTGCACAGTGGTAATTCAGACCTGTCAGTTTTGCAATTCTCCCAAAAAATCACAAGACTGCTTATATTTATTCTCTCTATTATTTGGTATATTCTATATATTAACGGAGAAGCATTTCTGGTTTATGTGTCATGTTCTCCTTTTTTACTTTCTTTTTATATTTATTTAAATTCTCTATTATACTCATTTCCAAACATTACGACAAAACATTAAGTCTATAGCCAAACAAAAATTTACTCCACAAAATTTTAAATATCTGTTTACTAACAAAATTTCGTTTACAAACTAATATACAGGGAAGCAAATAAATTGTCTACCATATTTATTAATTTCCCACAAAATTCTAGCAGCCTAACCAAAACTAAATTCAACTATTTTAAGAAATTTTTGTTCAACAAATAAAAAAAATTAACCGTATTTATCGTATACTATATTTATTGACAAAATCTTGATTAATACCGATCCAAAAAATATTGTCTAAACTCCATTAATAATTTGAATGACCCAATTTAATACCCCAGTTTTTTTAAGGTATACCACGAATTTACGAATTAACATTAAAATCCAGCAGCCTAACCAAAATTAACTTCAAAGATTTTACAAAAATTCGTTTACAAAAAATTTATCATATATATTATATGTGTTTATATTTTAATCAAATATATATATATATATATTTAAGTTTCAAATAAATTTAAGGTTATATAAAAAAAACTAATTTAACATCGAATTTGGTTTTTAAAGGAGAAGCATTTTTTACTTATGTGTCATGCTCTCCTTTTTTACTTTCTTTTATATTTATTTAAATTCTCTATTATACTCATATTATACTCATTTTCAAACACTACCACAAAACATTAACTATATAGCCAAACAAAAATTAACTCCACAAAATTTCAAATATTTTTTTTACTAACAATACAAATTACAGTAAAAACTATGTAAAGTAATAATGTTGGGACTACCAAAATTTATTACTTTATATAGTTATTACTTTATGAGTAATGCTTAAAATAAATTTTTAAAAATTAATTGATAAATTCATAATAAATCATAATTTAACCACTAATAAAAAAATTTACTAAATATAAATGGTTAAAAGTAACAAAAAGTTAATTAATTTTCTACTAAAAGTTGAAAATATAATATATTTTAAAATAATTTGTTTGTTCTAAAACATCACTTACTATAAAATGAAAGAAATATAAAGGAGTTATTATTTTATAATATTAATTGGACCATATATTTGTATAGGACTTTAAAAAATTATTATCTTATGATCTTATCGTTTTGTGTTAAATTTTGCATTGATCCGACTTGGAACTGGCAAAATTTATTACTTTATAGAGTTTATTATTTATCGAATCTTACTTTATAGAGTTTTTATTGTAATAGGAAAACAAATAAATTGTTTACCATATTTATTAGATTCTCACAAAAATCCAGCAGCCTAACCAAAATGAAATTCAACTATTTTAGGAAATTTTTGTTCAACAAATAAAAAAATTAACCGTATTTATCGTTTACCCTATTTATTGACAAAATCTTGATTAATACCTAAACAGAAATTAACTCAAAAAATATTGTCTAAATTCCATTAATAATTTGAATGACACAATTTAATACCCCAGTTTTTTTATGGTACACGACGAATTTACGAATTAACATTAAAATTCAGTAGCCTAACCAAAATTAACTTCAAATATTTTATGAAAATTCGTTTAATTTTTTTTATCATATTTACCATATGTGTTTAAATTTTAATTTTAATATATATATATATATATTTAAGTTTAAAATAAATTTAAGGTTATATAAAAAAACTAATTTAACATCAAATTTGGTTTTTGAGTCTAAATACAATTATTTTCAAGATGTGTGAAGTTTAAGGCCAAATACTTTCAAGTGTTAGGTTTGTATTTTCCTAAACATGTTACATTTTATTCATATATGATTGTTTATAATATAGGATTTTTTAATACAAACAAATAAAATTTGAATTAAGATTATAAAATGTCATGTAATTTAAAACGATTCCTTCCAACAAAAAGCAGTTCATTAGACGAATATTATTAACAATATTCTTTATATTTTACGTAAATATAATAAAAAAATATTAAATTTACACTAACTAACGATTACATTTAAACTCGCGCATAGCACGAGTCCTAATCTAGTTATATTTTACGAGATCAACTTATTAAAAAATCCAATCTTTAATCTCTTGATTAAAACTCTATGAGATCTGTCCCATTTTTCCAATTCAATTCCATTAAAATGTAATGAATTTCAATGTGTTTATGAGATCTATCCAAAATAAAATTATTATTTTTATTTCCATGAAAATGTAGTGATGTATTGACAACCAATTGTAATTTTCTTTACTTGTTTCCTAAGTTTTTAATTCCCTTTATATAATGAATACATTTAAAATTAAAGTAGAAATTTTATGTGTGATGTGTATCATCTGTTTACACATTTAAGAGAGATCAGCGTGAAGATTTAGCAAGCGCTCGTCAATGTCACCACCAACGTTGTTTTAGTTGTTGCCCTCAAATTCTTGCCAGGGAGTTTTGAGCTTATGTCTTTTATCCAATTTATAGATCACTCATATGTTATTTGCTTCCTAATTTTTAATCGATTAAATTCTCAAATTAGATTTTTATAGTTAAGACCATTGTTTAAATTATCGTATGGTGGTATTTGGGAAATGGGGGTGGACCTATTGTCTAACAAATTAGTTGAAGATTTTCGAGAAATTTTGACGCGACGCTTTTTTTCCAATTAGTGGATACATGTATATGTTAACATTTGACGCAAGAGATTATGTTAAAATTTTGATAGCATAGTGGTTAGCATCCATTATGAAAGTCCAAGCCCTATTTATGTAACATTCCCGGTTGCTGAAAGCTTCTGCCACATCTAAGAAGCAAGCCAAAAGGTCTATATATATACAACGGACCAGAGGCTTATAAATTAAATTATTGTTTTAATATGAAAAACCTGATATATATGTAGTAACTAGTAAGTAGTAAGATATGCTTTTCATGTATAGTAATTTAAGTTTTTAGCAAAAAAAATGTATAGTAATTTAAGTTATGAATAACATCGATCTTGCATGCATTTTGTAGATGAAGCCGTATACTTTGATAGTAAGAGAAAACGTCTGGTTACTTAGACGTGCATTTATCTATTGTTTCACAGATTAATCAAGAACTCATAATCAAAATTACATATTGAATTCGAAGAATCAATTAATATGTTTGTTGTTCTTAATAATTGACAGGATGACCCCAGGACAAAAATACTCCTTAGTCATACATTAATTCCTTACTAATGACCGCACACATCTTGTTGTTTTGGCATGTTTATCATTCACCATGCATACTGTTTTGATCCCCGACCGGGTATTACTATACTCCCTTACATTTTGCATGGCTTTATGGAATTACAATCGAAATGGTCTAACGATGCAGATATGGCCTGATCGACCCAATCATGATATTGAAGGATGGGACCGGCCCGACGAGTTATCTACGGACCCTCCCTGCTTGACCTTCGTAGTGCATCAAAGAGACTTCACTAAATCACTTTTTTTTTACCGTGAACGGATTTCGCCTTTGGCCTCTGGGCACGTCGGAGTCTATGTGCTCGAATATTTGAAGGCTTCTTAGGACATTAGAGTTCTACAGGAGAGGAGATTTCTCAAGGATTTCTCAAGATTGCTAAGCCACTCACAAACTCTTATGCAAAGATATGGCTTTTGTGTTTGATGAGAAATGCCTTGAAATGCCTTGAATGAGGCATTTCGCTCGATAAAAATGAATCCACAGAATCTATCCTCACTTATCCTTATGCTTTTCTCACATATTGGTTTACTTTGCATCTCTAACTTGTCATATGACGGCATATTTTGGCCTTTTCCTTTCCTTGGCCATGACAATTTGTAAGCTTCTTTTGTTGTCCTTTGTTGGGGTACCATGTGGGATGTTGTTTCATGCTTGGTTGCTCCGAATCACTGAAAGGTCTTATGAATATTTGCCGCTGGATTACTTCTTACTTCCTCTGTTTAATCATATGTTCGCAACCTTTATATTTCAATGGTGAGGAACAATTGTATGACTCTTCCTTTCTTCTTTGTTGAGATACCATGTAGGTGTTGGTTTTGGTGCGTTTTGTGCCTCCACATCATTGCAATTTCTTTAATTATCCGCATTAAGATTAATGCGACTTAGAGTTAAGATAATTATGTTTTTTTTTATAAAAAAAACTGATGCATATACTTCTTCTTATTTGGTTTTGTTGCGTTCGCATTAAGATAAAAAAATTAATCTTGATTGATATTTAGTTATTTACTATTCAAAGCATCAAAAATATGATATCAGTTTAATATATTGTATTTATTTTTTGTATCCCTACATTAGATTCCCAGGCAAATAGTATTGTTGACAAATGAAAGTCTATATGGATTAAAGTCATCAGACGTAAAACGCGATATTAAAGTATTTGGAGTTTGTTAAAGAAAAAAAAGTATTTGGAGTTTCTGAAAATAGTATATTTTGTTTGTTTCTTATATTGAATTCTATGAGCGATCAATGCATATAGATGCTGAGCTGCAATCGTTGATAGAGTGATCGTAATCTATAATGGATACAACAGATTCCTACGTATGCACGCACTCATATGTTTCTCAAAATAGTATGAATTTGACAATGTCTTCTGCTTCTCAGAATAGTATGCATTAATCATTTTCAGAACTTAAAGTAGAAACAAATTGTGGGAAAAAAGTTTCATAACCAATCAAAAGGCCTTATTCCATGTGATACCCAACACAAGAAGAAAATTTATATATACTTGTTTACAAATGCTGGAAAATATATATTCTACCTACAAAATCTTGTTTTCACTATTTTATGACTTTCGGTTATTTTTATTTTTCCAAAAATTTGTACATCAATCCATCATTTTACACAGATTTTCCGATTTTTGTATATTTTACTAGTCATACCATGGAAACGTGACTACTTAATTATGTAGATGAATGTCATAAAGTTAATAAAATAAATGCAAATTATGAATTATTCAAAAATTCCTGATAATTAAAAGTTGCAAAAATAAAAAGTGTTAGGTTTCTAGCCATGCTTTACAACACTTTTTTGGTAAAATATGGTATCATTCTAAATTTTTTTGGTATTCCAACATCGGATTTCCACGAAAGTTTTATTTGACATGAAAGTTTAGCGTCAAATTCAGACGTAAGAATTAAAGCATGCATTGTTAATGGATTCTATTAATGTATCGGGGGTTTTCCGAAACCATAAAACCACGACACAGCTAATCTCTATAAATTCACCTGATTTGCTAACTAATCGCTCTCATCCCTCTCTAGCCTCTACCATATTCTTAGAGTCTTTTTTGTTTTTGGCTTTTCTTTCAAACACTTGAGTCGATATGGCAGGTTTCATCACCATGATCCCCGGAGTCGCTGGTGAGAGTATTTATCTTCTTTTTTTTGGGATTTTTCTTTGTATGCTATGTCATTTATTTGCATAACACAGTCACAAAGTCTAACTCATATAACTTCTTCTTCTCTTGTGTTGATATGCATGCAGGAAATTTGATCTCGGCATTTTTCTTCCTCTCTCACATGTGCGTTGAGTACTATTTTTCTTAATTATCTATATAAAGTTTCTAGTTACTTTCCTCAACAATGTTTGATTTAATCTAACAAAATGTATGTACAGGAACATGTTTTGGAGAATTTGGAAGTACCAATATTCGATAATGGAAATCGATTACGTGCCGTACGTCTGTACGTTGCTGAGCACAACTCTCTGGACATATTATGGATACATCACCGGTCAAGTCTTCATCGTTATGATCAACGGTTTGGGCTTTTGTGCTGAAGCATTTTATGTGGCCACTATCCTATTTTGCGGACCTAATACGGTAAGTAAATTATTTGTTATATGTATACTTATATTCTATTTAGTTTCTATGTCAACGCTAAACATGTGCATTTTTTTTTATAAGTTTCTCAGTTCAAGACGATATACGTGGTTTTGGTTGTAAACATGTGGATCCCGGTTATAGCGATTGCGTCTGTACCTTTCCACATTTTCAACGACTCGTATACTTCATATAGTATCACCTTTTTTTTTATGGACATATAGTATTACTATCTAGGGCTAATTTGTCCAATAACCATAAAAAGTTATAATATAATAAATAACCAAAACTCATAAATTAAATGGTTGTAAATGTGCACATATGATAGTTTTGGTTACTTTTTGTATTGTATTTTTTTTATGGCTATTGGGTTAATTAACCCTTACAATTAATCAGTATTTTTCTTTAAATACATATATAGGGTGTCAACGATTGGTATATTTCAGTAATTACATGTATGGTATGATCACCATTAATTAACCCATAGAGAGTCCAAGTCACAGCATTCAGGAATGATAATAACGAAATCCAAATTGACATGAATTGTGTATTCCTTGTTTTCCACGCTGTTATCTGAAATCATAAAAATTAATTATATATATAACAAATATTATTAATGTTTTTCTGACGTCATATCTCTTTGCTTTTGTGTGTGTGCAAATGCGGTGGGTATTCTGACGGGAACAGTGCAGCTCATTACTTATTATCACATCAATAACGCGGTGGCATAGACACTAGAAAAATTGATAGACTTTAATTAAATAATTGATGTATTTGCTATTTTCTTTGTTAGCTTCATTTAGGAATACTCGATGCTAAGAAATTTTAATAATTTTCCAATAGATAATTGATAAACCTTCTTGAAATGATTAATTATTAATAATATTATATTATACATATATGTGTAGATTTTTAAAATAATCAAAATCATTTAATTAAACCGAATGTTAAATTATATATATATTATAAATTGTTAAATAAGTATATGTTAAATTGTTAATTATAATACATCGTTTAGTTTTCTCAACAAGTTATAAATATCTAGTTGCTGTTACAATTTTATAAATATCTAGTTGACTAAAAGAAATGAACTAGTCGGAATAAAAGGAAAACCAATTAGAATATGCCATATTTTTTCCATTAATAATTAATATCACATTTTTAAATGTGTACCGTAAAAAAATTGTTGCCAAACAATGTATTGCTTCTAAAAAAATCTTAACTATAGCGACAAAAGAAAAGTAAAAAACATATTTGGGTTAATCATTCACAAGCGTTGATTTTATTTTGGGATCAAAATTGTGACTTTAATATCTATTTTCAGTAATAACTGATTTTTTTTATTTTAAAATACATACAACAAAAAGATTTTCTCTAGGAAAAACTCAGAATAATGATGTTACATATCTCCGTTATTCTATTAATCAACACCCACGGTTCTTCTTTCACGTCACTATCTTTCTTCCTACATTAGTTTTATAAATAGTTTTCAAAATAGTCTTTAAAACCTTCGAAACTTTTTTTTTTTTACCAAAAAAAAAAAAGCCTTCGAAACTATTCTCTCGTTTCTTTCACTTTCTTCAAGATTTCATTGCGTCTATTTCAATTTTGTTCCTTCCTCTATTATTTTTGTTTTCAAGATTTACACCATTGTTAGATAGGAAAAACGTGAACACATGGACAACTACAAGATCACTGAGAGATGGAATTGTGCATTTTCTACATGGTTTGGGAAAACAAAAAGTAAAGCTACTCGATCACTTTATGCTAAATATAATTACAAATGGTTATTTTAGTTAAATGAATTAAACAAAAAAATCCAAAGATTTATTTTAGATAAATGAATTAAACAAAAAAAATCCAAAGATTTTCTTGTATAATGATTCTATTTCTAGATATCTCGAGTCATGAACCAACGGGCAACTCTTACTCGATCAAGATGGTGATACAATATCCGTTGGACAATAGAAACTGGAAAGGAAGGAGCCTGGAACAAAAGCAAGACTTATTTAACATGAAGAATCAATTATTTTAGTTTCTCTTTTGGTTTGTTATAAAAGCCACAATAAATATGAATGAATTATTGAGTGATTCTTATTATTATTACTAGGGTTGGACTCGCGCGTTGCGCGAGTTTGGCTTCTTTTGATATTTTTGTGTTATTTTCCAATGTTTTCTATCAATATCATGTATAACATGAATTAGTAAGTATTTTCTGTTAGTATATATATTTTAAATTTATTTACACATTATAATATCATATTTTCAATTATTAATTGTTTTTAATTCTTTTTTTGAAATTCTTTCGATTTGGTATTTGATTTTAAATAAATAGCTGTTTAGTTTTTGAAAACTTATTATTTTATCTATTATTGCATAATAAATTCATCCAATCTTCAAAAAAATTCTAAATATAATCAATATATTTACTTTTGTCATTTTTTCACAAAACATTAATATAATTATAGCAAGTTAATTTATACATAATTTTTTTCTTACGTTTTCTTAAACATTTCGAAAAATAGTTTTTGTTTATCTAGATTTTTAAAATCATTGATTCAAATATTGAATTACAGAAGCTCGCCGGGGAATGTCTTTTTGTAGAACTACGTACATTTTTACATAAAGATCACAAATGATTCTCGGTATATTTTGCTGTACAATTTATGAATAATGTGACCATTAATTTTATACTTTATATATATACATATATATATCAAATTTAAGATTTTTTATTTATTTTAAATTACGATATTACAACGTTTTCAATTTTTTTTCTTTTCTAATTCCAAAACCTGAAAATAACATTTTGAATAAAATATTATATTCTAAAGCTTACCTTATTTTCTTATTTTAGTGAACTCGTTCAATATCCTTTAGTGAAATCATACATCCTCTTTTTTTAAAGCCTTCAGTCTCTTAACAATCGGCTAAAACTCAATAACGGTACTTCAATAATTAACATCATTGAATCTATTTTTTCTTTGATTATTTTTTATTAACATTTCTATTCAGCGCTCTTATATATAAATTTGTAATATTTTGATTATTTTCTAATGACCATATAAATAAAAGTAATTCATTATTGTAATTTTTAATTCGAACATAAATACTCAAATAATCTTGAAATATGGTTCGTATGATGAATTTATTAAACTTAACGACAAAAATTGATTTAACTATTTACAATTTTATGTTACTTTGTTTACTTATTTTTAGTATAACATAACTCAAGCAATGCGTGATTTTTTTATCTTACACCAATTTATACCTTATATCTTTAAAATAATAGTATTATAATACTTTCATATTTTTCTTTCATACTTCCATAAAATCATATAACATTATAAATAAAATCGTATATCCTAAATTTCCATCTTATTATCTCATCTTTAATTAGATGGTTCAGTATCGTTTCAGTGAAATAATATATATTCTTTATCTTTAGATCAACAACCTCTTATATTAACACGTTCATCCCTCATTGGTTCAAATATGCTCATGTATTTCTTTAACGAATAGGTGTAAGTGCGTTCATGACAAAAAAAAACCCAATAACCTCTTAACAATTTTCTAACACTCAAGATTCTTTTTCTTTGAATTTTTGATGTCGCTAATATATTTATTCACTTTTTCTTATATGTATATTCATTTTACATATTTCCAATTTTTGAAATTGAATATATAAACTTTTATCGTTATCATAAATTCATAGTAAATACTCAAATATTAATTTCTACTTTTAGTAATTTATTGACTTATATTTCGTTTTTTAATTTAATTAAAAAATTAGTAGTTATAAGTAACAATAAATATACATAAACATGAACTAAATGAACTTAAAACTAAAATTAATTGTTAATTTTTTTTTTGCCTATGTGGACACCTTAGATGGAGAGAGGACTCCCTAATTATATATATGATTATTACTTTTTCTTTGTCGACTATTATTATTTTCTTTTTGTTGTTGTAAATGACAATTTATTGTTATTAATAAGAAAAATTTATCAAGATTTTGATATGTAGTTACCAACACAAAGAACATATAGGTTCATTAAAAATAATGATACATATTTATTTAGTTTTAAGTTGCACGAGCATGTGCATTAGAGAGCTTGTGATGAGTGTCTAAAAAATTTTCTAATTAAATTTAATTAATTTTTAGTGGGTCAAGGTGTCTAATTACACAAAATGGATCCAATATAAGACACTATCAATGGGTTTTGGATCTCCAAAATGTGGGTTTAATAATTTTTTATGTTTTAGACCCAATAATAAAATCTCCAATGCACATGCTCTAATGATGCAAAGCTTTTTATTACAAAGACACTGACCCCACACACTAAAGAGAGAATACTAATTTAGGATGAAATCCAAGAATGAGATACTAAACTAGTAATTCGGTTGAAGAGTCGTCATAATCCGGACAAATATCTTGAGACGCAAGAGAGAGACGTGAAACGAAGACAAACCAACACCCAAATGGTGTCAAAACAAGAATGAAAAGAAAATTCATGTAATCTAACATGAGCAGTGAAAAGACAAGGGTAAGAAATTCGCAAAAGTGAAACGCAGAATGATACGTCACAGGTTCTTTACTCCATCTTAATAAGAATTCAAATGAGCCAAACATAATGTAAAGGAAGAATAGATTAAGTTTGGCAAGCTGGTGAAGATCCAAACCATATGTAAACACAACTTGAAGATATAGCAAAGCGTATGCGGTCATGTGTATCGAATGTATGACTTTCGAGTAGCCTAATTCTGTGGTGATCCTGACAATTTATTTATCCAAAATCATTAAGACATATGTTTTAATTAGAACAAAAAGTTTGCTTCTCCGATATGTAATATTTGACGAGTTAGTGCATGAAACAAGAGGAGACTTACATCAGGATAAATCTACGTTTACTCTTCCACATAACATCATGATCTCCTTCCTGTTCTGCGAACATATGAGTCTTCATCTATACAAAAGCAATTAATTAATTATTAGTCAAACTTTAATTACTAGAGTAAAATCTTATGTTAATACATATACATGAATGATGAATCAGAACTTCCGGCTAGAACAAAAGCTCCAACTAGGGGTGGGCATAAAAACACATAACCGAATAACCGAACCAAACCGAACCGATGTTATGGGTTTCGGTTAGGTCCATAACCTACATACACTACCTATTGGTCATCTTAAATATTAGTCCATAGGTATCGGTTTGGTTTCGGTTATAACCCATAACCGAAATCAAAACCGAATAAAACCGAAACATTATATACATTATATATATTAGCCACATTTAATCTCAACCTTATAAACATTAGACCAACCATATTTAGGAACGACATCACTAAAATGTCAAATCAACTTTGGTTTCACTTTAGTTTGATATATTTGTCATGTTTCAGTTTCATTTTGGTTTGATACTATCATACTATATTTAATTTTATAAATAAAGATGTCTTAGTTTTACTTAAATATGTTAACGTCTTCGGTGAAACTTTAAATGTGTTGAATGTGTTCGTAATATTTTGGTTTCGGTTTCGGTTTGGGGCAATACCCATAACCAAACCGAACCAAATATATTTCGGTTATTATATGGACTTCATTATTATCAAACCGAACCGACCAAAACCGAACCAAAACCGAAATATACTGGACCGAAACTAGTATGATACATATATGGACCCCTTCTCCCTAAAACCGAAAAACTAAAAAACCGAAAAACCGAACCAAAACCGAACCATAACCACCCACGCCCACCCCTAGCTCCAACATTTTTAGCAAAAAAAAAAAAAAAAAAAAACTCCAACATCGATTTAAATTATATCTATGTTAATTTGTTTTATATAATAATTTTATAGACTTCTAGCTCGTTCTATTAAGATTTGAACTCTTATAACCACTAAGCTTTTAAGATTTTTAGCATAACATTTTGCGCTACACATTCTAAACGCCGTACGATATTTCAAACATTGGATTTAACTAATCTCGTTTCAGTAAAACAAACAAAAAACCATGAGATCGAACTCGCCCAATCAAGTTATAAACCGAATAAAACATGAATATCTACAAATCGGGTAAAAGAAAGCTTCGAACCACGCGACGAATTTCAGTGTGGATTTCAGGTAGAAACAACATGATTTAACAATCCGGAAAGAAAACTAGTAATTCGGATGATACGCATCATATTCACACAAATATATATATATATATATATGTATACACATATAATGTTTATAATAGTTTAATATCGCCATCATAAAATGTAAACTACAAAATTTGTTTAGTTATGAACTGGTCTTAGGTCTTTTTGAGTATAACAGAACTACTTGTAGTTGGATTCTGAGATTCGATTAAGAAAATTCTTCTGCTGATTGACTTCATTTCATACTTATTGCATTTGCAAATGCCTATACTTTTCAGTAAGTCAGACCTTGAGTTTATATTCCAGATAGACGAAGTTTCCAAAACGGTTGAGTGATTGAAATTGCCATTGATTATTTTATCGTATTTTCTTTCATGTTCATGTTATACTTTCTATTGTGGTTGTTTTGTTAAGGGTGTTTAATGTTGTAGGTGAAGTCCCATATGCCATTATCTAACTCAAAGAATTTGTGTGTTATCTTCAGAATGAGTATCTACCTCCTGAATGGTTACCGCTTCTTCATATTGTTATTGGTAGGATTGGCAATGAGGAGGATGAGGATAGCATTTTGTTTCAGCTTCTCAGATCTGTGGTCGAGTTGGGGGAGTCAAGCATATTCCTTACATAGTCTCTTCTCTAGTTAGTAATATGTTAAAGTCTGCAACCTAGCGAAGTTTCATGGTCTCAGGTATTCATGATATTTTTGCTTATATTTGAAGCTTGGAAAAATATAAAACAGAAGGTAACTGAATGTATCCATCTTGATTTTAAGTGAAAATATTAACACATTCATGGTAAGAAGTGTCGCAGGGCATGTCGAAATCTAAAGTCTCTGGCTTTGGAAATAGTATATGTTCATTCCTTTCATGATCAGAGGAACCTCCACCTCCGTTTCTTCTACGCAAATCACCCTGCAAAGATCCCCAAACACATGAAAAAAAACATGCAACACACACAAATAAAAGAGAGTGATTTTTAACTCCCAAAGTAGTATAATTCCATACCATCTTTGGATTAAATCAGACAAAAGCAAGATCCACTAACAAAATTTAACACATAGAGTGGAAAAATGTGTCAGTGTCACATTCATGAATTGTTTTAAGAAAATTGAGCATCTCAATTGAGCAGATTCTACCATAAACGGCAAGAGACAAGATGAAATATGAATAAGAATCTAAAAAGTGGTAAACCCTCAAAAATAGAACACCTCGAAGCACGAGTCGCACTTTCACACAAAATTCCAGAGATTGCGACATTTAGGAGAGAGAGAAGATGGAATCGTACTTGGTAAGGAGGAAGAAGGTGCATGATAGTGCGGTGGTCCGCGTCTCACCGAATCGAGTCTAGTACCGGAGGAAGAGAGCGAAGCACTGATCGATCGCACTGTGAAGAGGCGCGTGGACTTCAGAGCCGACAATGGTGCGAATCTAAATATATTGCTGCTCTTGATGTTGAGCGCGTGATGAAAACGAACAGTTCAGATCATAGGAGTGAAATAAAATTAGTTCCAATCAGTATATTTCTCTCCGTTCTTTAATTTATTTTCTCAGTATCGGAAAATTATACATTTTGTCAAAAAAAATATTTCACAAAGATAAAAACTTTTGCATTAAATGAAGAAAACTTAAAATACCACACTTTAAATAAGATGTTGTTGTAGTAAATAAGAGAAAGAGAGAATTGTGTTGTGTTGTGTATTATTTCATGAGAAGTATAGAGTATATATAGGGATACGATACTTGGAGAGGAATTAGGGTTTAAGGATATTCTAGAACATGGGCCTCTAATGGACATCCACTAAATGGGTTTATAACACTCCCCCTTGGATGCCATTAGAGTAAAAATAATCATAATACGCATAAGATGTTGCCTCATTAAAACTTTACCCGGAAAACCCAGTTGGGACAAAACCATGGTTAAGGAAAAAGAGTGCAACGCGCTTTTACTCCCCCTGATGAGTGCATAACTTGAGATCTTCTTGATGCTGCAAACTTGTTTCTTGAAAGTAGTAGTTAAAAGTGTCTTGAAAATAAATTTGTCTAAGTTTCGCTTGAACAACCTTTAGAACATGTACACCGCCATTCTTCTGCAACTCATCGGTCTTCTAGATGATTCATCTGGATCATTCTCTTTGTTTCTCTAGATATCATTCATGGATGACATGCTTATGGGAGATTGATAGACTTTCATATATCATTATAATGTTAACATTCCTCTATAAGTGTCTATCATTTGCGTGTTCTTTGATGTCTCGTTAAAAACATTTCATAGAAAAACCCTATGGGATAAAAACTATGATAAGGGAAAAATAGTACATCTACGCACATCATTATATTTCTACCCCTCGGAAACATCTTCTTCAAGAGATGAATTCCGATCATATATGCTATCTCTTTTGAATTATTATAAGAATAGCATTAATGAACAAACTCATATGATATCTCATATCATTGGACTTCTGGTCCATAACATCATTTCCTTATAGAAGATCATATTTTGATCTATTTGGACTTAAGGCCTAAATTTCATATATGTACAATTTTCTAAACATTTCTCTTGTACATAATATTCATGCTCTTCTTGTAAAAGCTATTATATTTGACTTTCCTTTATGTCAAATACATATTTCAATCATGAAATAAATCATTGAATTGCTCTAATCTCATTTTATGTATAGTACTTCAAGACCAAATATATATGAGCATTTTTCTGTAATATCCTTCAAGGATCTTTGAACATAACATATTTTCGCTAGATGATTAATTTGGGATATATGAAGATAATTTTATCTTTCCAAATTCTTTCTTCAGATTTTTCATTGTATATAGATCTCTTCAGGAGTTCTAATGATGTTCAAATCATCAACATACATTATACAAATCATTTAGCAAATCTCTTTAACAATGTATAAATTGTTAAAATCCAAAAATGAATTTGCTTCTAGCAATTAAATCCTTCTGGGACTTTCATGTAAATATCACTATCTAGTGATATTTTATCATATATTATCATCATCGTACTACTTATGATAAACTCTGCCGGAGTTTCGATGATCTTCAAATTAAGGATCCATTCGATCCATAACATTTTGATATATACATGGGTACATTGATTAACCTTATGAAATTCACTTTCAGGTTATACCCCATGTAACATATTTGATTTGATCGAATAACTAAAGTTTTCGATAATAAACTTTTGAAATCATTAATCCTCCATGGATATATCCTTCTAGGATTTTCATATAAATTTCATTATCTAGTGGGACATATCAATAAGATATAAACTATAAATCAAGCCTTTCCTTTTCTTGCCAAACTGATAATGAACTTGAAAGTAGTTGCATCCACCATATGAGAGTAAACCTCTTCATAAGCTAAAGTTCAAGATCCTGTGAAATTTTCACTATTCTTTCACATAAAGACTTGTTTATCTTCCACTGATTTTACACTTCAAGTGTATGGACTACTGATCCAAAATTCTCTACAAGAGATTATAAGTCTATTTCTTCCTTTCTATGATTGGCCAATCATTACTTTGTGTACACTTTTAAATAGACTTTCTTGATCCTCTTTTTCATAATATCAACTGCTTTCTCAATGCATGCAAAAATATTACGACGTCGATTTTGCTTTTCGATTCCATTTTATTTATGACATGACATAACTATTTGAGATCTCTTTATTCTCAGGTACCTGAATTTATGTCTATGTCATGTTTCTCTTCAGGAGATCAATCGTATATATAAGTGTTTCCTCAATCCAACCATTGTGAATTAAGCTCCTTTTCTTTTTGAGGATTCTTATATTTGGAACCAAATAGGTCTATCACGCTTCATGCGATCTCTAGACTCATTAGCAGTTTGATATTGTCTTTTTGGGACATCAATTATAATTGGAGCATTACAGCTGGTAAGTGACTTTATCACTCTATATGGGTCATAAAAGCATTTGGCAATCAATGCTATAAGCTCTGAGATGAATTATCCTTTGGACTTCTAATTTACATTTTTTTTAGTCCGAGGATCAATGATAATTCATTGCAGCTTATTTTATTTTCCAGCTGTTTATTTTCTCCCCCTAATGTTGGAAAGACTGACTTATTACAGTCTACAAATCAGGCCTTATTTAAATCCTTCAAGGATGGCTCTAGATTATTAATATCAATGGAGATTTATATCCAACATATATTCCCATCTTTATTTAAGGATCCATCTTCAAAATTATGTGGTGGAGCAACTGGAATGTATATCGTACATCCAAGATCCTAGATGGAAAATAACTGGTTATGACCCAAAACCAATTATAATAGGGGACAAATATTGATTATTTATTGGCATGATGCGAATTATGTATGAACATGTGCTACCATATGTTCAACATTTATCCTAATTGATGTTGTAATCATCAAAGGCTCATGAATTCACTAGAGTTATTAAGATGCACGATGGGTGATCAGCCCTGCAACATCTCAACATTCTAGAAAATTCATAGATTCCAATTCTATTAGCCTCATGAAAACCATATATTAATTTATCTTATCAGCAAACATCACATGACAAATCATTACAAAGAATCTTCTAGTTCTTCAATGATTGTCTACATATATTACTTTTCGCATCACTATTGAATTGTAATGGTCTAACCGATTCATGCCAAATAAAAATATATTTCATAAACTTCTGATTTACTATATCTTTTCATCTCCATTCTACAAATCTTTGTGTAGTACAAAATACAAGTAGTTTCACAAAAATACTTTTGCTCTTGGGAAATACTAAGGTATTTACATTTCCTTTACTTGTTGTCTCAAGATGATTTTTTCTAAAAATCTCATAAATTTATGTTATGAAAGATTCGTATGAACATAGTCTTATGAATCTTCTGGATTCATGTGAACATAATCTTCTGGATGTTTCACTTATTATGGTATGTGGGATTCTTTAACTCTCCTCCTCGAGATGATAACACTGATTTTATCAATCTTAAATTGAATCCCTTTTTAGAATCAATAACATATCCTGCTCGGGACATGTATTATACCTTAAATCCTTCTAACTTTTGAGACTTATGAGAATCAATGCATAAATATACCAACTACATTCCCATATGCAATATTATCAATGTGCTCTTCTGGAGCATTTATATATATGCTCTGGTTGAGCATTCAATAAGCCATGTACTACCTTGTATTGTACTCTCAATAGATTCGTTCATTTTCAAAATGATTCACATATCTTTGACTTATAACCATCTCAATTTTCTCACTTCTGGTGAAAATATGAGTTCCCGATAGAGACTTTTCGATTCTGGATCTCGATCTTGACCATGACCACATTCATATCCACTTTCACATTATGACTCGTTCCATAGCAATTTCTTCAACAAATACTAGTGGTATTGCCGTTTTCTTCTTTAGTATATGATATCACATTCGCTTCATGGAATGGTGCTTAACAACAAATACATCATATGTTCAATCTCAATGAGATAAGATATAAGTTCTGAAAAACTCCTTAAATCTCTTTTCACAAATTGCTGTCCACACGACAACATTACTTGCATGAAATTAAGTTTAAGCATGTCTCTCTAAGAGATATCAAATTGCAAGTAATTCTGAACATAGGTGAATTATATTCACTTAAAGACTTCAAGTCATTTTAGGCTTTAGTAAATATCACATTCTGGTGATCATACTTTTCCTTTAAGAATTGCTCTGGCTAAATCTCTATGGTCAAGCAGTGAACATAATCTTCTGGATATGTCACTTGAAGTGAACTTTCATAATCATCAAACAGTGATCATAATCTTCTGGATTTGTCACTTATGGTCTATGTGAGATTCTCTATTTTTATTTGTTTTCTCATAATATGAAACTTCAAGTTCATATATCTCGAACTGAATCTCACAATGAACAAAGATATTATCGAAATAATCAACATGCATAAGCATGATTCGTAAATGCTTACGATCAACCAAATCATATCATTGTTCAATTAACAAGGTTTAATTATCAAACTGTGAACTTTATATAAAATAGATTAAATAAAAGAAGTATATGGTAAAGCATAAAAATAATTAATATGCATAAATATGAGTTGTGAGAATTATTCGATCAGTAGACATACATGCTCATCACAAATTCATTAAAATATGTAACTTTAGATTCTCTTGTAAAGAAAGAGTCATAATTATGATTTGATTGACACACATATATGGGTATGCTATCAAACGAATCATAAACTCAATTCATATAAAATACATGTTTAGCATAAATCAATGTGATAAACAATGTGTATTTCTCGATCAACAAACATACATGTGTATGTCATCAATCGAATCACAAAGTATCATATATAATAGATCTACCGAACCAATTCAAACAATAAAGCAATTGAGGATAATGAAGCAATTAATTGTCCAAACAAATCGAACAAAATAATAAAATATGATTCGACATTTATGAATATGCTTTTAAAATAGTCATGTTGTGAAACATGAGTCTGCTAGTAATTTAATAAGCATGAAGCGATGAAAAGCATGATCTAGAAACATGAGGTGATTTTTACTTATCTCGATGGAAAAACAAGACGTACACGTCGGCAGAAAACGGAGGTAGCGTCGATTATATATGTTGATGTAGTTAGAGTTTCATCCTCGAAGACAGAGATCGGAAAGAAAACGATATAAATGTATATCAATAAAACAGTAACTAACAATTAACCATAATTCATAAAAGAGATCGAATCATGGTGAATTCACGTTTTTCATAATTGCATGATATTAAGATAAGAGAAAAACTTATCTTGGTCGGTAAGGAAGATCAGGCGGCTAGGGTTATCATGTTTAGACAATTAGGGTTTCGCTCAGACGGCTAGACTCGTGCTGATAACGTGTTGTAGTAAATAAGAGAAAGAGAGAATTGTGTTGTGTTGTGTATTATTTCATGAGAAGTATAGAGTATATATAGGGATACAATACTTGGAGAGGAATTAGGGTTTAAGGATATTCTAGAACATGGGCCTCTAATGGACATCTACTAAATGGGTTTATAACAGATTTATTTTATTGGTTGGAGTTAAAATAAATGAACAATTAATACTTTAATATATGATAAGATCACAAGAATATATATATACACATATATGTTAGATGTTGTAAACAAAATGTATATAATATGTGTAAAGGGTAAGATATCGAAACGTTGAGAATCATATAGTGTGAATTTTACAAATATAATAATTCTGGTGAATCCATGGCGAGAAATATCTCTACCGACTTCATACACATTGACAAAACCAAGTTGATGCAATGCACACACTCAGATACTCAAGTGCCCACTTTAGGCTTTGTATTTCTGTATGCAAATGAGTGTGTGGGAGTAAAAGAATGGCTTCATTGGCTTGGCTTAGCAGTCTAATTAATTCCCCAAGATTATCTCACAAAACTCGGCCCAAAACGCTAAACGTTTCATAATAGCTAGCCTTGCATAATGGCATGTAAACAGTAACATGATTGATCGTCTCCAAGGCATTACCACATCTGACACGTTTCGATCCGTAGTTTAAATTAAGATGCCATGTGTTGTAAAAACGTTGTATCTCCGGGATCGTGACGAACGGTGAACTTGGATAATGATTGAATCGTACTCGGGAGTACTTTCCTTAAAGAGTATTTCGACCCTTATCAATGCCTTGGGTTACACGAAATCCCTTGTAGGATAAGACAATCAAAGAATACTCTTGTTCTAGGCAAAGATACAAGAGAGACAAAAAGAGTTTGTGTTTTGTTTTTGTGTTTTAACCAAAGATAGAAAACCTTTGATCTTGTGAATCTCTCTTACTTCTCACGTTCTTCTCTTACACTGTTTTTGGGCCAAAGAAACAGAGTTTTATATGAGTTTAAAGGTTGTGATGTTTCATCCGTACGTTTGCAATCGTACGTATAAATAACCATAAACCGAACAGTTACGTTGGTTTATAAAAGTAACCGTATAACACTTAAATCACCAACATTCCTCCCCCATTTAAGTGTAATCTTTGATTCACAAAATAAACAACACATCAACCAAATTCATGCATAAATGAAAATATCGTAACGATTGAATTAACATCTTAGTGTTATTACACATTTCAAATACCCGAGAATTAGGATGTCCAATAGATTGAATCCTTTCAACTCATTTTGGGTACATGAAGATAATACACACATGAATTCATACACTACTCTAAGTGTTTATACTTGACACTATTATAAGCCATGTGTCCCTATCCGTTCATGAGCGTTTACAAAGCCAACTCCAAGCTTCTTGAAGCGGCTACACTTCACACTCGTATAGGTAGATCTTTTAGTCATGCACCTGCAAAGTGCACTTTTTCAAAAAATCTATTAAGAAGAAAACTTCAGCCTACTCTATCTTGCAGGTCTAAGCACATACCTTGGGATGTTATTAAATTAGTGCTTCAATCTCTAATTATAAGCTTTCCACATTGAATCCAGCCACTAATGTCGTATTAGAGGGGAATTGGGTTTCCTATAATTAGAAATTTCAGATGGACTTTAATCTCATCCCTTTAGCCGACTTTGTCACCAAGTCTCTAGCTAATCCTTTTGTCAAATGATCCTCTAGATTTTGTTGAGACCGAACAAACTCTAAAGTGATCACCCCATGAGTGATCAACTCACGTACCGCGCTATGTCTAACGCCTAGGTGTCGCGACTTACCATTATACACTTGGCTATATGCCTTAGCCAATGTAGCTTGACTATCACACCGGATAGAAATGGGTGACACTGGTTTTGGCCACAATGGAATCTCGGAAACTAAGTTTCGTAGCCACTCTGCTTCTCTTCCCGCAGCCGCTAATGTTACAAATTCCGATTCCATAGTCGAGCTTGTAATACAAGTTTGTTTCTTGGAAGCCCACGAAATGGCACCTCCCCCAAGCAAGAACACCCAACCACTTGTAGAAGAATGATCTTCTACGTTGGTGATCCAACTTGCATCCGAATATCCCTCTAGGACCAAAGGAAATCCAACATAAGATAAACCATAATTTATGGTTCCTTTCAAGTATTTAAGCACACGTCTTAAAGCTTGTCAATGGTGGGTACTCGGGTTACTTGTGTACCTACTTAACCTTCCTACGGCATAAGCTATATCCGGCCTAGTACTCGTCATGGCATACATTAAGCAACCAATTACTTGAGAATACTTGAGTTGTGAAATTGCTTGTCCTGTATTGGGCATAAGCTTCACACTCGCATCCATGGGAGTGCTCATTGGAGAGCAATTCTCACAATTAAACCTCTTAAGCACTTTCTCAATGTAATGAGATTGTGTTAAAGATAGTTCATTATTATTACGTTTGATCCGAATTCCAAGGATCACGTCCGCCTCCCCCATGTCTTTCATGGCAAAATTTGATGACAAAAAATCTTTTGTAATTTCAACTTGTCTAAGATCAGTACCAAAGATCAACATGTCATCAACATACAAGCAAATGATTACACCATTTCCGGACTCATCAAATTTGTTGTATAGGCACTTATCCGATTGATTTAACTTGAATCCACTTGATAAGACAGCCTCATCAAACCTTTGATGCCACTGTTTTGGTGCTTGCTTTAGCCCATACAATGACTTTATCAACTTACACACCTTATGCTCATTACCGGGCATAACAAAGCATTCGGGTTGTTTCATATAAACCTCTTCTTCTAAAACACCATTTAAAAATGCCGTTTTAACATCCATTTGGTGAATCACAAGATTATGAATGGCTGCCAAACCAATTAATAATCTTATAGAAGAGATTCTAACAACGGGAGCATATGTATCAAAATAATCAATACCTTCCGTTTGTCTAAAGCCTTGGATAACCAAACGAGCCTTAAACTTATCGATCATTCCATCGACTTTCATCTTCTTTTTGAAGATCCATTTGGAACCCAAAGCCTTGCAACCGGGTGGAAGATCCGTCAAGACCCACGTATTATTTTTTATGATTGAGTCCATTTCATCATTCACTGCTTCTTTCCAAAAAGCAACGTCATGAGACGTCATAGCCTCACTAAAAGTCCTAGGTTCATCATCAATATAATAACAATATGAGTATTGAAAATCAATCTCATCTCTTGAACCTTCAACTAAATAAAGTTGAAAATCAGGACCGAATAATTTTTCAATCCTCCCTCGTTTGCTCTTACGAAGCGTTGGTGACTCGTTAGGAGGAACGCATGTGTCGTCTCCTTTATTTGTTACACTTGAATTTGGAACTAAATCCTTTGGCTTAGGTATTGATGAGAAACGATTCTCATCGAATATTGCATCTCTTGACTCAATTATGGTATTAGAGTCATTAGGTTTTATGACATAAAACCTATAAGCCTTGGAATGCGAGGCATATCCAATAAAGATGCAATCAACACCTCTTTCCCCCAAAGTTTTAATCTTTGGTTGAGGTAGTCTAACGACCGCCCTACATCCCCAAACTCGAAAGTAGTTCAAATTCGGTTTCTTTTTGTACCAAAGTTCATATGGGGTAACCTTGTTTCTTTTGTTAGGAACTCTATTCAATAGATAACAAGCTGTTAACATGGCTTCACCCCAAAATCCGTCACTCAATCCCGAGTAAGATGACATGGAATTAACCATTTCTTTTAGGACTCTATTTTTCCTCTCGGATACACCATTTTGTTGTGGTGTATACGGAGCCGTAGTCTCATGTATAATGCCTACGGACTGAAAATAAGTAGGATCATAATATTCTCCACCTCTATCGGTGCGTAACTTCTTGATCAAGCCACTATGTTCTAGTTCAACCTCAGTTTTATAAACCTTGAACTTGTCTAGGGTCTCATCTTTAGCATGTAATAAATACACATAACAAAAACGAGAATAATCATCAATGAATGTGATGAAATATTTCTTGTTTCCTAAAGATGGTGTAGCATGCAAATCACATAAATCACTATGTATAAGTCCAAGCACCTTAGCAGTTCTATCTATGCTCTTAAACGGTTGTCTAACTATCTTAGTCAACATGCATGTTCCACACTTATCTATATTCACGTCAAAAGTCGGAATTAATCCTTCTTTAGACATTTCAAGCATACGTTTATAATGTACATGCCCTAATCTTGCATGCCATAGAGAAGTAACATTTTTGCTAGAACACGTCATATAGATAGAATTGACAACTTTATTAATATTAAGCATAAACATGTCATTACAAAAATATCCAAATCCAACAAAGACACCACACTTGGATAAAACATACTTATCCGACTCATACACTTGTTTAAATCCACACTTATTTAAAACACTACCGGAGACTAAGTTTTTCCTAATTCCGGGTACATGAATTACATCATTAAGATGAATGGTTTTCCCGGAACTAAATTCTAACACCACTTTTCCACGACCTAGGATAGGAGCGGTTGACTCGTTGCCCATATGAAGTACGGACCAATCTTGAACCGGCTCGTAAGTCTTGAACCAGCCACGATCCTTGCAAACATGTGTTGTTGCACCCGAGTCAATCCACCACGTCACCTCATCATCCTGCACATAAAATGCCTCAGCAATCTTTGATACATAATTCACTTTCGAATATGAATCAAAAACAAAATTATGACCTTGATGAGAGGATGGGCCTTGATCCTTAGATCCTTGCCCAAAACGGTTTTGTTGCGTCTTATTCTTATCCTTTGCTGCCCGACAATCACGTTTGAAGTGACCCGGCTTGTTGCAAATCCAACAAACGCTCTTAAACCTCTTGTTAGATCCATCGTTAGTGTTGTTATTAAAGGGACGTTTCTTCCCCTTATTCTTCATCTTAGAACTGCCACTTTCCTCCATCTGTTGATGGTTTCAGCCTCTTTGGGTTTTCCTCCCTCTTGCACCCTTAGAGATTCCTCTATGCGCAAATGGCTACCAAGTTGTACAAGAGACAACTCTTCCTTTTTGTGTTTTAACATACGCCTAAAATCCTTCCATGAAGGCGGTAACTTATCGACGATACTCGACACCGAGATAGATTCATCCATCTTCATGTTATGTTGAGCGTATTGCCCTAGGATGCGAAGCAATTCATTGTATTGCTCCATAACCGGCCTTGAATCGCACATCTTGTAATTATTAAAATTACTCACAAGGAACTTCTTACTAGAAGCATCCTCGGCCATGTACTTTGATTCCAACGCATCCCATAATCTCTTTGCGGATTCAACATTTTGGTAAACATCAAAGAGAGGATCGGACATACCGTTGAGAATGTGGTCACGACATATGTAGTCATCGTTCTCCCATTTAAGTTGCTTCCTTGTCTCCTCCACGGTCTTTTCCGCATCGGCATCCTCCGACACGGTGGGCATTAATGCATCTTCTTTTGCCATCTTCGCAAATCGATTCCTTCGAACTTGTCTAACTTGCCAAACTTTGAAGTCATCTCACGAACCGAAACATTAGCCATCGTTCACGAAAATTACTCTTTAAGAATATTGTAAAAACGTTGTATCTCCGGGATCGTGACGAACGGTGAACTTGGATAATGATTGAATCGTACTCGGGAGCACTTTCCTTAAAGAGTATTTCGACCCTTATCAATGCCTTGAGTTACACGAAATCCCTTGTAGGATAAGACAATCAAAGAATACTCTTGTTCTAGGCAAAGATACAAGAGAGACAAAAAGAGTTTGTGTTTTGTTTTTGTGTTTTAACCAAAGATAGAAAACCTTTGGTCTTGTAAATCTCTCTTACTTCTCACGTTCTTCTCTTACACTGTTTTTGGGCCAAAGAAACAGAGTTTTATATGAGTTTAAAGGTTGTGATGTTTCATCCGTACGTTTGCAACCGTACGTATAAATAACCATAAACCGAACAGTTGCGTTGGTTTATAAAAGTAACCGTATAACACTTAAATCACCAACACCATGTTCAGAATTTGAGAGACACTAGAATCTTTGCACTTGTCTTTGTATGCCAATTCTTTCGAAAGAGTGGACTTAAGCTTTGAATTAATTAACATTGCCGGACCATTGCGGTTAAGTGATCCAAATGGGATTTGGCAGGGAAATCATAAGGATTTCACATGCTTATAATTTTGGATAAATTCAAATAACTTCTTTCACACAAAATAAGCAAGATGAAAAACAAATTAATTAATGACGGTTGTTCAAAGAACATGAACAAAAGAAGAGTACAAATAAGCAAGAAACAAATTCTATATATTGGTGGATGATCTAGCTAACTAGTAATCTGGTAACTTTTCCTTCTGTCTTGTGATTGATTTGCACTGAACTTGGAACATAAGAGCAAACAAATGGAAAAGTTTTGTGTACAGAATCTCCGAGATCAACTTCTTTCAAGTATTCATTATCTCCAATGATCTAAGTTGTGTTACGAGCGAGGTTATGTACACTTCTGCCTTTATCAAACCCGTTATCAAATATCACCGCGACTTTTTTTTTCTTGTCAACGAAGAAAGTCGTGGCTGGAGTCGGGACTGTCTCGACATACCCACTCCTAAGATAAGCCTACTCCATGATACCTCATTGGGCTCAATCTTATTACCAATCCATATCTCAGTCCTCTCCCACCGCTGAAGTAACACACCAAGTTGCTCTTCTCCAACACTAGAAAAAGTCACAGTGTCTATAACATCAGACTGAAATGGCATAGGCAGACGAGGTCAAAATCTCTCCCTAGTGAAATCAAAACATAGTAGGAAACCAAAGCACTGTACTATTTCTTCTATCTCTTGTTGGATGCTCCTTAGAGCAAACCAATAAGTATTTCCCTTTAGAGTCACGCCGCGTTGATACCACCTTATGTACTCGTCGAGAGTTATATCAACCACCTTCCATGAATCAGAGTCAAAATTGTAGATTTCAAACGCAAACTCGCGAATTCCCTGGTTGTTGTAAGCATTCAAATATCTCAAAATTTTGTAGCTTCGATTAGAATTGTCCTTCATCTCGTATTTGAGAGCATACTTGTCCCATTTGTTGTAAGAATGTCTGGGTTTGATCCATCTTGTTTGACCACAATAAGGGTTCCAAACCACAAGGTTAGAGTAGTCTCTAGTGATGCATAACAATAAACCATCACAGTGCAAGATGTGATATTTAACTACTCTATCTCCTTCGTTTAGGATAATAAGTTTACCTTGACGCTGTATAGATGATTCTACGTTTTCATCTTTGTGGACTCCATGGAGATTGATGTTCACTAAATAAACCCTAGAATCATCCATCGTCATGATCACCATAGACTCTTGTTTCTTCTCCGTTGCTGCTTTTGCTTGACCAATTTTCTTCTTTGTAAAGCTTTGATGCTTGGATAAAGTGTTCCACTTTGTGCAAGTAAATCGCACTTTTCTCATAGATGTCAATGGAACCCTTGACAGCACTTCCTCTACCAAATCCCGTGGAGGATCAAAAACGGTCGTCATTGTTTCTACAAGGCTCAATGCAATGGTAATTAGGGTTTTACTTCCACGCTTTCAGTCATTTAAGAATAAGTTAGGTTAACAAAAAATTCCTTGGATGATTAAAAACTATCCTTTTTAACCGAAGCGGCGAAGCCTGGTTGCGTTTGTAGTTGATTGCTAGAAAATAATCGTCAGTCGCATACATATATTTTATTAAGCATTACAAACACACAAAAATTTCGATAAAAAGAACTGATAAATATGCAACCAACTTCTATATAAAATCCAACAAATCAAAAACACTTAGATCTCGGAAAGAGAACTTCACAACATCAACATACACATTGCTATATAAAATAAATAAAAAACAATTCCACTCAACATGCATTATATGAAATCTACTATATGAAAGCTCTTGGCACTCTCCAATTGAGTGACACATCATCTCACAAGTTTAAGAATCTTGGAAAATTGCATTACTAAAATTGCATTATTAATTCGATGAAGGTTACCTGCCTTTTCGTATTCCACCTCCTTCTCCCTTTTAATTTTAACGATGTTTGAAAAATGTAAACCGGCCATTAAATAATAAAGACGTTCACAAAGCTTTCCAAAACTTTCACCATTCACAACGTCTATGGAGAAAAAGGTCTCTACATCTCCCTTTTCTTCTATTTCCCTATTTAATTCCTATATAAGACACTGACCCTAGGGTTTGGGCTCAATTTGTTTCATGGATTGTCTCTCCAAACTCACATTTTTCCCTTCCGGTTGGAAGAAATAGCGATGGTTTTGTTATCTTGGTGAGGTGTAAGATCCGTTGGGTGTGGTTGCGGCAGCCGGACCGAGCTGGTCTGAGCCTGTAAACAGCCTTAACGCGTCCATGAGCTCTAGGGAGGTTTCCGCTAAGCAAGCGGCATCTCTTTCAGTACGCCGTTGATGAGCTCAACCAACTTGTCAATGACGAAGAAGCTGTCTCTTATCTCTGGCTCTGTTGAGGCTTAATTTTCTCTACATGTTCGTTTACCTTTACTTGATTTAAAGTTTTACAATACACAAATCTTTTAAGCGTAAACATTTGTAGCATTTGATTCATACACATACTTATGTAAATCATTCGATACAATGCTATCTACAACTACAAGAACAGATTGAAACAACTTATTGAATATTATGTAACTACGGTACTCATAATTTTGAATAGAATTACAAGATATCACAAATTCTATACTTTGTACATTATGTTTTCTTATTACTATAATAGATTATATGATCATTAGACCTATTCAATAAATAGTTTGTTATTATTGTAGTTACTTGCTGATTTATTTATTTTCCAAAAGAAATTAACTGTAATTATCTTCTTTACTTTATAATATACAAATATTTAAAGAAATTTAAGCACAAATTAATGAACTTGTTTTACTCACGAATAAAATAGATAAACTCTACAACAGACGTTGGTTTGAAGACGCAACATCATATAAATGTACACAATAATTAATATTATTTTCAAAAAAAAAAAAAAAAAATATCAATAAGTTTCGAGAATCAATTTTCAAACTACATGGTTTTCATATTATTAAATTTGCAAAATTTAAAACACTAAAAAAAACATAACTATATTGTTTTGTTAAAGATATTGTTATTGGAAGGAAACCATATTAGAAAATCATGTAACAGTGGCATACATAAACACTGATTATGTATTTATACACCGCAATAGAAAGTAAGGTAAATTTATTCTCTTACACATATAAAAATAAAATATAATGTAAAATGTTAACAAATAACTACTACAAAACCAAATAAAAAATATAAAAAATATTAAAAATATATGTGACAAATGTTTTAGGTCAAAAACCAAAACAAGAAAACAAGAAATGTTACGGTAAAACCTACGCGTATGTGCGGGTACTCACCTAATATGAATAAAGAAGATGACATAATTAACGACAACACTAGAAAATTAGTTGAATATTTTCGAGAAAACTTGACGCGTTTTTTCAATCAATGGATACATGTATATATTGTGCACCGCAAGAGATTATGTTAAAATTTTTATAGCTTAGTGGTTAGAAACTTAGAATTCATTATGAAAATCCAAGCCAGATTTATGTAACATTCTCCGTTTTTGATAGCTTAGTGCTTCTTAGACTGAAAGCTTTTGCCACATCTAAGAGCAGCCAGAAAGGTCTATATAATTATTATTATATACAACGAACATAGAAAATCCAGATGGAATTTTGTTCTAGCCAGAAGATCTATGCGTTTGAACGTTGGCTGCGGGTAGGCCTGGGCATACAGGTTTTCGGCTCGGATACAGGTTCGGGTTCTAACGGGTACAGGTTCCATTGGGTATACTAAAAACATACCCATACACGTTCCTGTAAGATACAGGTTCAAGTTCAGGTTCGGGTCCTCCCGGTACAGGTTCAGGTTCGGGTCCAGGTTTCAACCTATTAAACCTTTTAAATATCCAAATTTTACAAGTTCCTTCTAAATTTAGGTTCGAGTCTAGGTTTTGTGATATGTTTATACCCGAAATCTAAACAAAAACCTGTAATTTGAACCTATAAAATGCATTTGAAACACAAACACAAACAAACCTACAAGACAACAATCATACAGTATGAACTAAGTTAAAAATACAATTATCAATTGAAGTTTGTCAATGTATAAAACTATATCAATGTAACCAAAGCAATTAGACAAACGAATAAAAGTCAATGACGAAGCACGAATCGAAACATATCATTTAGACAGACGAATAACGGAACAAGAAACAATGACGGATCACGAATCAATCGAAGCAAGATAGAAAGATAGAATGATGATGACTATAGATCAAACTCAAGACGTCTCTGATAAAAGAGACGATTGTGATCGAGCTTGAAATTTTAGGGATTACATTCGTTTGAGGAATCGATGTTTTTGGTGTTGGTATTGGAAAGTCGAACCTGTAACAACAAGTAAAAGTAGAACATTTAACTCACTTGTATAGGTTCTTTTTATTAGTATTATGACAATATTATAAAAACAATTGATAGAAAACAATATCAATAAATTAAGTCTATTTTATCATAATTATTGGTAGATTTAACCTACTAGGCTTAGGCATACAGGTTCAAGTTCGCGTACAGGTTCGGGTCTAGGTTCGGGTCCAAACGGGTACATGTTCTATCGGGTCTACTAAAAACATACCCATACAGGTTCCTGTAAGGTTTCGGGTCGGGTCCAAGTTCAAGTCTTACATGTTCGGGTACACAAGTTCAGATTATTTTGCACAAGCCTAGCTGCGGGTATTGAACTTTAAATAGGAACAGAGGTAGATATTTATACGTGAATTTCTCATGATGTGAGTGTCTATTGTTTCACAGATTAATCAAGAACTCATCACGAAAATTACAAATCGAAGAATCAATTAATATATTTGATGATAGGATGACTCAGGACCAGTATACACAGGACCGACCCAAAGTTTTTGTGGGCCTAGGGCAAAAAAAAAAATTTGGCCCCTTAAACTTAGTTTTTAAAGATTTTTTGCTATCTAAAATTTTTTTAAAACATATTTTCGTAAAAGAACGGAAAATATATTTTAGAAAAAAATATTATAGACATTTTTATTTATTTTTTATTTAAAATTTTGTTAATTTATTTATATATTTTTTAAATAAAAAAATGTGGCCCTAAATATGAGGGGAGGAAGTGGGGTCAGGGACAGTGCACCACTTGACCTCCCTTCTAAGCCGGCATTGAGTATACACCTTAGTCATACATTCCTTACTAATAACCGCACACGCATTGATGTTTTATCATTCACCATATCGTTTTGATCCCTAACCGGGTATTACTACCATCCCTTACGTTTTGCATGGCTTTCTGGAATTACGATTGAGATGGTCTACCGAGGCAGCGCCACTGGATTACTTTGTATCTCTAACTTGTCCTATGATTGGATATTTTGGCCTTTTCCTTTCCATAGCCATGACAAATTGTAAGCATCTTTTCTTGTTCTTTGTTGGGGTACCATGTGGGATGTTGTTTCATGTTTGGTTGCTCCGAATCACTGAAAGGTCTTATGAATATTTGCCGCTGGATTACTTCTTACTTTGTTAATGTAGATAATACATTCCGGTTCAATAATGTAAACCGGATTCATAGCTTAGTGTGTTAGCTTAGAGTAAAGTGTATATATATACAACACATGTACATTGATTAAGTTTAACGAGAATAATAAGATCATTTAATATCAAATTCTGTTGCTAATATACTTCCTCTATTTAATCATATGTACAGATTTTTAAACCTGTTCAGTTCAACGGTGAGGACCAATTGTATGACTCTTCCTTTCGTCTTTTTTGGGATACCATGTGGGTGTTACTTTTGATGCGTTTTGTGCCTCCATATCACTACAATTTCTTTTAATTCTTTGCATTAAGATTAAACCGACTTAGAACTAAGATAATTATGTATTATTTAAAACTTCAATGCAAGTTAGACTTTTTAATTAGAGTGAAAAGCATTGCAAATGAAACTTTGGTATAATGCATAGGGGGAAAATCCGTCTTAGAAAAATACTGTGTAAGAATTTTTTATCTGATAATATTTTAAAACATTTTGAATGCCTCAAAAATCAAAAGTCTAAAGAAAAAAACATGGAACACTCAGAAATCACAAACACAACATGATCAAAACCGCATCAACACACTTGGGCAAAGAGAACCTTGTAGTTTAATGTTTAGTGGCACGTAGTGAAGAAACTGGAGTGCGCAGGAAAAGCTTCGACAAAAGTTGAGATAATTTCAGAGGGTACGAGTTTTACTACTTTCTGGTGTTGCTTCTCCATTAATGATAAAACCAGTTTCTGAGGATCGATTTCATTCAGATAACCTGCAAAATTAGTACATGTAGAACTTTAGAACTCTCAATTTTAAAATGAAGTAGATTAAGTTGTTTCTTTCCTTGTTGTGAAGAGCAACAACTTACCCAAATCAATCTCGCGCTCGTCATCTCCTTCATTGGAATCTTCAATCACTTCACCATCCTCCAATGCTGCTGCAGCTTTAGCATATCTTTCAAGAAATTCTTCTTCCGTTTCGTCACACTCATCGCTCTCAGAATCCTGTTCAAAGACGCAAGTTGAAACAAGCTTATTTGGGAAAAACAAATAACTAGAAGATCCAATGTTGTTTCTCGAAACAAGCTGTTTATAAACTATTGTGCAAACGGAACAGCAAATTGATTTACTCTGAATGTAATTTAATAACGAGTACTAGCAATCAAATCAAACCTCGTCATTTGAATCACTTTCATCAGATTCTGCCTCTTCTTTTTCGGGTTCTCCATCATCTTCATCATTGTCTGTTTCTTCGTTTAATTCCTTTAGCCTCTGAGAAGCCTCCATTAATGAAACAAAGCAATTCCTTGCCAAATCATCAGTAGCATTCCCATGCCTTATATCTAAAAGCTGCTCGATCACCTTTACTAACGTCATCACTGGTAAATATGCAGTCTTTTAGTTAATGCACATGCAGTCATGGTTAACAATAGCTACTATATACAACCAAACCCTTTAAGATCATGTTGACCAATTGTATAAAGCAGAGGTTTTAACTTGTAAGTTGTAAGTTTGATACTTCTGAATCATCAGCATATAAAAGAAAATTTATCTTCTACTCACCATATAGCTTTACTTCCGATGCTGTTGATGGAGTGGCATCAAACATAACCAAGTATGAAAATGCCAATGAAGATACCCATAACTCGAAGCCTCCAGATATCACTTTCTCTAAAACGCCTTCCACAATATCGGTATAGGAGATGTAGCATGTTGATATTGCCAGCAATAGAGGCTTCCACAAAGAACAAGGCTTCTCACGCAATTGAAGAAAATGGGAAAAGGCTGCTTCACTGAAGACCATCGCCAATGATTTCCCTACCCCTTCGATGTCAGATGAGTAGTCTGGTACATGTAATAACGTGTGGACACAAGAACAAGCCCTCCCTGTGGCAGACGGGTACTCAAGTATGGCTTTACTGACAAATGAACCAATGGATTCAACAACAGAACGCGGACGTACTGGCATAGCTGGAGGGGATGGCATATCTCTGGAAAGGAAACTCCTAAAACCATATTTGTTGTTTGTACCCACAACTGCTTCTATGCAATCAAAAACTGATAAGTCCTCTGACTCTTCCCAACCATTCCAGCTGGCAAGAATATCAGCCCAAACTACGAGTAATTCAGTTAATCTGAGCTCCACAAATGCATTGCAATTCGTAGACGCAAGGACAATGAACCATAACATCGTCGACAAATGATCTACGCATGAAGTCGGAGGCACATCTGATGCCTGAACCATGCAAAGATAAAAAGGCAGATCAGTATCCTGAAATTATAACAGGATTTCTATGTTCCATGCAAACTTATGATTGGTTTTAATTTCAATAAAAATTTACTGTATAATGATTCAGTGGCCTTTGAAGATATCACCAAGGGGTTAGAGTCAGACAGAATTTAAGTACCAGCCATGCGTGCTGTAAAAGTGCTGACAAAGCTTTGCTGATGGTGCCTTGACCAGTTAGCCATATTTCAGTCGCCTGATTATTCTCCTCATCCGCTTCAGGTTTAGAGCTCTCATAAGTCTGAGCCATTGCTGCTAATGTCTCAAGGCCACCTAGAATAGCCTAAGTTGACAAAAAATATAAGGCTGAACAGTGACTTGTTATGTTCACTAAAGACAGTCGAAAATTCACGATACCTAGACCAAGAACAAAAGAAAATCTACAAAAATTTTAGTAGTGTCCAGGATTTCATGTGTGTGATTTAAACATTGCAGAATGTGTCAATATTTTTACTTAAATCAAGATGGATACATTCAGTTACCTTCAGTTTCATATTGTTGAAGCTTCAAATATAACCAAAAATATCAAGAAAGCAGGAATTAAACATACCAGAGACCATGAATCTTCGCTAGGTTGCATAGACTTCAACATATTATTAACTAGAGAAGAGACGATGTAAGGAATATGCATGGCGATATCTTGACTTCCCGACTCGACCACAGATCTGAGAAGCTGAAACAAAATGCTATCCTCGTCCTCCTCATTGCCAATCCTACCAATAACAATCTGAAGAAGCAGCAACCATTCAGGTGGTTGATACTCATTCTGAAGAGAACACACAAATTGTTTGAGTTAGATAATGATAAGCCATCACTTCAAGCTATGAGTGCCATTGTTTATACAAGTGATGACTTACTTCGAGTAAAGAACCTATTCCACCAGCAGCTGAAACGCGCACTGGGTAACAAGAGATCGCCACCTGATCTGGCATTGCTAATGCCTTCAGTAGGGAAGAAAAAACATCTACACTCATCTCCTGAAAGCATAAAGCTATAAATCAATTACGAGATCACTACAAGTAAACTGTTGCAAATTTCCATCAGTGACTAAAAATAATATGAGCAAAAGGTTTTGCACAAAGAGATATATAATATAAATATTCTGGGTGATAACAACATTAAGAAGAAAGTAAAATCAACACCTCAGGTAGGCAGGACGCAAGCTCTCCAAGTACCCAATTTGCAGATGCAACCACGTAAGGTGAGCAATTGGGTGTAGAATAAATCGGTAGCACGCGGGTGCGGACAAAAGATGCCACATACTCAGGAGTTTGTTCTTGGATAAACTGTAAAAAGAGAGACATCGTAATTCTATGTACAATATCAGATTATCAGTCAAAGCTCAACTCCAAAACAAAGAGAACCATATTTGCTCACCTCTTGCAGACCACCATATGCCATTAGGACACCAAAATAGCTGACATGTCAACGTAGCAACAAAGTTAGCTAAATCACAAAGTGAAAGGGAATGAAACAGGAAGAGAAAAGTCAGCAAGAAGCACTTCCAACCCGATTTTACACTTTCAAAAATGTTCACTAGTTGCCTGAGAAGTCTAGCAAAGAAGGTAAGACCGTAAGAGGACATTAAATATATTTGAATCTACTGAAAAAGTTGATCTTGAGCTTGAGATTTATGGCATTATGGAAGACAAACTTGCAAAACGAGTTTTTGAAATTTCCACTAGAAGAACATATTTTCTAATACCCAGTACATGCATTAACTTAGCATTACTCACTACGTCCAAAAACCATGTTCCTTAGTTCAAAGTTTGCAAAAGCAGGTTTTAGTTTGGTTTAGACATCTGACTCAATTTCAAGGAGTTAGATTCAGAAGTCACGAAATGTATAGGACTCACGCTGCTGAAGTGCTAGCATCCACTATGTTACTCTTTGAAGGCACAAGAAACTTTGAAAAAAATGGAAGCACCACTAGATCTCCCATGGAACTTCTTTGGTTATCTCTTCGGTTCTTTTCACCTTTCTTCCGCTTACATGCAGCAGAGTAAGCTTTATTTGTAGTAGATACCGGTGGTCCCTTTAGGAATTGGATCATGATATATAAGAACGTATGAACAAATAGCTGAAATAGGTTACTGAATAGCCATAGTCTTCACCTTTGACATGGAAAGGACACCAAGTAAGTTCATAGCACTTTTCCTGGCAGTAAACAAGTCCTCCCTCCAGCCAGAAATTTCTTCCTGCAAAATGAAGATGAAATTATTCCAAAGACCAGAGATATAAAACTATTCTATGTAGAGAGAAAAAGAGATAAATTGTCATACTAGTTCAGAAGGAAGGTTTTTCCTTATGAACTCATCTGCATCTTCTTCCCACTCAGATATGTCCTGCTTGCAAAAACAACCCAGAAGGAGCATAAAGTTTTTGAAATAAGCAATACTTGCAACACAGATTACAATCTCAAGAAAGCATACCCTCTCATTAAGCACCAGGGCTGGAAAGATTGCGGAGTCCAACAAAAACGAAAAATGGGGTGAAAGTAATCTCCATCCCTGTTTTTAAGGTACCAAATATTTGCCTTCATCGACATTTGATAACTCTATTCAGATTTGCCGTAAACATTCTAACAACTTACAGGGCCAGTTTCCATGACACGTGAAATTACATCAAAAGCAAGTGATATGATTCTCTCATATAAGCATCCGAGCTTCTGCACATGATAGTAGGCACTCATTGTACTAGATTAAGAAAATAGTAACATTTTGATGAGAAGCTATGATTGCAATAACAACCAATTTGAAGAGCTTGAAAAAATGGCAACTGGTAAGAATAACTCGAAAGCTTTCACAAACTGAAAAAGTCAATACATACACTGATGTTTAAACTATGTTTGACAATCATCATTGAGCAGTTTACTATCTCTGGCACCACCCTGCATAATATAGATATATTAGGTAGGGATATAAGAATTGCTAAGAGGACTTTAAGGTGTTTCCATACTTGTCAGAGTATTTTCTATGTCTGCTGACAAGTGTGCCAAAGAGGAGCAAACTTCTTTTTGCAGCTTTCAACCTTATCAAGTACCCATCAGAAGGAGTAACACTCCAGTCAAAACTCAAGGAGTCCAGAATTCTGAGCATATCTCGACAGAAGGAACCGAGCAGAGGTGACAAAGCAGATGGCATATGGGACTTCACCTACAACACTAAACACCCTTAACAAAACGACCACAGTAGAGAGTATAACATGAACATGAAAGAAAATACGATAAAACTACGTTTAATAATCAATGGCAATTTTCAATCGCTCAGACATGTAATAACAGTTCTGGAAACTTCGTCTATCTGGAATATAAACTGAAGGTGTGACTTACTGAAAAGTATAGGCATTTGCAAATGATGTGGAGTGTCTTTTCCATTTCCAGTTCACCCCATTCATGTGTAGTCAAAGCCTGCTTCAGAATAATACCATATATTAATGCTCATTGAGATACAAAGAGCAGATATATCTTACATAAGTTGTGAGAAGATGAAGAACAAGAAAACACAAAGGGAAAACAAAATGACCTTGTCAATGAGACGATGGAATACTGACACCAAAGGTACAAAAATTTCGTTCGTGATACTCTCCAGCTGTTGTGGTACTGGCTCCTTAACAAGTTTTGGTTGCAAGAAGTACTACAAAGCAAACACGACACACAAAAGTACACCACTCATTTAAAAGACCAGACTGAACCACGTTCAAAATAGAGGACTACAACTTCAATATTCACATGTTTTCAGATTTAATGGAAGTAGTTAATACTCTTAAATAATATTTCAGCTAGAAGCAGCGAAAGATCACAGCCACAATAATGGATGACCAACAATAATATGATGAAACGAGATGAGCTAGAAGTAAGCTAATGGGAGAGATATATAGAGAAATAAAATGTATGTTTAAAGTTCAACACTTCCTTAATATATCATCTATATTTTTTCTTACGAAAGAGAACGCAGCAAATACCTGAAAAGGCTTAACAACTGTGAGCAATACCATCAGAGCGTTTACCGTACTCCAGCTAGAGTCTAAACTGCTTATTAAACTACTCTTTTCTATAGCAGAACGCAGCTCCGGTACAAGTTCAGGCCATGCATTTTTCTTCACAAATTCTGACACAACAACAATGTGGAACTGACCACAAATAAAGTAAAGTGAAGGTGTGTACCAAAATCAAACTGAAAATTAATGGGAATAAGAGCTTAAAATAAGATTAGCAACAGCTAGATGAAGATAATTTTGTTGAATAAACCTACCAATTCAAGTAAAACTTTAAGAATTGCAGGCTCTGCCTGAAGCAAAGCTAGGAGAAGCTGATCCTTAAACTCCTTACTGACTTCTGAGATTGTTCCTCCAGTCCCAATGCTCTTCTTGGTAAAATTCTTCAGATAAGTTGCAGCAGCAACTCTCTGGCTGGGATTTTCACCTCCTGTAAATCAGAAATTTTGCAAAGCAAACATTCAACAGCGATGGATACATAAGCTAGCTAGAACCAAAAACAACAGCGATGGCCCTTATATGAATTTTGGACTAGCTGAATCAAAATAATGCTTAGGAATTCAATACTCTTCGAGATTATCAATCAGCACAAGCTTGTTAAATCGAATCTCAGAATCCAACCAAAACGCTTGAACTTGGGTTCTCTTATACTCAGAAAGGCCTCAACTAAATCACTACTCAAACAAATTGCGTGAAATCGCTACCAACATAACCCTAATTTCTCCATAGACTAGAAAAAATCAAAATCCTGTGTGCTCACTAAAATTGAATGATGCCTAAGTAATCGGGTAGAAATAGAAGACCAAAAAAAAAAAATCAAAATATTACCGGAAGCGATGGAGAGAAGACGATATGGGAAGTGAGGAAGCTCCGTAGATAGTCGATCCAGAGCCTCCGTCGCCTCGCCGACGGAAACGCCATCGATGGAACTAAGCGTCTGGTCAAGAAGCCGAACAATCTGACCTGAGTCGCCGGTGACGAACATTTTGCTGTGTTATTTTTTCACTTCTGAATTGGGGAAATGCCAGTGGCGGGAATAATTTAGGGCTTTCGTTATATTACGGGGAAAATATATTAAAAATTAATGTTATAAACACGTACAAATAGTCTATGGGTTATTTTCACTTTATTACGCTTTATCACAAACTTTGGAACACTTTTGTGTTCTATACACACTTTCTGTTTTCCTTCCTTGCTTTTCATAAAAACAAGACGAAATTACCCTCAACTCTTCTATCTTATTTATTATTTAAACAAAAAAAAACAAAAAAACCTTTAAAAAAAACGTTTATGCCTCTTCTCTCTCAATACTCATGTGTATTCATCAGATCTCTCCTCCTCATCCGACTTTCTCATATTGAAATTCGATGTGTTGCTTTTGCGATCGCGATTAGATCATTTTGAATTTCGAATTCATGAAATCTCTTGATTGTTCTGTATTTTTTTGATTAATTGTTAAGGCTTTCTCCTAGTTTCTCTCTTACTCATCTTCCATCGATGCATAAAGAGGAGAAATTGTCCATGTTGCTTCTTGATTCCAGAGGACAAAGACCAGCCCAACTTAAGTCTTGGCGTCGTCTACGCATTTACTCTCACCACCACCAGAATCAATGTCCACTTCAATTTCTTCGATGTTGCTTCTGGTTTTATGAGGACAAAGATCAAAGCACAATATGTCTTGTCGTCGTGGTCGCATTTACTTTTTTTCTCAATTCGAAACACAAAGACCCAAAGCAATTGCTCTATTACCTATGTGGTTTTGGTCGGCGGGAATTCCGAGGAGCTCTAACTGTATTTTCTGTGATGTTTGATTATAAACGCATCCATGTGGACAAACAATGAATATCAGTGTGATATATAGGGACAATGTTATTGTGTATATGCGTGTACATAGATTAAACTAGTTAATATTGTAAACAATGTAAAAGATCGTAATGCGATTGTGTATTGGCTTTTGTATGACCACCTTAACTTGTTCAATCTCTAATAACCTTACTTTGATTAAGAAAGGAGAAACACAACATCCTCAAAAGACCATCCACGAAAACATCCACAAGAGACCATCCACGAAAACATCATTCATACGCTTACTTTGAATAAGAGAGGAGAATCATGGGAGAGAAAACAGAACTACAAAAGTTGGATTACAAAAGTTACAAACAAAGCGATGAAGAATTGTTAACTCTTTTTATTACTCAATCTTGTATTCGATGGGGATATTACAAATCATTTATATTATCCACGCTAAGTTGTCCACATGGACCCATACTTATCTATGATGAACTAATACTCTAATCTTTGACACTAACTTATATATGATGATTTGCAATGTGGATGTATTACAATGGCCACAAATAAAGAATACTCCTTTCCATTCAGTATGCAATGTTTTCATATCAATCTCGCTTAAGAAAGTCAAATACGAATCCATCATCAAAATCTGGTGACGATATCTTCACCTCAAGATATTCCAAATCCACCACACTCCCTCAAACTCTAGCAGAAACATATTGATGTCTTTGTCAGAGAGCAACAAACAATTGTATAAAGACTAAAAAGGCTTAGCACAAGAACATAAACCGATCTCAATCTCCTTTTCCAGATTACCAAAATCAATGGCAAGTTACCAGATAATTAAGAAGCAAACCAGAACAAAAATCCAAACTGAAATCTACCAATAATGGAAAAGAAGAATAATCAACTTGCCTCTGATGTTGGGTTTGTTAAAATCGCCAATCGCTTTGTTTCGATTTTTCACCATTCTTCAAATTCTTTCTCCAATTGATATTATATCCAAATCTCAAAACTTAGTTTAAATGATGAGAACTATGTTTGAATTTGGAAATCAAAACTCCAGAATCTTAGAATCACAAGAGTCAATCATGGAGGAGGAGGAAAATAGAAAATCATGAAAGATTGTAGGTGAACGTCTAAACGATATTAAATGGAAGAAGAAGAAAGAACGCGTATTTTTTTTCAATATTTATCAGCATCATTTCAATATTAAAAGAAAAGAAAATACGAGTTAAAGAAAAATATAAGTCGAAAAAGTAATTGCATATAACAAAAGTAGAAAAAGTGGGTCTAATATCAAAAGTTTCATAATGTGTAAGCTTTTATGAATAAAGTGTGCCTAGATGTAATTATTCGAATAGTCTATATAGTTTTTTATAATACCAATTACCAAAGGTACTCAATCATTTTTAAATCATCATTCAGCTTAATAATTAATAAAAAGTTTGTGAGATCTATCCAAATTTAATTCTTTCTTTTATTCAGTTCCATTAAAAATATGAAGAATTCAATAAATTTCTTTATCTATTTCCTAAGCTTGTAGTTTTCATTTTATTATTTTTTGCTAAACATTTTATGATAAAGATATTAAAATGTTATAGAGATTTTCTATACACATAAATTTATGTGAATATTGCCCTCAAATTCTTGTCGGTGAGTTTGTATAAGCTCTCTTTTTCGGATTTGTAGATAATTCATGTTTTTATTCGGGTTATAACTTGATTAGCCGAGTTCTGATGCATTATCCATGTATAAGTATTAACATACGATTTTACTCTAGTAATTAAAGTTTGCTTTCTATAGATGGAGGATACGTTCACAGAAAAGGAATGGCCAGATACCTCATGTGATGTGACAGAGTAGACGTAGATTGATCATGATGTGAGTCCCCTCTTATTTCAATAATTTCATGCACTAACTCGTCAAATATTACATATCGAAGAAGCAAAGAAGCAAACTTTTTTTTCTGACTAAAACATAGTTCTTCTGTTCCTAGGAGATACAAATTTTACAAAAAAATTTTGTTCCAAAAAAATAGAGTTTTTACTGTTTTTTATGTACTTTTACAAACTAGAAGACAAATACTGAAATACTATTGATTAAATTTTATTGAAAACTGTATTTCGTAGAAATCAATACGTTATCTTAATAAGTGTGCATAACCTTAAACATCTATCTTTAAGGAACAGAGGGAGTATGTCTTAGTGATTTTGAATAAATGAATTGTTAGGATCACTACAGGATTAGTCTACTCTAAAGTCATACATTGGATACACATTACCGCATACGCCTTGCTATATCTTCAAGTTTTGTTTACATATGGTTTGGATCTTCACCAGCTTGCCAAACTTAATTATTTCTTCATTTACATTATGTTTGGCAAATGTGAATTCGTTTTAAGATTGTCTAAAAACACATTTGTTGCATAACGGCCATATATGTGCGTTTCACTTGTGCGGATTTCTTACCCTTGTGTCTTATAGATGCTCATGTTAGATCATAGGAATTTTCTTTTCATTTTTGTTCTGACACCATTTGGATGTGGGTTTGTCTTCGTTACATCTCACTTGGTTGCGTCTCTAGATATTTCTCTAGTAACAATAAGAGCATGAATAACGGTGGTTTATAACTGGGTTCATAAGCCCAAATTAATTTTGAAACATTATTTTTGGTTTGCTTTTAAAAGAATCGGATCTGTAGGTGGATGCAAAAGAGCCGTGTTATATGATACACGTGTCACGTTTTGGTTGGACCGCAAAATCTTGTGGTGGCCCAAACCAAAGACGAAACTTCATTTTCACGAAAACATTTTTTCTCTCTAGTTTCTCTGCTCTGAGGCGATTTTTCTGGTGATTTCGTCGCCGTGTTCTTGGCGTCGTCGTCGCCGTGTTCATGGCGCCGTCGTCTTCCCTGTCCATTCTTCTGTTTCATTCGATTTTTTTCACCGTCTCTCTTCAAAATCATAGATCTAGACACCGATCCTCCAAACCCATAAATCTAGTTTCCGATCGTTTGGGGTCAGATTATATCTGCAGGATCTTCAGTTCTTATCTTCTCTTAGTTGTTCCTCGTCTGCGTGACCGATCGATTTCACCGGAAGATGAATCGTCGTTGGTAAGTCAAGTCTCATCCTTGCCTTTTAAATCATACTTGTTGTTTAAATGGTTGTATACTGATCAAATCGATTTCTCTCTCTCTCGTGTGCAGGTTTTCTTCACGGCTCGTGTTTGGAAGGGCGTCGAAAGTGGTTAGTCTTCTTCAATCTTTTGCATGTCTCTGTAGATTAGTCTCTGGTTCTCTGTTGATATGAGATGTACTCGACAAAGGTTGGAAATTTTGTTCATGTTCCATCTCTATCTCTTAAAATATCAATTTCTTGTTTTTGAAATTTGGATTCTTGATTAGGAATTGTGGATTGATAAGAACACAGGTCGTCTTTGTGTATCGGTTTCTTCGAAAGCGTTATGGATTACATGTATTGATGATCGGAGATACTGGAGTCATTTACCAACTGATGAATCTAGGTAAATGCTTTCTTGGTGATGAAAGTTCATTGTCTTGTTAGCTTATGACTTTGATTTTGCATATTCTTGATGATGACTATTAAGTTTGGTAGTGAATACTTTGTTTGTTAATGTAATGAGATTGTGTTTATTATAAATAGGTTTCATTCAGTTGTATATGTTCAACAAATATGGTGGTTTGAAGTTGGAGGAGAGTTTGAGATTCAATTTCCATCTGGAACATATAGTCTCTTCTTCCGTATCCAGCTCGGTAAAACATCGAAGAGGCTCGGACGAAGAATCTGCAACTCGGAACATATTCATGGATGAGATATTAAACCTGTGAGGTTTCAGCTTGCAACTTCAGATAACCAACAAACTGTTTCATTGTGTTATCTAGATAAGAACCATGGAAACTGGAGTCACTATCACGTCGGAGATTTCAAAGTGGAAAATCCAGATATATCAACAGGGATTAAGTTCTCGATGACGCAGATCGATTGCACTCATACGAAAGGCGGGTTATGTATAAACTCTGTTCTTATATTACCCAAAGAATGTGTAAAAGAAGCCATTGGATCAGAATAGTATTGTAGATATAGAGTGGAGATTGTATGTATATGGTGAGAGAATCTTGTTCTATATTGGTTTTTTCTTGATCTGTGATGATGCATTGTACACATGGTTGGTGTGTAGTTACAATGATTGTAAATACAATTTGTTACTATGAACACTTCTTGTTTTTGCATAAGTTGCTCAAAACATAACATTGAACATGTTTACAGAGTTTCAAATGAGAAACTAACATAAAATTGTATCGAGACATAACATTGAACATCTTTTATTTCCTGTTTCTTTCATTTTTTTTTATTCAAATTTTTTTTCCCATATAAACCCCAATTAAGTGTCATGGATAAATCTTCAAAATTAACAAAAACTAAATCAAGTGTTAAAAGTTAACAATTATTACTAATTTAATGCAAATAACACCCAAACTTGTTCTTGGTTAATCATGCTCTAACACACAAAAATTTATCAAGTTTGTTATTAAAGTGAAGGCATTTAAAAATTTATTATAATCCCCAAGTCAGATTTCCACATATCTATGATCTATCCAATATATATGCACAAATCACATTCAAGTGTAAATTTTACCTTTTCTTATTGAAATCAATTGTGTTGAACAACGATACAATGTATGGCTTTGAATCTTCAGAGGTCTTTTATTTATAAGATGGCTCTTCTTAACTTTTATGAATTGAAGCTTTGTCTTGATGGAGGTTTAGATATAGAAGTTTAGTTCGGTTTAGTTCAATATATTGAACAATGATTAATGAATAAAACCTTACTAGCATTTGTTTATAAAACACCAAGCAGAGTGTCAATACTTTACACTTAAACACTGAGATCCTAAGATAAAGCCAAAAGCCGATTATTGCTGTTAGTTACTACTAGTTACTACGTAAATTTGAAACAAAACTGAAAAATGAAAATATAAGAATATGGAGTTTGGGACGTTGTCTTTGATTTTTGGAAAATGTGGAAGAAAAATTGGTCCTAGGGCATTTTTAAACAATTGCTGATTTTGTTTAAGAAAACAGATAATTTTTTTGTAACTTAATTTGAGTGTTGAAGTAATTATAAATTACCAATAAGGATAATATAATAAATTAGTTTAGAGAAAACTACACATTTCAGGCTATTTTTCAAATTTTAATCATATTTCATAATATTTTCCCAAAATTCATCAAACAGTTATATACTATAATGCTAAGGTTGTGCGAGAATTTTCACTATGATGGTTACCAATACTGTATTTTAGTTATGTTAAAGAATTATACTAAAATATAACTATATATAAGTATTGTCCCACAGGATGTAAGAATTTACCTATTTTTCTAGTGTATTTTGATTAAAACATTATGTTGAAGTAGATATACGTATGATATTCATAAATTCAAAATCCATAAGACGTAACATATATCCTAAAATGCATGAGCATAACATTTTGTATTTTCAATAAATATTTAAATCTTGACAATTGGATTATCAAATTAAGAAAAAGTTCGCTAAAAAAAAAAAAAATTCGAAGATGATATTCAAATTTATGAACTAGCAATATTATTAGGATATTAAGTTTAGAAAATTTACCATATAAAAAGAGAGTTAATTTTACACTCAACTATTCCGACAACTCTTCGGAACACAATTTGTACCAAAATCTTTGTTTTTTTTTCTCATCAATCTCCTCCCCAACCATTGGCAACTAGCCAATGACAAAAACTGGTAAGAGTATGTTTTTTCTTCAAAATTTTAATTTTAAGGTAGTTACTACTTTCTTACACATTGCAACTTCAAGGTAGTAGCTTCTTTCTTACACATTGGTTCTAACCTTTTTTCAGTAATATCTTCTTTTAACTCTTCTTCTCCTATCCACAAAAAGATGTCGGTTCATGTCTTGTAGAGAAGCTTCAAGACAATTTTCTTTACCTTTCCAAAAGCTGCTACGGACATTTCATCGCTGAGAATATTTGTGACCATGGGAGTTCCAACAACTTCACATCTTTCTCGTCCGAGAACGTAATGCATGTCGAAGAGGTCAACTACATTTATAGAAATTACGTTCTTCAGAAGCTCATTCGTAGGATCAAAAGGGAAGCAAATGTGCCACTTGATTATAATATGCAGATTTACATATTGAGCAATAGAGATCTATTATTAGGGCTTGAGTTTGGGAGAAATGTGGTTTTGGCATATGATGTTACATACCTAGGGGTAAGTTTGAAACCAACTTTCATGTTTTTTATGTCATTAAAATTTTCGGGCAAGTCCTTTACTTTCTCTCAAAGTTTATGTGGCTCAATCATATAATGTCATCCTTATTTATTGTGGTTGGATTCAATTGCAGGTATACATGATAGAAGACTGAGTGTGATACGAAATGTGAAGCAGGTTACACTAAAGCAATACAGAAAATAGTGGAAAGTAGGTTACATTGTAGCTATACAGAAAATAGTGAAAAAGTGGATATAGGTATTGTTGGAGTTCAGAAATATTGTGTTGATGATTGCTATGTACGGGAAAGCAATGAACAAGTGATATAGGTATTGTGCTGATTGATATAGCTTTATGTCCAAAAAATAGTGAAAAATGTATTGTTGGAGGTTGAAAGTGATAGAAAAACACTTGAGTTTTGAAATATGAGAAAATTGGATTGTATATCCTAAAACTTGTTGAAGATTCTTTTCAAAAAAAAAAAAAAAACTTGTTGAAGATTGGAAAAGTATACCAAATTTTACAACATTGGAAAACTACATTTAATATTGAACAAATTATCATATAAATATGTTGACAATTTAAAATTGATTAGTGTAAATTATAAAATCAAGTTCAATTTATTAACAACTCATATTTATTTTTTTAAACAAAAAAACTATATTGTTAATTAATCATAATTTTTTTCAACTTAACTTATAATTAAGTAAGTCGATTTATTTTACACAGTTGATTTATATTTTTCTTCGTTGATTTTTTACTCTATTGATTTATTTAAACTATTGACTTATTTTTTTATGTTCGTCAGCTTAATTTTCAGTTTGGTCGAATTATTTTCAACTATTGATTTATATTTGTATTGGTTGATTTTTCCTTTCTCGACTTACATAGTCATTGACTTATTTTTTTGTGTTCGTCGACTTAATCATCAGATTCGTCGATTTATTTTCAACTATGGATTTATATTTATATTGGTTGATTTTTTCCTTTGCCGACTTATATAACCATTGACTTATGGTTTTTGTGTTCATTAACTTAATTTTCAGATTCATCGACTTGTTTTCAACTGTTGATTTATATTTGTATTTGTTGACTTTTTTCTTTGTCGACTTATAAAACCATTGAATTATTTTTTTTATGTTCATCGACTTAATTTCTTGTATTCATCGATTTATTTTACACTATCGATTTGTATTATGGTTCGTTAACTTTTTATTTTGTCGACTTTTTAAACCACTGACTTAATTAATATGTTCATGGATTTAACAAATTACTATCTAAATTAATTAAACTGTAAATTATAAATTAATTTTAAATTAAAATATTTAAATTCATAATTATTTTATAATTAAAAATAAGTAATATTCGTAATTATTTTATAATAAAACATAAAAAAGATCAAGCTAAAAAACAAATGGTTGGATTAAATATTTATTAATTTTTAAAATTATATTAATTTTTATTTAAAACTGAAAAATCAAATTATTTTGTTTAAAAAAAAAAGAATGATTAATGATTAACTAACGGTAAAAACATCATTTCAAAGTAAAAATATGGTAGTTTTCAAATGTTAACAAATTTGATATAGTTTTTAAATTTTCAAACAAATTTAGGATACTTATCCAAATTCCCAATGTATAGAAAGCATTTGACTCGTTTCCTCTTTCTTGTTTTTGTCCCATTTTACTCATCCAGCAACATTTTCAATAATCTTAATTAGATGGGTTGTAGTTGGGCTTATAGTCCATTCGTAAGTTAGCCCAATTACGGTTTAATTGGCATCTTCAATACCATTCCTTATATTGGTGAATGCTTTCTTCTTCTACTTTAACAATCTTCTTCGAGTCGTATCAACATTCTCTCTTGGCAAAATTGATCGGTGAAGTTGTAGAAGATTCCGAGTCATGTTCTGCCTCTCTAGGCGCTCTTCCTCTGCTCTTCTGCGATCTGCTTTCCAACTCCGCGGCGATGCTACGGCGTCTGTCTCCTGTTCCACCCTCTTCTCTAACCCGGTATGAACAAACAATCTCTTCTCTGTGTAATGCCATGGAGGAATTAGGATTTGTTTCTTCTTAATCTGCTGCTTGTAGGGTTTCTTATCGGAACTGTGTACGGATTCGGCATTTTAGTAGTAAAATTCTACTTCTTAGTAGTAGAATAGTAGTTTTGATTTGTGCTTTGGATCTTAGTGTTTTCGTTTTCATTGGATTACAGGAAGGAATAGGAGTAGTCAATAGTGGGAACCATTCTCTAGCATTTCGAAATAGCTCGCTGTGTACTTCTCAGGTCTCGTTACCCAGTTCTCGATGCTTCAGTGATGGCAGTGGTGATACTTCTCCTCGTTTGGATCGGAAGTTTTTGGCTCAGCTATGGATTTCAGATATGAAAATGCTAAAAGCAATGGAAAAGCGATATGGCAAAGCTTCTAAGCATAGGAATTGTCCTGAGGATGATGATGATAACCAATCTTCTTTAGCACAGCCTAATGGAAGAAGCCTCTCTGGTACATCCACCAAGGAAAACGATTATGAGCCTACAGTTAAGCAACCACCGGTTAGCCAGTCTATGTCTGGTCCTCTGAAGCCTACAACTTCTGATGAGGTGACTCATTATCTTTCCTTTTCCTACTAAACCATATTATGTATAGATTGTGCTTGTGACTTGCTATTTTGTTTATTACTGCAAGAACGTGTAAAATGCATTGCTGACTATCTTTTGTTGGCTGCCACTTTATCTCTGTGACATTAGTGAAAATATTCTTGTCACTTGTATAGATATGGAGAACTAATACACGAGCTTTCTGACCAATTTCTATTGGGAAGTTTATCAGGAATAACTGACTAGCTTACAGAAGATATATTTTCTTGTTTTACCTGAGTTTCTTGAAATGTAGAATTGGAAATCATAATTTTGTTCACTTTTCTTTTTCAGGTCAAAATTGCAAATCTGCTTGCTCGATCTAATTTGCTGATTACAAGAGACATTGAATGGGCAAATCTGGTTCTTGGCATTGAACAAGTATTTTTTTCTGCCACTTCTTATGTTCCTCATTTGACTATGTTGCTGCTGCTTGATGAATTGAACTTACTGTGTTTGTAATTCTTACATATGCAATGTCCCTTGAATTCCTACTCTTTCATCTCCTTTCTCCCCACATGTAACTGGCTCTTCTTTCTGCAGGAAAATCGCTATTGTGTAGTTGATGTTTGCTATCCTCAGGCGGTAAGTGATCTCAATGCATTGTTATTAGGCTTCTGTTTACAAAAGTTTGAGTGTAAAGGGCATTGCTGATACCTGTGACCTTGAGCTCATATCAATTTTTTCCGTAATTTAAACAAACCTTTCTTTTCTCTCTTTCTTCACAGCCTGTGGGGTCTATCCGGGAGAAAAGCAATTTACTTGCTCGACAGGTGACATTCTTGCTCTAAACCTGTCACCAATGAGCACCATTTTAACTTCTGACTTATTAGTTTCACTCAGCAGAAAATTCATTGTTCTCCTAACTAACTAATTGTAAATGATCCTTGGTTAGCATGTTCATACTCTATTTCTATCTATTCGCATATGAATGGGTAGATCAACTTTGTTTTGTTTGCTTGAACTTTCTTTGGTTAAATGATTTCATAGGCTTGACTTGGTTTGTCGAGGCTTCATGTTTTTCACACATTAGATTCTTCAGCTTAATTATTTTGATATGTTGACTGAACATCCTTCTCTCAGAAAGGTGCATAATGTGGTTTTTTCTCATTAATAATACTGTTGCGAGCTATAAATGTTTCCTCAGTTGCATCTCTTATATTGTTTTACTTATCTAGTCTTTAGTTTCCTGTTTAGAGGAAGTGCTATGAAATTCTTACTTGAATTAAGGAGTGATAAGTTTGCTTAAAAACATGTGCTTGAGTCTCAGCACAGAAATTGTAATGTTACTCACTAAAAGCTTGCCTCGCCTCTATCAGTTACCCCAGGCACTAAGGCTAAACTTTTGTATATTCTTTTGTTAGCTCAGAGAGGCTGTATCTGTCAATCACACATCGTGTTAGCAGTAATTTTCGTAGTATTGACCAAAATAAGAAAAACATTCTTATATGATTATCAAAATTTTTGCAGCTGCTTCGTATCCGGCGGCCATTTGTTGCTTCAATAACTGATGCTTTGGGTAATGAGCTTTTCCGGGTGAGGTTTTCTTGGACTCTGCTGTGTGAAAATTTGCTGCATCTTCGATTTTCTTTAGCTGAAGTAATTATCTTCATCATTTAGGTTCGTAGACCGTTCTGGTGGATCACAAGCTCAATATATGCTGAGATTGATGGAGAGGTACACTTGTGTAGCACTTAAAGCCTTACAAAACAGTAATCCAATGTATGATGTTCATTTTCAGCTCATTCTCGTGTCTGCTACTGGTGTAGGAAATTGGTGTGGTCCACCAACGGTGGCATCTATGGAGAAGAATTTATGATTTATACCTGGGGTAAACTTCAATAGTAATTTCTTCTCGTATCTATTTTCATTGGCTCTTTTGAATGCTTGATTGACCTATCTGACCCTTTCCTTTGCATTACTGTTTGCAGGAACCAGCAGTTTGCAGTGGTGGAGAATCCTGGGTTTTGGGATTGGACATTTACAGTGAAGGATGCTGATGGGGAAGTGTTAGCCCAAATAGATCGTGATTGGAGGGGTTTTGGCTTTGAGGTTTGTGTTCTTTAACTCATGCACTGCCACAGTTGCTAACAATATATTATATAACAAAAGATCAGCCAAATGAAGGATCTCGTAAAGGAAAACTGAAAACATAGTTTCTTGTTGTGACTAGAAGCACATTGTAGATGAGTAGTCACATGGCTTCTTAAATATGTGATACAGATATTCACAGATGCTGGGCAGTATGTGATCCGATTCGGAAAATCTGATGCTGCATCCAAAACCGGCCCTGCTAAAATGGTGAGTTTTTTACCTCTGAGGGTGGACTTTTGTATTATTTGGTTGTTTGAGATTTAATGAAGCTTTATTATGGAACTGATGACAGGTGGAAGAGTTAGAAGTGAAACGGCCACTGACTTTATCAGAAAGAGCTGTTGCCCTTGCACTTGCTATTTCACTAGATAATGATTACTTTTCAAGACATGGTGGCTGGTAAGTTTTTCTCATAACGTATGCTCTTGTTTGGAATTTTTGGCTTATTCAATCGTTTAATAACTGCGACAATGAGACAATGGGCATTATCTGAAGTCACGGTGTTACTTGTTGTTGGCAGGGGGATCCCGTTCATGGCGGTGGGTGAGTAGGTAGAATTCAATCTTTCCCAATCTCTGTTTTGACTAATGACTTGTGCAGCATTCTGAAAACTTGAGCCTTGTGTTGTGTTTCTCCATATTTTGTTTCAACCTCTTACGAATATCCAGAGTAAATGTAACTTTGAATAATCCGATAGGACTCGCGTTTATATAATGAGTCGAAAGAGTGTATTTCTACTTTCTAGACAATGACCATGAATCAACCCATCACCAGAAGTCGTTGCAAGAACAAGATCCGTCGTTGCAGTGATGGAATCTACTGTTGTCTCTCACAATGATATTTCGCTGATAGATACGAGACAGTAACTTAGTACAGAATCGCGATCATTACCTACCGTATTATATTTGACCATCCTTTTAGATAGTAAGCTATAGCCAATCTCTCACTATGCCCTCTGGAGCCAACTCTATCAACCGTCGAGCTGCGTGTTCACCAATCTCTATGTCTACATAGTTCCTGGCAGTTGGCACCGCGTAATAGGCTCATCCAGATTACTTTGTTTGGTCTTATTGGCATTTTTTCGATAATAGTCTTGGCCTCTTGAAGATGCCCTGTCCTGCATAACATGTCAACTAGGCAGCCGTAATGCTCAATTCCGTACTCTTTCACCATCAAAGTAGAAATGAGCTTCCTTTACATATCCAACTTGACTACCAGCGTTTAACAGCCAAACAAAGGTCATATAGGGCTTGACACCACTCTCTTGCTTCTGCAATCATATATCATAGCATTTGATGATCATGTTCCATAAAGGAAGAGAGGGGCTTTGGATCCTATGGAAAAGACGGGAAGAGAGATTGAATGTTCCGGTTTTGAGTGATAAAGAGTGAAGCTGCTTGGCTTCTTTTATGGTTTCCGAGGAGCTCAAGAGAGATTCTGCATTTGTAGGATCTCGATGATACTTAGGAATGTACTTTGTTTTATTGGCTAACATCAACTTCCAAGTCACCAAATGCTTAACTTACAATTTCAACATAATCGTAGAATTCAATTTCTTTAGTACAATTAGACTACTAAAATCAGTCATATGTTTCCATGAATTTGAAATACAGAAATCCTGTTCTAATTTCAGGATAATGCTCTGCCTTTTATCCTGATCCGGATTATAATATGGTACATTATTCTGATCCGGATTTTCCCCCCTATGCACACTAAAGTTTCTAGTTTCATTTTTTCTTCTTTTGCAAATTAGATGCTTTCACCTTTTTTTTTTTTTTTTTTTTTTTTTTTTTTTTTCACAAACACACTTATCCTATTGGATTACAAGAATACATGTGCATCATTGAACCAATACGGAATAGAAGTGCTAACATAGTCAAAAACCGAGTTACGGAGACGTGCATTCTTCGCGAGGAGATCTGCCTTTTCTTTCTTTCCCCTAGGACAATACGTAAGAGTAAAGTCTGGGAAAGAAATACGTAACTCCTGAAATTCGTCAAGTTCTGATTGGAAACGAGGCCAACCGTCTGGGTCGGCTACCATTTTCACCAACTCTTGGGAGTTAGTGAAAAACGCCGAACAAAACCGCCCATGCTTGGTAAGGCTGGACATAGCCCACATAAGGCTATACAGCTCGGCATGTAAAGGTGATAAAAGCCGCCGCATTCCCCTTGTGCCCAGTAGGTCTAAGGTTCCATCTTGAAGCTGCAAAATCCAGCCCACACCACTTGTACGATCTTCCTGTTTCCACGAACCATCCACAAAACACCGGAACACCTGTTGCTGATCTTCCTCAAAAGCATCCTGACGCTGGTTCTGAACCGGGACCCCCACGGGGTCGTTAGCCAAAAACCATTCTCTAGCTTCCTTTCTAGCCAATTCCACAATCGATTGTGGTGCTCTGTCGATGTTGTTAAACACTTTATCATTACGAGCCTTCCACAAATACCATAGAAACCATGGGAAACATTGAGCATGCTCCTCTATATCAGCACGATGAGGGATCCGCGAGAACAAATAGTCCATGTTGCCCCAGAGATTGTGCGAAGGAAAGGATGTTGGGGAATTCGGTATGCCCGACAACGCCCACACTTGTCTAGCTGGGTGACATGTAAACAATGATTAATTGTCTCATCAATGACTCCACAGCGAGGGCATTGACGTTCTTGTTGAAGGTGTCTATGCGCAAGCCGCTCATTGACCGCAACTGCTCCCGAGATAGCTTGCCATAGGAAATGGCGGATCTTATTAGTTGTCCTCTGCTGCCAAACCTTTTCCTTAAGCGGGTTTACCGACGGGAGTTGCTGGGCGTATAACAAATCCGCATCCAAATGACGGCGGGCTATCTCATAGCCGGATCTTACAGTATACATTCCAGAGTTTGTATAATGCCAGCAAAAACCATCTTTAGCTCCTCGTACAAAAGGGCGTATAGATAAAACTAGTGGAATATCCTCTGCCACGACACTCGCTCTAAGCCTGTCCTCCTTCCACCGTCCTGACTGAGCGTCAATAAAATCTGACACCCGCTCGTGTCTATTTGGGTTCTGGACCCGGCATCGTACTCTTCTTGGATGGCTATCTGGGATCCACTTGTCCGTCCAAAACCAAGATTGCGCGCCCGATCCTATGGTACGACGCATACCTTTGTCCAAAAGGGGTTGGGCACTGATTAAGCTACGCCAACCATAAGATGGCCGATAATGTCGTCTGGCTTCGAAAGGGTTTGAGTATCGAAAGTACTTTCCTTTCAGTACTCGTACCACTAAAGAATTAGGGTATCGGTGAAGTCGCCAGAGCTGCTTTGCCAATAAGGCCTGATTGAACTCTTCATAAGACTTAAACCCAATACCCCCTGCATTCTTTGGGAGACACAACTTTTTCCACGCTATCCAATGCATCCCTTTGGAATTCTCCTTAGTTTGCCACCAGAAGTCCGCTACCGCACTCGATAGTTTTCGAAGTAGACTCTTTGGGAGTAGAAAGGTTGACATCACATAAGTTGGTAATGCATGTGCTACGGATTTAATCATCACCTCCTTTCCCCCTCTTGAAAGGAATTTGGCTGACCAACCATTGATCCGCTGATTTAAACGGTCCTGAATATAGGCGAAGATTTCCGCCTTCGACCCGTGCAACTGTTCAGGAATACCTAAGTACTTCCCCGCCCCTCCTTCCGTCGGGATTCCTAACCTTGTTTTTAATTCTAATCTACACTCCGCCGGCACATCCTTCCCAAATGTAATGGCCGATTTATCAAAGTTGATGCGTTGCCCCGAGGCATTTCCATAAACCTCCAACACCTTGAGTATATTATCGCACTGTTCCACATTCGCTTTGCAGAAGAAAAGACTATCATCTGCGAACAACAAATGGGATAGCGAGGGTGACGTAGGGGCAATGCGAATGCCACAAATTGTTCCTGCCCTCTCTGCTGCTTGTATATTGGCGATCAATACCTCCGTACAGAGGATAAACAAAAATGGGGAGAGAGGATCTCCCTGTCGTAGGCCGCGTGAAGGTGTTATGGCTCCCTTTGGTTCTCCATTGAGCAAGATACTATAGGACACCGAGTTTACACAGGTCATAATCCACCGGATCCATATCTCCGAGAAACCCATCTTACGCATCAACGCCTTCAGAAAATTCCACTCCACCCGATCGTATGCTTTACTCATGTCCGTTTTAATGGCCATGCCCTCTCTTTTACCGACCGAGTTCGTCATAAGTGCATGGAACACTTCCTGAGCGAGCAGGATGTTATCTGAAATCTGCCTTCCCGCAACGAAGGCGGATTGAGTTTCAGACACCACAGAGGGCAGAAACCTCTTAATTCTTTGGCATAGGACCTTCGAGATGATCTTATAACTCACGTTACAAAGGCTAATTGGGCGAAACTCCTTCATTAACCTTGGTCGTTCGGACTTCGGAATTAAACATATATTCACCGCATTGCTCACTGAGTCCAACATTCCAGTACGCATAAAACTGCCAACCATTTCCACCACCTGTGGACCAATAATGTGCCAGAACTTCTGGTAGAACAACGCTGTCATTCCGTCTGGGCCCGATGCCTTTTCCGGGTGGATGGCGAACACTGCCTCTTTAACTTCCTTGTCTGAAACTGGCCGAGTGAGAACCTCATTCATCGCTGGGGTGACACACTCCGTGACATAGGATAGGGACACTTCCAGGTCGGAGGCCCCAGTGGAGGTGAACATTTCCGCAAAATAATCGGTGCAGTTTTTTGAATCTCTGCTTCATCCTCTGTCCAGACACCGGACTCTGTCACAATACCGGTGATCTTGTTTCGTGCCCTCCGTTGCTTCGTAGTAGCCTGAAAGAACTTCGTGTTTTGGTCTCCCTCGTGATGCCAGGTGACCCTACTCTTTTGGTGCCAGTAAATCTCCTCTTCCCTAAGAGTCGTACATAGTTGTTCTTGTAATCCAGCAATGTCTTCAAGGGTGGCCGTGTCGTTGCTCTGGGCATCTTCGAGCCGCGTTTTCAAGTCCTCAATTTCCTCCTCGGAGACAAACTGATCCCGCTTGCGCCACCGAGATATGGTTTTCCGACAGTTGGCAATCCGGTCTCCCAATGTTGGTTAAGTGCTGGACAAACTAGTTGCCCAACCCGACTTGACCACTTCTTCGAAATTCGGTTTTGTAAGCCACCGCTTATCAAATCTGATTTTTTTGGTTCCACCCCTCTTGTTGTTCTCAATGTGTGTCAGAACGGGCCGATGATCTGAACCCATGAACCGAAGGTACTCCATCTTGGAATGGGAAAATAGCTCATACCATTCTTCATTTCCCATAGATCGATCCAGCCGACAGCGGATCACATTTGTACCACGGCGGCCAAACCAGGAAAGGCAGTTCCCCATGTATGGGAAATCGACCATACCACAATTCCGACGCATAGAGTTAAAAGCCAGAAAGGAGTTATCTGGTCTCATGCGTCCTCCCGTTTTTTCGTGATGACCCGAAAAGCCAGAAAGATGCTTTCACTTTAATAGAAAAGGTTGACCTTGATATACATAGTATAGAGATTGGAAATAATACATAATTATCTTAGTTCCAAGTCGCATTAATGATGCGAACAATTAGAAGAGATTGCATTGATGTGGAGGTACAAAACGTAACAAAACCAACACCCAAATGGTATCCCGACAAAGAAGAAAGGAAGAGTCATACAATTGGTCTTTGCCATTGAAGTGAAAAGGTTTAAAAATCCGTACATATGATTAAATAGACGAGGTAAGAAGTATTCTAGCGGCCAATATTCATAAGACCTTTGAGAGATATGGAGCAACCAACCCTGAAACAACAACCCACATGTTGCACTAACAAAGATGACCACAATCATTATACAACCTGGTATGCCGCTCGCAAAGAAAACGCCACAATATGCAAGTATATGACAATGTAGAGATGTCGAGTAATCCAGTGGCGCTGCTTCGTTAGACCATCTCGATCTTAATTCTAATAAGCCATGACCAATGTAATGGAAGGTAGTAACACACGGCTCGGGTGTAAAACCGGTGGTGACTGATAAACATGCCAAAAGCAAGGCGTGTGCGGTCACTAGTAGGGAATGTATGACGAAGGAGTATATTGGTCCTGAGATATTATGTCATTTATTAAAAGCAACAAACATGTTTATTCATTCTTCGAATTCGATATGTAATTTTGATTATGAGTTCTTGATTAATCAAATAGACAATTAGACACTCACATCATGATAAATCCACGTCTACCAAGTATCCACGCGTTTTCTGTCAACGTATCCGACTTCATCTGCAAGTGCATACAAGAACCAAGTTATAATCATATTGTAAATGACTATTAGATGAAAAGCATATGTTACTACTTACTACATATCGGAATTTGAGGGCAACAACAATACTGACGAGCGCTTACAAAATCTTCACGATGATTTTTGTAAAATGTGTAAAAAGATCACACATAATTTCTATTTTAATTAAATATATTCATGATAAAATGGAAATAAGTAAAGAAATGTATTGGTTGTAAATACACCGCCACCTTTTAAATGGGAACCGGAAAAAAGAAAAGTTAAACTTGGATAGATCTCATAAACGTTTTTTTTTATAGAATTAGATGCTTTAGATTATCCCATTTCTATTAAAAGCGAAGTCGAATTATTTAGATTCATTAAACGTTATAATTTGATTGGTTGAAAATTATGACGTGTTAAACAAAAATGATGACATAGTAAGCTAATTAAATAGATTTTTTGTAAAAGAAAAATAGGTTTTTAATTATTAAAAAAAAAACTAATCAGCAAAAAAACTAATCTTTTTTATTGTTTTGTTGGAAACTAAAAATCATATTCGAAAACACTAATACAAAGAATCGGCAAAAAACTAAATTATCTTTTATTGTTTTCTTGTTTTTAGCAACAAGATAGTTCACTAATAAACATAGATTAGAATTTTAAAACCGCTATTTCATATTTAGCTAGCTCTCATTGGAGAACAATGGATTTTTTTCTTCATATTTCTATATAGTATAATAAAAAATTCATCAATTGTAATTTTTTTAGAACTATTAAATAATTTTTTAATTTTAATAAAAACTTGTGTTATTTATGCTTTGTGTTTGGTTTTGTTAACAATCACGATATCGAAAATTTTTTGAAGTAATTTTGATATGAATTCTATTAAACAATTACTACAATTATATGAGTTTTTCTAACCGTCAAAAGAAAAAGTAACTAAGTTTACAAATTTTTCATATTCGCCATGTTTGCTTTCCTAATATGTTCAAATATTTTTAGGCTAATAATAACTTTTGCATATTGTTTTCTATCATTTACGTTTTAATTCAACACAAATACAAAAGTTAAAAACAAAAAGAAAATTGTTTTCACTATAACCCTTAAGATAATATATCTATGCATATTATTTTTTGGCATTCAAATAAGTTTTAAACTAACAATCATGTATATTTAATTATTTTATAAATGATAAACCTATATTATATAAATACAAAACCTAGAAGAGGAAGCATATAAATTGAAAAATAAGCAAAATAGACAAAACCAAAGAAAAAAACAAAGAAAAATTTAGAGTAATGTGAAAAATATAGCGATTTTGGACGTAAGTAACAATTTTAGAAAAAATAGATGAATAAGCCAAAGAACAAGAAGGAAGAAAAACTAAAAAGAAATCGAACAAGAAAAATTAGAATAAGAAGTCATATTTTATACAAATGTCAAACCAAAAAATAAATTATGAACGAGTGATAACAATATCATTACGGAGTTTACCAATTCTCTATGAATTTTTATGGCGAGGGTGAATCACCAAGGAAAATAGATATGGTGAAATACACGAGAAACACAACTGCAATCTCCAAGGAAAAACACAAAATATATATTTATTTTTTGCGTTTTTCCTTGGAGATTGCAGTTGTGTTTCTCGTGTATTTCACCATATCTATTTTCTTCCAAATTAAAAACATTTCTCACTAATTATAAAATTTACATATTGTTATTTACCGTTTGTGTTTGTGTTTTATTTCAACACAAATACAGAAGTTACCAAACATTTTAAATTTTTTTTTTTTGAAGATAACAAATCAAAATATTAAAATATTATCTCACAAATTGATTTTAGGTTATCTACATGCATCAAAAATTATAAACACACAATAATGTATATTCTTTTATATATAAATGGTAAAAGTAAAATTATTAAATACTAGAATTAGTATATTTTCATTAAATATTTTTTGCACATATTCAATATTTTCATCTAGTAGTCAATTAATTAAGTAGATTTTTGCACATCTTCAATATTTACTGACGTGTTAACATATATGTTTGAATATAATTTTTAAAATCTCATATCCAAATATAAATAAATGGTTAGATATAAATTTTTATATTTATAATTTCTATTTTTAAATATCTTTCATTATAAAATGGAATCCACAAATTTATAAATAAAGTACAAAATTAATTGATTACCAATAACACATTGAAATTCATTAAATTAAATCACAGTAAAATAAATTTAAAGATGATATTCAATATTTATGAATCAACTATTATTAAATTTTCATAAACCATCCTCCTTCCTATTAAAAGACAAGTCACTTTAGTTAGCCTAATTAATTGTTATAATTTGATTAGCTTAAAATGATGACATGGATTGAAAAATGATGACATGGCTTTGGATTAATTGTGACATGGCTAATCCATTAAAATCATTGGATAACAAAAACAAAAATACACATAATATACAATAAAAGCTTTTTAAAATATATACTAAATTTTCTCAGATTTCGATCTGTTATTATTAATTAATTTTGGTCATTTTCTCCACTTATTAATATTCGACTGTTTGGTTGGAAATCAAAATTTTCGATTCATTGGTCGGAGTTTATTAATTGAATCAATGTTGTTTAATCAAGTCAACAAGTCAACGATACATTTTAAATTGTTCTTTTAATTTTCTCATGTCATCAGATTGAGCTAACTAAATGTGGAATAATAATATACAGTAAAAGCTTTTTAAATCTGGTGGTTGATTTCACAGCTTCTTGGTACCGGAAAACAGCATAATCATCGAGTTTGGCATTTGGCATATTCTATCTCATGTCCACGTACATAGAAAATTTACAAACAAAAACCATAATATGTTTAAACTTATAAATTTTAGATTAATATAAAACCAACATTGAAAATGATAAAATGAAAATCATTATAACTATAAGACTTATAAAACGATTCATTAGTAAAAAACCAAACTTATGCTAAACTTTATTCATGATTTAAAATCACATTAAATTATTCTAAAATAATTCATTCCCAGAATATTATTAGATAAAAATGAATATCAAACCAAATCCTAAGTTGCTGAGAGGCAAAAATTAGTTACTGAGAGGCAAAAATACTATAAAATCAATTTCTGATATCAAATCTTTAATTTTTGATATTCTGATTTTTTTGTCTCCCACTAATTATTTAAAAACTATATTTCAATATCCATAAAGATATCAATATTATTTTGTTACAATATTACTTTGACATTTCAATAACTAAATAGCATATTCCAAAATATATTTCCATATAATATCTTAAAAGATTACGTTTGTTCACCCATTTCAACTTTCTATATAAATGATTCATCTATCTAATAGTTTATATCTCTAAACAACGTTGATTATCTTCTCATCTACTACAAAAATGTCTATCATACTAAAACAAAACTCTCCATTTGTTCTTTTTAACAATCTTTTGTCATCTACCGAAAAACAAAGAATCAAATTTCATATCATGCTCTTGTGGAAATCCTACAAGAAATCTGCAGGAAATTCCATTGAAATGGTTTTGGTTGATGAAGAGGTTAGTTGTTAATAACGGTTTACTTTACATGAATTTACTTATAGGATGAGTCGACATAAGATTGAAAATATATTAATGCCACTATTAATAATTATCTATAGATTAAACCAATCGTCATATAGTTGTTAATAACCTTACATTACATGAGATTAAACATATTTGACATTTATTGATCAAACAAAAAAAACAAAGAAAAAAAATGGTTTAATCTAGCAAGAATTGTAAATAAATGATATGCCACGATAAAACGAAAGTGGAAGTGAGACCAGATATCTATCATTTCTCCACGATAAATGATAGATATCTTCATGCCAAGAATATTCAATAAATACAAATGTATAAATATTTATACATTTGTTTATAAAATAGTATAAATATTTGAACTCTTCATCGTTGGAAGCTTCTCCGCTGTCACCCTCTGTTCTATCTGAATATATTTACTTATTCAATCATTTCTTTGTTTTTGTGGTTGCTAGGTTTTCATAAATATGGAAGAACCACATGAGATATATATACATGAGTAACATGGAAATGGAAAAAGAGATAATTATGGTTGTTATGTGGCCGAAGTGACTATGTTTCACTGATAGTCTTAGTTAGCATAAACTATTTTTGAATTCAAAATATGATATTTGAATTTAGTTGTTTGTAAAACTTTTTTGTGTTTGCCGTATCTAATTTTTGTAATATGTAAAAACATTATTCCACTAATTAGGAATTTCTATATATTGTTATTTAGCACTTATATCTTATTTCAACACAATTACAAAAGTTACAAATTGAAAAAAAATTAGAACTTTCACATACTCAAAATATTATATATTAATTTCCTACATGCATATAAGTTTAAAAACTAGCAACTATGCATATTTTATTTTCTATAAATAAAAAAGCATGTTATTAACTATGAAAATTAATTTAATGCACTAACATATTCATATCCGCACACGGTGCGGGCTAACCACCTAGTATAATCTTGAAGGGAAAGAAAAGAGATTACATCGAAAGAGAAGAAAACAACAATGGTGAATCTCCTCTTCTTCGTCTTCTCCTACACAGTAACAAATCTAACATTTCCACCATTACCAACCTCGGGAGCAACATCGTACCGTACACTCCCAGTTCATCTTAGTTCTAAGTCGCATTAATGATGCGAACAATTAGAAGAGATTGCACTGATGTGGAGGTACAAAACATAACAAAACCAACACCCAAACGGTATCCCAACAAAGAAGAAAGGAAGAGTCATACAATTAGTCTTCGCCATTGAACCGAAAAGGTTTAAAAATCCGTACATGTGATTAAATAGACGAGGTAAGAAGTATTCCAGCGGCCAATATTCATAAGATCTTTGAGAGATTTGGAACAACCAAACATAAAAGAACAACCCACATGTTGCACCAACAAAGAAGACTACAAACATTATACAATCTTGTATGCCGGTCAAAAAGAAAAGCAAAATATATCCAAGTATATGAGCACCGAGAGATGTCGAGTAATCCAGTGGTGTTGCTTGGTTAGACCATCTCGAGCCTAACTCTATAAAGCACCAATTAATGTAATAGAAGGTAGAAATACACGGCTGGGGTGTAAAACCATGTGGTGGTGACTGATAAACATGCCAAAACAGCAAGGCGTGTGCGGTCACTAGTAGAGAATTTATGACTAAGGAGTATATTAGTCCTGAGGTCATTCTGTTATTTATTAAGAGCAACAAACATGTTAATTGATTCTTCGATTTTGATATGTAATTTTGATTATAAGTTTTTGATTAATTAATAGACACTCACATCATGATAAATCCGCGTCTACCAAGTATCCACACGTTTTCTATCAAAGTATCCGGCTTCATCTACAAGTGCATGCAAGAACCAAGTTATAATCATATCGTAAATTATTATACATGAAAAGCATATGTTACTACTTAGTACATATCGGAATCTGAGGGCAACACCAATACCGACGAGCGCTTATGAAATATTTACGGTGATCTCTGTAAAATGTGTAAAAAGATCACACATATAATTTCTACTTTAGTTAAATATATTCATTATAAAATGGAAATTAAAAACTTAGGAAATAAGTAAAGAAATGTATTGGATGCTTTAGATTATAGTCAATTAATTAAGTAGATTTTTGCACATATTCAATATTTAGTGACGTTTTGATAACATAGTTTTCAAAATTGTTTTTGAAATCTCATATCCAAATAAATAAATGGTTAGATATAATTTAATTTATTTATACTTTCTACTTCAAATATCTCCTTTATATAAAAGAGGAAGAAATTGTGAGCTCTTAGGCTATCCACATCAGCCAAAATGCTGAATTTTCTCAGCCAATTAAACTGTCATATCACCAACTCATTTATACACTATTTTTCGTTCTAAAAAACCTCAATATATACAATCATTTCGTTTCGTTTTCGACATAGATCCAAAATCATCTGAATACACGTTATGCTTATCGAATTCCAAAGGCCATCTCTTCATATTCTGCATATTTACTCAAATTCCAAAGGCCGTCAGTTCAGGAATAATTCACCATAAGTAGCTATATATTCATGATCAACCTTACTCAACATCTCAGATATCGGCTCTTTGACTTCTACTGGTTATTTTTCCTCAAATTTGATCGATGTCGGGTCCTCTTGATCGATTCACAAAACCTTGTAAGTCAGCGTTTTTTCTTACCTCCTTCGATTTAGCAATTTCTCTAAGGTTTCTTAAAGTGAAGACTACATCTGTTAAAATCTGATACTTTGGTTTGAATTTTTGATGGTTTGTGTCTCTCTAAGGTTTTGAAGGTTTCTCCAGCAATGATGAGAGAAGAGAACAGATATCGGATTAGTGAGGTGGCAGTGTATGATACCTAATTGAAATGTTGGTTTCGTAAAAGAATTCGGGAAATGGTGCCTTGATTTCGATATTGCAGTATCTTGAATTGATTTCTCATTACAAAAGGATTCAGTTTTGGTGTTGTTTTGTTTCTTGTAGGTTCTTGCTATGGTAATGCGTAAGAGTCATGATTCCTCTGTCTTTGATATGCTTAATGAAGCTATGGAAGTTGCAAGACAAGGAAACCGACTAACCGAGGAAAGAAGCATACAAGTCTTGATGGGTCAAATGCATATTGTGAAGGTAAAAACCAATCCTAAATCTAGAGTATGCATAAGAGAAATGGATTGTTTTTGTATGTACTTTTAAAGATTGGTTTGAAATCTCAGGGTCAATTTGAAGAAGGTTTAAAGGTTTAAAGATAATCTTCGAGATTTTCAAGCTTACCTTTGTCAGGTAAAAGTTTGTTTATGCAAAGAATGATCTCAAACTGTTGAGTTGATTCCTCTTGTTTGTTGATTAAGCTATACACTATGCCCTGAAACATACATCACCAATTTCTTTTTCATTGATCTCAAGTTGGCTACTACAAATTTCATACCGGAAAGTCTTCTTGGCGAAGGTGGGTTTGGTTGTGTGTTTAAAGGATGGGTTTAGGAGAATGGAACTGCTCCTGTTAAGCCTGGCACTGGACTTATTGTGGCTGTCAAAACCTTAAATCATGATGGACTTCAGGGTCATAAAGAGTGGCTTATAAGATCCTTTTGTTCTGTTTACTTATATATCTTTTTCCATTATTGTAACCTGCCACACAACTAAAAGTTTTATGTTTGTGCGTTTTCAGGCTAAGATCATTTATCTTGGTAATCTTCTCCATCCCAATCTTGTTAAGCTGGTGGGTTATTGTATCGAAGATGATCAAAGGCTGCTGGTACATGAGTTTATGCCTCGAGGAAGTTTGGAGAATCATATTTTCAGAAGTAAGCAAATCATTATTACCTTCTTATTGTATTTAAGTGTAAAGTTTAACACTTTCCTTTTTTTGTTTGCCATTCAGATAGCAAGTGTTTAGAGTTTAAGATGCATCTACACCATATTGTTAATATTTAATAGCTGGAACCGTTAGACATATAACTAAAGTTGGAACATTTCTACTGTATATTGTTCAAATTGGATCCTTTTCATTGCCAATTTTTAGATGGTTCATTTGCTCGACTGTATTGACTAACTAATCAATAAGTAAAGCCCGTACATCAATAGTTCTCCTTTAAACGTTTTTGATGTATCAAGTGTGTTTATCATAATGCTTTTGTATGATTTCTCTTCTCGGTTATGCCTCTTTTCTTTGTGAATTAACTTGTGGCTCTCATTGAAGTGTCGTTGCCTCTGCCATGGTCTATTTGGATGAAGATTGCATTAGGTGCTGCAAAAGGTCTCAGTTTCCTTCATGAAGAAGCTCCAAAGCCGGTTATTTACCGGGATTTCAAAACCTCAAACATTTTACTAGACGCCGTATGTTTCCTTAACATTATATCGACATGTATATATGTGCGCCTTTTACCTTGCTTCTTATCTTCTTACCAATATCCCAATTTCAGGACTACAATGCTAAACTATTAGATTACGGACTTGCCAAAGATGCTCCTGATGAAGGCAAAACCCATGTGTCTACTAGTGTGATGGGCACTTATGGTTACGCTGCTCCCGAGAATGCAATGCCTGGTAAGTCTTGCTTTACCAAATATATTCTAATATAAAGGAAAGGTTTCAGTTGGGTTATGGAATTCCCGGTTACTGTTTCGTTAGATATGGATGAAACAAAAATGGTATATGTCTTCTGTTTGTTTTCAGATCAAGTTGTTTGGGTTAGTCACGAGTAGTACCTAGGAAGATGTTGCGATGGCTGCTCAAGCCAAATCAAGAGAATGACTTCAAAACACATTCAAATCTAAATTTACTCCGGGGAAATCAATGACATTATCAATATCTCGGTAAGTAGATTTATCTGCTAACAGTTCAATAATTTCTTTTTATTGCTTCCAGGAGGCAGCCATATATTTCCTTTTTATTATTAAACTTGTAAGGTTTAGATGCCTATACTTTTTTTACGTTAGCTCATTTTCAGAGCATCTTAAATTTGAAGCCAATTCTTCAAAGTGCTTCATTTCTTATTTTTCTTTTTAGTTGGTTAAATAATGGTAACATGTGCTAAATTTTTTAACTGGTTCAGTGATACTGTGAAAGCTAACTATGATTACTGGTTGGGGATGATGGGATGTGCCTTTGGAGCTTTTTGTTTTTTTAATGGTGACTTTGTTGTGGACTTAGAGTGTTGAAAATAACGATAATGGCTAGCGTTCAAGATTTTATAGAAAGTTGTGCTAATATGATATTTTACTGCTTCCATATGTGGCATGGACCAAAGCATGCATGGCCATAAGAACATTGTAAGAAAATTTTCAATTAACGTTAGTTTCATGGAAACAAAATTTAAAGGGAATCATGCTTTATTTGTGTTTTGTGATGGTTTTTGTAGCACAACTTCGACGTTGGTGTTTGGGATAAAACTCCACATCAATCAATAGATTCTAGGTGGAATGGTTATTGTCCGTTGGTGTTCAGGTTTTCTTCTTCTTTGAAAGTCCAAAATATATCTATCTACACTTTCGCAATGAATCATATTAGAAACATGATTGTGTCAGTCAAAACAGAGAAGGTATTCATACAATTTAGTTTAGAGACTTGACGGCTTAGGTTGGCTTGTGCTGACTAGGGTATTGATCTCGAATCTATACACATCACTCTATTTTTGTATATGTCTGAATAGGGTAGTTGAGGAGTTTGAAAGGAGATATATATAGAACGATACAGAGTCTTCTCCTTGTAGAATGGTTAATCAATTTTTGAGTAGTTTCCGTTGGCACTTGATTGTTTGTTGTAGTGTTTTCACTGTTTGACAAGTTACATATCAATACATAGCATTGCTCCCGACTTGCCAACAAGATTGGAATTTTAGTAAGCTTTTTAAAGTTATGCCATATATGTAAGAAAGTTTGTGGGTTGAATTGTTTTTCTTATGAAACTTCTTCTCTCGCCTCCTTTCTCTTTCGGGGAGTCTCTTATGTAGTTGTATCGTTTGTAGCTAAGAGAAAACTCTTGTCTAACAATAGCAATTTAGTTATATATTGCTGCTTCTTTGTATTAAGGAATTAACTATTGCTTTAAAAATCTATAAATTTAAACTGCATACTATTTGATACCTTGTTCTCCATAGAGGTATTTGGTGGATTCAGATTTTGTATTGGAATTTAGGAATTTGTGACATTTGTGGCAGCAATCATCTCCGCGTCACTCTAACGCTCTTCTTTCCATTTGTATATTTCCTAACCAAGGCAAGGGATTGGAACCGCTCCGGTCAAGCTATTGTTGTGAATGTTGGAGAATGTCTTTTCACCGATTGTCTCGAAGAAGTTAGTCAGTTTGGAACATAGCTCTCAGGCAGAGTTGAAATCGGACATGTGAGTTTGGTTATCAATAAACTTTTTCCAAATTAGACGCACCCTTTTGCTAATCTTTCAATGAAATACTGACGTTGCTCCTCTCTTTGATGTTATCAAGTCTGCTTCAAGGGATCATATGTACGTTGTTATCACTTGTTTCATAGATTTCGATCTCAAGTTCTCCGATGAATGAGACATGGTGCTAACTAGAACTCAATCAAACATTTGTTGTAAGAGTGAGTGAAAAAAATCCCCAACGCTGAAGATTTCTCCTCGAGGAATTATGAGCAGATTTTGGGTCCACATGTTATTTATAAACTAAACTAAAGTATCATTCATAGCTTCTAAGTTTCTCTCTAAAAGTATTAATGAACTTTTTTCTTGCAGCGTTGTCTGTGCAATATGAATCAGAGTTTAGGCCAAACATGAGCATTGTGGTAAAAGCTCTTCAACGGTAAATGCGACCACCAGCACATGTTCCTTCCCTGGACACTTGATTCTTCCGTGTACTGATGAGAGATTGGTTTATGTGACATGTGTTGCCATTTCATATAAATATGTTGTTCAGAGTCTCTGTTTGTTGAGGCTACTTTCTTCTTCTTCTTATATTTGTTTATTAAGGTGGTGAGTAGTGATTTGTTTACTTGGCAATTGTTTGGTGGAGACACTTATACAAGTATTCTATGTTTGGTTTGTGTTGTCTTTGTTCTCTTTTTACATTATGTTTTTCTCATAAAGTTCTCATATACAATCTTGAAATATACGTTACATTATCTTAACTGAAAAAAAAATTTAGTCAATCATGTGGCCTTGTATTTACTGATGGTAGATCAAGATGGTAACTCCTACCGACTATCATATGGTGCACTAATACTTCTTTATATTTTTTTCATTTCTTTGTTCTCCTGGTCCAAATTGTTTGTGACTTAAAAAAAGTCTATTCTAAACTGAGAAAAATAAAACTAATTTTTACTATGTGAAGTCACATTTGAAATAAATAAATAAAGACTTTATAAAAAGCATGTTCATTACTCTGTGTTAATGAACAAATTATTTCATATAATATACAAATGGTAAAAAAATATAAGATAAAAATGCTAAAAACATATGGTAAAAAGGAAACTACGCAACATATTCTCCAAAAATAAATCCCAACAAAATATTCATTAGAAAACTAAATGATACTAACACAAATTTAAAATAAAACAAATAAACAATTAACGAAGTTCCAAAAGATTTCCAAAAAAACATCTACACAACTAAAAGTTAGTTATATTAGTTTAAAGACGGATTGTTTATCACATTCTACACATTTTAGATTTTTGGAACTATGTTTTATAAACAATTTTGTGCCAAATTAAATTTATCGATTTTGGTTGAATATTTTACTGAAAATTTGATTGCCAAAAAAAATCTGAACGAAGCCAAAAAAATACATTCAACAAATATAAATGATTGAAATACCAATTAAACTAACAAAATCCAACTACCAGTTCTATAAGAAAGCAACTAAAAACCTCTAAAATACTTATAAATTTTTTAAAAATTTACCACAAAATCATAAAATTTAAAATTCACCACAAAGTAAAAGTAAACATAATTTATCATTAACTAATTTAAAATACTATTATCATAAAAATACAACAATACTAACAAACAAATTTATAATTAACAAACCCCGATGTAGTCCAGGATATCATCATTTTAAGATATCTTCTAAATCCATTCAACAAGTTTACACATAAAGAGTAAAAATAAATAAACCAACTAAATGTGATTATCGGTCCTATAAAAAAAGAACTACATAATTTAAAAATACCGGTAAAAGTTTCACAATTCATCACAAAATCCGGGCATAGCCCGGAGAAGCCCCTAGTCTATACTATTAAAAGGCAGTAGAAATATATGACGTGGCATCCCACGTAATTCTAGATTTGGTTGATTACCGAGCTATTTTTCAAAAAATATATATAATTACGCTCCATGCCATCGTAAGATATTTACAAAATTGCCACTGCCGTTTTTTGTTTTAATTTTGGGCTTCGTAAGTATAGATATTTTTAGGCCCATTTGTATATATGAAGTCCACATATCTTAATATTTATCCAATCAAAAATCGCAGTATGAACTTTAAAAAAATATAAGTATTAATTTTATTATAAAATAACTTGATTTTATTATATCTAAACCTTAAATATGCATGATTGTTAATCTTTTAAATTATACATAGATAGAAAACTAATATGCATAAGATACGATTTTTAATTTTGAAAGTTACCTTGAAAATAAGGAGTTTTTGTTTTTTAACTTTTGAATTTGTATTGCAATAAAAAAAATTAGATATAGCGAAAAAATATAAGGAATACACAGTTCCAATATATAAAAAAGAATACGAAACCAAACAAAATGATTCCTTCCTTTTTTTCCTAGGTGATTTACTGGCATTATACGCATACATGAAAAATTTGTGAAGTCTCTTAATAAGAATAACTAACTACGTTTCATTATTATTCATTGATATTTTATTTTTAATTCAGGTTTATTTCTATTTCCTTTTATGCCTCATTTTTACTTTTTGTCTTATCATTTTCCAGGTTTATAAGACTTCGTATTCTTTGTCTTTTCCTTTATATGCGTGCTCTTCTTTGAGCATAGAAGTATTAAAAATATTATAAATTATGAGTTATGTAAAGTAAAATATCATATAACATGGAGAAAAGTAAGAAAATGGTTTACATTGCTTATGTCAATGAAATGTTGAATAATAAAAAAAATTAATAACAGAAGTTTGTTTTATTAAATTTTAATAAAACAAAAGATAAATTTGAAAAAGCTACTGAAGGTTTTGAAAACGTTTTCTTATAGAGGACATTCATAGTTTTTTTGAGCATTTTTCCTTCTTTGTGAGTAATTAAGATTTTCAACTCACTCCTAGATTTGACTCTCGATAGGGCAACATATAGCTGTTCATGAGAGAATACGGGTCTCAGTAGAAATAAATCACATTTTTCAGTGTTTGGCTTTGACTTTTATTTATAGTACGATTACAAAAGCGAAAATCACTGAAAATTGTATGTGCAGCATTCTGAAAGAAAACTTTGTTTCTGGTGGGTGACAAACATCCTAAGCATTAAAACTTTTTCACCTGATTTATCATTTCCTATTATTCTACCCTCCGTCATACGACGTACCGACTGAGTAACTATAAGTCTTGTCCAATTGCATAACCCTCTTTTAGGGTCAATGGTACGAAGACACATGATATGAGCACCAACCTTTAATCTAGGCATTGAACACACTTTGAAGGTTTCAAAAACTTTGTCGTGTACACCAAATCATCATCCGGATCAATATCTGAATGAGACTATTAGAGTTTAGATAAACTTTCTCTTCACCTGAGTTAATGCAAAAAAAGAAACTGAGTGCTGAACATTTTGAAATTATAATTATTATTTTTATAAAATAGCTTAAAATCAACATACTCATAAAATTGTATATCTTATAGTCGTGAAAACATATAATCATTTATCTGATAACATCGTTATTTGTAGGACTCAGTAAAAATCAGTATCACCTGGATTTCCAAATGACTTTCCATAAATTTCTCTCAGTATAGTTTGTTCATTGTTCTTCATATTCTTTGAAGGATTATTGTAATTTTCAAATGACTTTTCATAAACTTCCCTAGTTAATCCATTAAGTCTCTATATATATATATATATTTTTTCTTCGTTTTTTTTAACTTCTTTATCTAAGGTTGTGTTCGTGTTCATTTTTTTTCATTATTCTGTCAATATATATTATTCTCTTTCTTTTTCTTTTTCTTCTTAACCGTCTTCCTCTAGTCGGAGTTCTTCTCCATCTTCATCTACTTTAACTATTTATTCTTCGTTTAGGTTTTCTTCGTCTTCTTTTTCAAAAAATTTGGTTTCTTTCTTCTAGTTTTTCTTCTTTCCGTTATTTTTTTCATCATCTTTATTTTATTTAGTTACTTTTTCCTTTCTTTGTCTTATTCTTCTAGTATTTATTTCTCTCTGTCTTTGTATTCTCATTCTTCTTTAGCTTCTTCATCTTCTCGTATTTCTTTTTCATTTCTCTATTTTTTTCTTTATATTTCTTCGACTATTTTTGTTTTGTTCAAAATATAGTTTTAAACTTAAGAATATTGCTCTAATATTACAAAAAAAATTAAAAATGAATAATTGTAGAGATCTATTATTCTGATTTAAAGATGTTTTTTCTTCACTTACTACTCTTAATAAAAAAAATATTAAATATTTTAATTTGTTTACATGTTCATCACATGAATTTGCCATGTAATTTTCAATATGCAACCTTACTTTCTGAAAATTGACCTTATAGCATAAGAAACTCTTTAAAGATGTACCTTGACTATTTTAATAAGATTTGTCAAAGTTTTGTTGTATAAAATGGCAGTTTAAAAACACAATAATTAAATCAATTGATTCGTGTGATACACCTAACCAACTACAATATCTTTTTTTTTTAATTACCAACTACAATATCTTCTTTTTTATTAGCGTGAACTCTTTAAATATATTAGATTTGTTTTATTTAATAGTTTTTTAGTTATCCAATGATTTTAGAGGAATTCGCCATGTCACAATTAATCCAAAGACATGTCATCATTTTTCAATCTATGTCATCATTTTAAACCAATCAAATTATAACAATATATTAGGCTAACTAAAGTGACTTGTCTTTTAATATGAAGGGGATACTAATAGTAATTTTCCATATTTATCCGATAATAAATTTATTATAAATTTTTATAATTATCGTTTGATTCGCATAAGATATCTTATTATATAAAGGAGAGTTTGTCAAAATTTTAATTCATTAGATGGTGACTTGTGTCTAATATCGATCGAGATGATGACATGTGTCAAAATACTACAATTATGTTAAACCAATAAAATAAAGACACATTAACATATTTTCTTATTATTTCATTAACATATTTCTAAAAAGCAAATCAATCTCTAATGTAAATTGTTAAATATATATATATATATATATATATATATATACCATTAAGTTTAAAAAAACAAAAAAAGTCACATTAATATATTTTTTAAAATTCACAAAGATTTTATCCCTAAAAACATGGATGATAAATCAAACCTGCTAATGTAAGTGTGTTCGTGTGACACCATAGCACACTTGTGTTAAACTTGGTAATCCATTTTGATAAAATGTTATGAAGATTAGCTTGGTCACACATGTAATTCACAGTCTATAAAACTTGCCCGAGTTATCCCCTTCAAGTCAGGTCTGCTCACTTTAGCTTACAAAAACAATGGATTCACAAGTCAACAATACAACAGCAAAAACAAGAAGAATACCACTTGAAAATCCCAAAAGAGGAAAACCACAAACCTGAGAATTGATTCTTCGATCCTTCTTCCCGGGAGTGTTCACTTGTTTCTTTTTTCCAACCATCGAATCAAACCGTGCACACAAAACCCAACAAAATCAAAATCGAAACCATGGTTTTCAAATCGGAACACGAACGTGCAAGAGGAACAAGGAGATGGTAAATCTGGAGAAGAAGGAGAATCACGACGAGCTCTATAGATCACGATGAGAAATCAAATTTGATAATATTATGGTGTTGGCAATCGGAGGCTGTAGCGGAGGAAGAATTGCGACCTTCGTCTTCTTCTCGGCTATGGCAAAGAGAGAGGTTGTTAGAAACAAAGAATGATTAAATTTCGTTATATCCCTTGTTTTTGCGAGGGTAATTTTATCCTTTCATCCAAAATTCATGGTATTTTGTGAAATATGTTTCTGACGTGGCATTCTTGCATAGTGCTATTTCAAAAGTGGCATTTTTGCAATTCCTCCGTAAATTAATAATATTGAGACTTTGAAAAATTATTATTTTAAAGAGATATTAATTTATCGAGACAAATCTTTTTTAGGTAGGATTTTTCTTAATTTGTTTTTCGAATGATGTTACATTATGAAATTTAATGAATCTATTTGCAAAAATAACATGAAATTTTGATTAAAATTTTTGATTATCTGAATAAAATGGATGATCAAATTTATGTATACTATGTATAAATACAATTCAGAAGAAATCATGGTTATTATCCATAATGTCAATGAATATATTTAGAAAGAGATGTATAAAGAATCAATATTTTGCCTAAATTTTTTCATAAGTGAATGGTAAAGACCGAGAAAACAATTATAAAAGCTTTTGATGTAATACGTAAACTTAAAGATAAGATCTAATGAGATTTTCATTTTTAAGTCAAAACAAAAATCATTAAAACCATGTTTAGTACATTATCATATATATATATAATTATATATGATTATTAATTTATACTATTATTGAGACCATATTTTACATAGAAGTTTCAAAAAAATTATTATCTTATCATTTTATCCAATTTTGCTAATTTTTATATCGGCCCGACTCAGGCCTAGAAGATTTTATTAATTTATAGTGATTATTAATTAGGGAAATTGGCACCAATAATAGGTTTTATGCCAATAATTAAGGATCTAATAGTACATAAAAAATAATTAAGTGAATAACATTCAGATTAGATAAAATGTCTATAATACCCTTAATTAATTTACATCTTTTATTAAAAACGAAATTATAACAAATATTTAAAAAAGGAAAACTCTAATCTAATTTATTTAGCCTCCTTCTTCCACCGTAGCCTCCTTCTTCTTTCAATTGTTGTTCTTTTTCTTTCATCCTTCTTCTTCCTTTTTTCTTCTTCTTCTTCTACTTTTTCTTTGTTCTTACACAAATATCATATGTATATCTCTCGTGATCTACAAAACAAATTCTCAATCATTTTGTTTTGTATCAAAGTCTTGGAACCAAAAAATTACAATAATAGATTAAGATGATGTTTTTTTCCTTAGTTAAACTCCACACTATCGTTCTCGTTTTCCGTTCAATTTGAACCGATGTTGGCGATCATTAATATAGCTAACTATGTTCGAAAATCAGGTAACTAACTATTTTTTTTTATAATAGCTAACTATGTATATTTTTTTAATTATATAATTATAATAGGTAACTATGTTATGAAAAAGTTAACTATGTTTGTTCAAATAAGTAACTATTACAATATTCATGTAGTCAATTATTTTATGAAATCACTATATGAAAATAGTTAACTACACTTTTAAATTGATAATTATATTCTAAAAAATAATAGTTAACTAAATAGTATGAGATAGTTAGCTATCTTTTGAAATCAATAAAATATGTAGTTTCGACAATAGTTAACTATATATTAAAATAGTTAGCCGTTATAGTTAACTATATATATTAAAATATGATTTTTGCTGTTTTTTCTAATCCAATTTTATTTTGTTTGCAGGCTAGTTTACTACGTGTATTTTTCAGAGATAAAAATGTCAATTTTCAAGAGATAAAGAATTTAATATTTTCAGGGATTTTGTTTTTAATATTTACCTTAATTTAATTTTTTTTTTTTTTTGTCACGAACGCACGTATCCTGATCAATTACAGAAATACAGAAGCATCTTTGAACCAATGCGGGATAGAAGTGCTAACATAAGAAAACATCGAGTTGCATGTACGAGCATTCTTCGCGAGGAAGTCTGCTTTGGCATTCTTTTCCCTGGGACAGTACGTGAGTGTAAAGTCTGGAAAAGAACTTCGTAACTCTTGCAGTTCTTCAAGTTCTGGATGGAAGCGGGGCCAACTTTCTGGATCTTCTACCATGTTCACCAACTCCTGTGAGTCCGTGCAAAAAACCGAACAAAACCGTTCGTATTTGCGCAGAGTTGACAGAGCCCAAAGAAGGCTACACACTTTTGCATGGAGTGGTGATAGCACTCGCCGCATCCCCTTAGCTCCTAATAAGTCTGAAGTCCCATCTTGGAGCTGCAGGATCCATCCCACTCCGGTCATTGGGTCGTCCTCTTTCCACGAGCCGTCCACAAAACACCGGAACACCGCCTGTTGGGTCAGGTCTTCCTCCACTAAAAGCTGATCCTGCAGAGGTAGAGGTCCCGCCATAAAGGCCTTTGCAAGAAACCATTCGTTAGCCTCCGCCCGTGCCAACTCCATTATCGATTGGGGTGTTCGATCCACATTGTCGAAAACTTTGGCATTTCGAGCCTTCCACAGGTACCAAATAATCCATGGAAAACACCGTGTGTATTCCTCCAATTCCGGTCGCCTTAATTTAATTGTATGGGTAATTTTGTCCTCTATTTTTTTTTTTTTTTCTCTGCTATGTACTTAATTTTATTTTTTGGTATGTTAGTTACCTAATTTTTTCCCATAAATATGTTATTCAGCTAATTCACCCTATTAATTAATAAAGTATTAATTTGTGAAGGTTTTACTGTGTATTGTAGATGGACTTACCGTCGTTAAAACTATGTAGATAAATCTGGTCATAGCAACCGGAAACGCATCGGAGTCTAACGTAAAGTAATCGGAGTGATTCATATACGCGTACCAAGTGGAGCTCACCAAGTACAACACTAGGAAAACAACGCATATAACCACCGCTGAGTCGTCGAAGTTGAAATGGAACTGAAACAAAAAAACAAAACATCAGTTTATATAAAACAAAAGAGAGAGGATAAATAAATTTATGAAATTAGCTAGTGATTTATTCAATCATTTTTACCTCATAACGACGTTGTCTATATTTGATGATAATTATCAAATAGAAAAAGTTAACACACAAACCCACTAGATTTGTCTCCACGGTCCATGGGTTCATGGTCTCTAGCCCATGAACAATCAATGCAAGAACGGTTAGCACAGATGCGATGAAGGGCATTATAGACTTTTCATTCGTGCCTTCTTTCCAAATTCTCATAATTTTCTTCCTTCAAGCACAAATATAAATATTTTCTTTGTCAGAATATAGAGAATAATATCTCATCACTATAACTAAGAGTTATTCCCTCTGTTGCAATTTAGTTATCATTTTACATGATTTCACGTATATTAAAAAAACATAATAAAAATTCTATTATATCCTTAAAACAAAGATAACTCTTGGTATTATTCATAAAATTTGAGGTTAAAGCTGGTATTCAAAGCTAAAAATTACATTGAAAATTGGAAACGACAACTAATTTGAAACATAAAATTAAGTTTAAAACGACAACTAATTTGCAACGGAGGGAATAGATACTTACATTGGGAAGAGAAATATTATAAGGGATGTGAGGTTTCCGACCACAAAACAAACAGTGATGACGGCGAGAATCATTTTGAGAGATTGTTATATTAGAAAGACAGAGAGAGCTATACTATTTCTGATGTATGTTTAGGTTGATGCTCAAACTGAACCATGTATTTATCATACGTTGTTATACTATTAGTAGATGTGAACATACTTTCGTTACAGCTCCGATTGGTTGCAGCTCAAGCCACTATTTTTAGCATCTGGAGGCAGAGAAATAACTCCTTCATAACCTCCAATCAGTCCATCCGCTCACCGTCTTCAAGCTCGTTGTTCGCGATATCCGGAGCATCATTCTCAGTAGATTGCATTTGCCGAAAGTTCAGCTCTTTGTTGGAGTTTTGGTTGAGTTAACTTTTTCACTCATGTAATGCTTGTTTATATCTTTTGTTCTCCTTGTTTTTTTCTCTTTTTTTGCCAAAGAAACAATGTAAAGGTTGCAAACTCTTGTATCACCTAACCCTTCATATAATGATATTAACTTTTTAGCAAAAAAAAAAAAACATACTTTCGTTAATGGTTTTAGCTGAAATTCAAAAAAGTGAAAATAATCACATGATCCCATCAATAAACTTCTGTATATAGAATACTTACGTAAACATAAGGCTGAAGTTGGTTAATACTTAGCATTATTAGTATACAACATAAAAATATGTAGTTTGCCACTCGTTGTCTTTGATTTTTGGAAGATGTTAGTGGATCTTTTCTTAAACAATTTTTTATTTCTTTTCATACGATACCATCTAGTTTGAAACCAATTATTACTTTAATACTATTAGTATTAGTAGTAACAACTACAAATATTACTAAATATTACTATATAGCTACGTGACCATCAAGTTCCAAACCACTACTTATTACTTTAGTTACTATTAATAGTAACAAATGCAATAGTTTATCGTAATGGTTAAGGAATGCGATTAATGGTGAATTAGTAATTGAATTAATGGTTTTGGGGTACAAATTTTGTTTAAAAAGGTGAAATAATAAGTTGAGTTCATGCATGATCGTAAGTCGTAACATTTCACTACTAGAAAATATGTATATAGCATCATTTGATTAGCATTATATAACCGATGTGAAAAGAGAAAAATATAGATTAGAATCACTAAATCTACTAAAGCGATGTTAAATAAGGTCGGAAAAATGCCACTCTATTCTTCTTGATTTGAAAAATTTATGAAACTACAGTATTTTGTTTCAACAGTTTGTCGTCTCTGCTATTAGATCAACCAATCACACTTAACTAATATGACACGGCATTCTGTTTGGGAAGATTCGCTGACGTATAATTGACATATTAAAGGGGGAAAACATTAAATATAATTTGACTATTTATTTCAAAGTTTCTAGAATTATACTACTCCAAAATTGAGATGAATATGTTTTCATCCAAATTTTAGTGGATTCCATAAATATGTGCGTAGGGAAAAAAGTAGGAATATTATGTAAACTACTTTATTTATATTGAAATTTTTCAAAATACAGTGTGTTATAACCTTTCTTATACATTTTTGTGGTTCAATTTCAAATTCTTATAAACAAACTTAATTACTTCCTCGTTTTATTTTTGATATTATAGCTATGAATTATCTTCTTTGTTACAAGCGCTTGGTCTATGAGTTAGGTCTGAGCTATCTCTTTTGGCTTTTAAGCGTTAGTTCTTCTAATTGCTTTTGATAATTTTACAATGTAGGTATAATTATACCACCATCGGGCATGATAAATCATATCTCGACATGTAAACAATTCTTATTCTTAGAAATATTCACTATAATTTTAAAACCAACCATTGTTAGTTATGGTGAAAAGTATATCGAAACTTTGGATAAACAGGTATTATAGGCAAAGATAGTCATAAAATATACCAAGCCTGGATTAATCACATTTCATGATATTTTCCGTTAATTCATCAAAAAAATTAAATATTATAATGCTAAGATCGTGTGAGAATTTTCAATATGATGGTTACCAATAACCGTAATTTAGTAATTTGAAAAAACTATACTAAAATATAACTATATATATATATAAGTATTGTCACACAGAAAAATGTAGGAAATTTACCTATTTTTCTAGTGTATGTCGATTAAAAATATTATGAAGAAGTAAGTATACATATGAAAATTGTCAAAATATGTATGAGCATATACCATTTTGTATTTTTCAGTATTAATTTAAATTTTGACAATTGGATTATCAAATGAGAAATTTCCTAAAATAGCATACTTTAAAGTTTTTTTTCCAAAAATACCACCTCAAAGGTTTTTTTTCCAAAAATACCACATTTTTTTCAAAGTTCCAAAAATACCACTTTTTAAAAAGTTGATTTTTAAGGTTTAGAATTTAAATTTTTTTGGTTTGGGTTAACTATTCAAAAATTAGGGTATAGTTTTAAGGGGTAGGATTTGGGTTTGGGGTTTAGGGTTTAGTTTTGAATGTTAAAAATGAATTTTAAAAAATTGGTATTTTTGAAACTTTAGAAAAAATATGATATTTTTGGAAAAAAACTTTAAGGTTGCATTTTTGGAAAAAAACTTAAAAAATTGATATTTTTGGAAATTAGCTTATCAAATTAAGAAAAAGAAAAAATCACACGGAATTAACTATTATTAAATTTTCATAAACCCTTGTATCTAGAAGGGAAAGATAAGAGATTACATTTACATCGAGAGACAACAATGGCGAATCTCTTCTTCTTCTTGGTCTTCTTCTACACAATAACAACTCTAACATTACCAGCCTCAGGAGCAACAACATCGTGCCGTACAATCTGCGGCAACATCCCAATAAACTACCCATTCGGCATCGACGAAGGTTGTGGATCTCCACAGTTGAAAGGAATGTTGAATTGCTCCACAGATCTGTTTTTCGTCACTCCTTCCGGTAACTACAAGGTCCAAACAATCGATTACGAGAAGAACACGATGGTCGTATTCGATCCAGCTATGTCGACTTGCTCGATTCTTCAACCTCAACACAATTTCAAAATGTCGGATATACAAAACACAATCATTAGACCTTCGTACGACACCGTTTTCGCACTTCTAAATTGCTCCATCGACTCTCCGCTTCACAATCGGTACCGGAATCTTTGCTTCAATGTCGCTGGTCATTCATGCGACGAGCTTTATACCTCTTGTACTTCCTTTCGTATCTTCAGCACTACCGCACCTTCCGGTATGCAATCAATTTTTCTCAAATTTATCGATGAATTGAACAATTAAAATTAATTTGAATTTTTGGTTTGTTAGGTAATGGTACGGTGCATACGACGCCGTATTGTTGTTTCACTAGCTATGATACGGTGAGAGTGATGACTATGAACATTTTGGATTGTTCGCATTACACGACGGTGATTGACGGTGGCAAAATGGCAGGCGTGGGGCCTTTGGATTGGTCGTATGGGATCGAGCTTTCGTATTCGGTGCCGGAGATTGGATGTGATCGTTGCCGGAAGTCAGGCGGCGTTTGTGGTTTTGATGCAGAGACTGACATCTTTCTTTGCCAATGTTCTGTTCCCAACAACAACCCTACGAGAGAATGTGGTAATTGCTTTATCAGTCCCTATGCTTTTTAGTTATTTCCAAATATAATGGGGATTGTTTTTACTGATCAATTTAGTCCTATAAGCGAGCAATACTTGTTAAATCGTATCATCTTTTGGTTGCTTCCATTGAACTATTTCGTTTGATTGTTCTTTTAGAAATATGTGACATTGAAAAGTTACATTTTTTTCTATCTATTTCAGGTGGAGGTATGACTAATCATGGAGGGTGCAATTCTACAAATTATACAAGGCTTCTTTTGGCGATGTTAATGTATTTTGTGTACGTTATTTTGTGAGATAATTGTATGTCAGATTTCTAAGAAATTTATTTTTACCAATGTATGGATTAGTTTTTGGATGAAATGGTTAGTAAAACAATCTTCATGTGTACGACCGCTTAATCGCATGTGGATCACATTAATTATGTTTATGAACCTGCAAAAAAAAAAAAAAGAATTTATCAGCCTGACTTTTTTTTTTGTTGTCAAAAGCTTAAATTAGATTAAGGGATCAAACGATATTCGATTACAACCGGAAGCATGTTCAACGGCGAAGTGATTAACATAGACATTGCAGTAAAATGAAAGATAAAAGCATTAAGGAGGGAGACTTGCTCGACCTTGTGAAAAAAACTCATGGAGAAGCTTCACTCGAATCCCTAAGGCGGCAGCTCGAAGGAGCAGTGATTGATCGGATTTTGGACCGACGTTGATATACCCTGATGAAAGGGTTGGAGAACAGACATAGAGTTCCGTCTCGGGTGGTGAGAGAATGTTGACCGGCAAGAGCAACGGTGAAGCAGCTCCAGGTCCGTGGCCAACATCAATCGCAAAGGGCCTTGATCGCCTATATTTAACCTTAAAATTCAGAGAGTAAACCTTGCTACAACACCCAATTGGGATGTGGATATATTCTGGAGGAAGCTTTTGTTGCGGCTGTTCTGGAGCCCTCGACGATATCGAATGGTGGAGATGGATAGTTGCAGTGTCCGAAGACTCATATCTAGTAACCCTAAAGTATCTAGTTGAGCGGACGAGAGGCTCCTCGAGGGAGGGCAGGGGCAACATATGATTAAACCTACCGGTTCGATATCGACGATAATTTATATTGTTCAGCAATTCCAAAATTATCGAGACAATTATGAAGATGTAGCTTACGGTAACACTCTGAGCATTAACGATAGTTGAAAGATTAGTGAAGGAACATATGTGAGAGTTGAAAGAATTAAACCTGGACGACCATGATAAGGAGAATGGGCCAAGCAAGTTGGGCTGAGATGAAACGCTTATTGGACCAGAGGCCTGCCAGCAAACTTGTGGTCCAAGCCCATTAAGGGAGACCATTGACTGAGAACTCCTTATGGGCTTAGGCTTAGAGGCCCATTGGTTATGTATCAGCATCTTCCCGGTGACCTGAAGGTCGACGTCGACTGGAGGCAGTCGATGGTCAGTCGTAGTTCGGGAGTATGTGTGGTGGAGGCGGGGATTGAGCGGTGGATCAGTGGCGAGGATGGGACGACGGTGGTGGTGTGGTTGTGGATTCAGATCCATAGGCATGTGAGGAGGAGGAGAAATCAGACATAAGACGATTGTCAACGGTGGTGGGTCTGGTGGTATCGGTGGTTTCGGAGGGGTTAAGATTGTCGGGGGGATCCACAAGCGAAGACGAGCTGCATCTAACACCGTCGAATGATGGTAGTTAGCGAAGATGAAGGGATCTCGGTTTCGGTGAAAACGGTTGCCTCCATCAGATCCGGTGCCGTGCAGAGCTGTGGAGCTTTCGGGTCTCTCTCTGCGGTGGGGGAGCTTGAGTGCGAGAGGGGGAGGACCGATATTGTGGGTTGAAAAGAGAGGGTGAGGTGGGGGAGGGGAGAGAGAGGAGGGAGTTGGCTTCTCCGATGAAAGGACACACCGGTGAGGGGGGAGACCGTCTTCTTCTTCACCCTAGTCGGAGGAGGAGGACCACCGTGCTTCATTCCGGTAGAAGAAGCTTGAAACGGCGGTGGCTCTTCGATTTGAGCTAGAGAGGAAAAGGTCACGCGCGTGGGATACACGAACAGTTCCGTGTACAGGTATTTCTCTCTCTGCTTTCAGCCTGACTAAGCACTCAAAACTCAGAGTAACGACTAACTATTTTTTTAACACTACACTTTCCACTTGATTTCTATATTTATTTTGACTTCTTGGATAAAGATATCAAAGACATTTATGACCGTTTGTATTATTGCACCACCACTTTTGTTTTGTAGGTGGGGTTCGTTAAGCTCCTTAATAGAATCCGTAATTTGATTGTAACCACTTTTGTTTTTCAAAAATTTAAAATTTAACTCTTAAAAGTTAACACTACACTAATTAAGCCATACTAATAGCGATTTAATTAAAATAAAACTCTTGAATTCTTTTATTCTTCTAACGACTAGTTTATTTTGTTGTAGATCGGAGTAATAAACACACAAAATTTGAAAACCGAGATAATGGAAGGGCCAATTCGTATTATCAAAGAAGTAAAAGGATTCATGATTAGAAACCTAAACTTTCTAAATTTTGAAATTCAAATCTGAGCTGGGTAAGCATTAATTTCATTTCATCCTCAAGCTTCTTCATCTTCCAGTATGAGCAAACTGATTTTCTGAAGCTAGATCCTCTTCTTAATTCATTCGAAATCCAAAGGTTTATGCATGTTGAAAGACAGTACAAGCTAGTGCTAGATCTATCATGCCTCGAATCGAGATGCCGGAATCTGAAGAGAACGAGTTCGCAAGCTTGTCTCTGTTTTCGCCGTCAAGAGCTCCTCTCAATTCGATACCAGATCCAAGTCAATTCCAGAAGGCGAATCATATATCCGGTTCCGATTTGGTTCAGAAATTGGAAGGTATTACAAGAACGCAACACAATCGAACACTGGGTACGAGTGTTGTGCATGATTCGAACCCTAAGATTGTTAGTCGTAATGGAAAATCTAGGTCGGAGCCAAACTCTGCGCAGAATACGCCGACTAGGAACGGTGCTAGGGTTTCTCTTGGTGGAGGCTGTGCTACCGGCGCAAGAGTTGTTCAGTATTTGGGTGGAAGAGGAACGAGCTCGTTCTCGAGGATTCCGCGAGGGATTTCTATGGCTGATTCAGAAACAACTCCACATTTCAAACTCAATGAGGATTATTCGTTTTGGAAAGAGCATAATGTGCAGGTTGGTGGATTGATTAGAAGGTTCTTGATATATTTGATTGTTTGAAACTTACCAATTTAGGATTTTTTCCTATATGGTTTAGGTTTTGATAAGATTGAGGCCATTAAGTACAATGGAAAGGGCTACTCAAGGATATGGTAAGTGTTTAAAACAGGAGAGTCCACAAACATTGGTCTGGTTAGGCCATCCAGAGACCAGATTCACCTTTGATCATGTTGCAAGTGAGACAATATCTCAGGTAAACCTCATGTCAAACACACAGTGTTACACTACAACGCATACAATAGTTAGTTTCAACCTCATGAGATTGCTGCTCTTATCTTCTTTCCTTTTTTTATCAGATGTTATGTGATGTAGTTACTTGAATACACTGCTGATCTATAATGTTCTCTGGATGTGTATCCTGTTGATTTTTTTAGGAAAAACTATTCCGTGTTGCTGGTCTGCCCATGGTGGAGAATTGCTTGTCTGGTTACAATAGCTGTGTGTTCGCCTATGGTCAGGTGAGATCATAAATGAAGACATGTTTCTGCTTGTTAGAATTCCTATGGTGTAAAATTAGAAACTTATCATCCTCTCATATAGACTGGTAGTGGCAAGACCTATACTATGATGGGAGAGATATCTGAGGCAGAGGGAAGCATCGGTGAAGACTGCGGAGTTACTGCTCGTATATTTGAGTATCTGTTCTCAAGAATTAAATTGGTAATATTATCTTCTTCCGGATGACTCACTGAAAGCCAATATATTCTAGTACTTAAGAGGTCTTTTATAACAGGAGGAAGAGGGAAGGAGAGATGAAAAACTGAAATTCAGTTGCAAATGTTCTTTTCTTGAGATATATAATGAGCAGATTACCGACCTCTTGGAGCCATCATCAACCAATTTGCAAGTAATTCATTTTTTTCCCATCACTTGATTATATCCATTCTGTTACTTTTTGTTTTGAGATAGTTCATAACCTTGAATTCCATATTTTAGCTCAGGGAAGACTTGGGAAAAGGGGTATATGTTGAAAATCTTGTAGAACATAATGTGAGAAATGTTAATGACGTTCTAAAGCTTCTACTACAGGCAAGACTTCCATACCCAGCAATATGTTAAGAGTTTAAGTGTTCAAGTATTTAACTTGAAATGTTGTCCTTATGCTCAGGGAGCAGCAAACCGAAAGATTGCAGCAACCCGTATGAACAGTGAAAGCAGCAGATCACACAGTGTTTTCACGTGTACAATCGAGAGCCTATGGGAGAGAGATTCTCTAACCCATTCAAGATTTGCCAGACTAAATTTGGTCGATTTGGCTGGTTCTGAGAGGTAGGTACTACAATTTTCTGTGGTTACTTTTGCCTCTTTGACTGCTGAAATGATTTTTGTTACATATACAGGCAGAAAAGCTCAGGTGCGGAAGGGGATCGTCTAAAAGAGGCAGCAAACATTAACAAATCGTTATCTACGCTGGGGTAATCCTATCAGACACCTTATTACATGTCAGTTTGCCTTTTTTTTTGTCATGAAATGTTTCTGGTGTACATTGCCAAGCCTCTCATAGTCTCTGGTTAAAATAATATATGGTTAATGGAGAAAAGAGTGAAGAAACTGAATATATGTAATGCATGAAAGGATGGCATGAGTTTAATAGCTTAGAAGTGTTAACAACTTAAAAATGATTATTGCCTTTACTTTAAGATAATTAGTCTTTGGACAATATAGGATGCCTACAATGTCTTACACCTTTTACTGTGCTTTATCTTCTTTAATCTTGTAACAAAATCTTAGTAGCTACTAACACTATCCCATTCATTTGTTAATTTAGCTTAGTGATAATGTCTCTGGTGGACTTGGCACATGGGAAACATAGACATGTTCCCTATAGAGATTCGCGACTTACCTTTTTACTGCAGGTATGACCTATTAGAGCACTTCAACCTTCATTTTTTCTTGCAACTGCATCGAGACTAACTTCATATATGGTTTCAGGATTCTCTAGGGGGTAATTCTAAAACAATGATAATAGCTAACGTCAGCGCATCTCTTTGGTTTGTAGCAATAGCCATTCTTCTTTAACGGGTTTACCTAATCTGTCCTGTCCTGTGTATTTCTGATTATTATTGAATTATTGCAGCTCTACACACGAAACCCTCAGCACTCTGAAGTTCGCACAACGGGCCAAACTAATTCAGAATAATGTAGTTTATAACTCTTCATTTATTACGAGTTCTTCTAGGAAGTTTGACCTGATGTAAGGTTGCTTCGAATTCATGTTCCAGGCTAAAGTCAATGAAGATGCCTCTGGGGATGTTACAGCACTCCAACAGGAAATAAGAAAGTTAAAGGTATAGATAAACTACACCAAACAACAAAGTTTCCTCATTTCCTGCATATGCATATGACAGTGATATCAAAACCTATTCATTTATTCAAACAGGTCCAACTTTCCTCCCTTATGAAGAACCATTCATGTGGGGCTCTTTCAGACTGTATAGCTCCTCTTGACGAATCCAGATACTCTGGTACATGTGAAGTAGCAGAAGAAACAAAACAAGACAAGTGTCACTGTCAGTTGCACAACTCACTGAGAAAGAAGGTATTTTTGCAACAAATTGGTGGATATCTTGGGACTATAATATTGAACTGACTTCATAACTGCATAACAGGTGAAATATATGAAAGATATTTTGATTGGTGCTCTCAGAAGAGAAAAGATTGCTGAAACTGCCCTTCACAAGTCCGAGGCTGAGATTGAGCGTATAGATATCTTGGTTAGTTTTGCTAAAGGATGTAACCTTGACAGATTCATCTCATGATGCAAACGAATAGATTCTATTTTGGCTCATCTTATATTTTGATAATTTACTGCAGGTTAAAGACATGGAAGAAGATGCTAAGTGCATTAAAATAATGCTTAATCTTCGGGAAGAGAAAGTTGGAGAGATGGAATTCTCTACGTCTGGCTCGTTGATTACAAAAGAGTGTCTCATTGAAGAGAATAAATCTCTAAATGGAGAGATCAAGCTTCTTCGGGCAAGCATTGACAAGAATCCAGAGTTGACACGTCAGGCCTTGGAGAACACCAAGCTGCGGGAGCAGCTACAACGGTAAATTCACCTTTAAAACACTTTGGAAGTCTTTTGTTTGTTAACGTCTTATGCTCTGATCTTGACTTCCTTTTCAGATATCAGAAGTTTTATGAGCGTGGAGAACGAGAGGCATTGCTTGCTGAGGTGACAGGACTACGTAACCAGGTTTGAGAATGCCTTCACCATATGGACTTTCACCCAAAAAGATTTAGACTGAACTTTTTTTTCCCATACATCATGCAGCTGCTTGATGTTTTTGAAGCAAAAGATGAGTATTCTTCTCAACATGTAATGAAGGTTTGGCAAAAATATGCTATTTGCTGTTCTTAGTTTCTTAAATACTGTTGTTGCTGGTTTCTTGTGCGTGAACTTTGATAACACTGTAGGATAAGGAAGTGGAAAAGGAGTTGGAAGACTGCAGAAATATGAACTCTAGTTTGATAAGGTACTATATGAAATTCATTTAAATTTTGTGAAGGTTTGATATTGTATGAAAATCATTTACACTGTTACATCTTTATCTACAAACTGTCATCCTATTATTAGAGTTCTGATATGCCTTGTGTTTGCTAATAATATAACGTCGAACCTGAAACTTCTTCATTTTTTCCCCTGAACATGATATAATTGATTTGACTAAATCGGAAAAGAAGCCTGCTTTGGTATTGTCTTTTATGTTTTGGTGTTGCTTTTCAATGCAGAGAACTAAATGAAATGCAAGCAGGACTTGGAAGATACTTGAAATTCGACCAAACACAATCCGACTTTGTAAGAATTCAGTCTGACAGAAGAGTGATTGTTATAAAAATTTCTTTGCTGGTGGTTTATCTTTGTTGTACTTTTTGCAGGTGGCATGTTCCACAAGTGGAGCTGAGCAGGTTCATCACGCACATCAACATTCAATGGTTTGTTGAGTTATTATTTGTATCACAAGAATCAGTCTGAATAATTATATAGTGTGTATATATTGTTTTTCATAGTTAGAATTGCATACAAGGGAAGCTGTATATAAATGAGAAGCTCGTCTAACAACCTTTTTTCTGTTGAAACAGGTAGAAACAATGTCAACTATAAGTGAAACCCGAAAGGAGGTGGCTTTTTCAGAGAGTAAAAACTGCAGTACTATCAATGGTGATTCAGGCAATCCTGATGGCAATAGGGTTTGGCTAATAAATGAATCGCAGGAGGTGCTAGAGGAAAATGATATATCCATGAAACTGCTGACCAACAAAAGAAGTATGGAAAGAGAAGCCGTTCCTAGGATAGAAGGTTATGACATGGAGTTTAGTGGCACGGTCAATAACACAGATGCAGTACTGAAGACTGATGAGGGGATAGACCAGTCAATCCTGCAGTTCAAGTTGAGGAAAGTAATTAAGGACCTCGAGGAGGCCAGAACACTCAATTGTCAATATGAAAAAGAGCATAAGTCACAGTTATCTCAGCAACAAGATATTGAAGTAGTCCGCGAGCAAGTCGAGACAGAAACTGCCAGAACAATTCTTGAGCTGCAGGAAGAGGTGATTGCTCACCAGTTTGAATTTCAAGGAAGAATCTGTAACTTGACCGAAGAAAATCAATCAATGAAAGATACTATAACTGCTAGAGAAGCAGAAATAAGAGCACTTAACCAAGACTGGGAAAAGGCCACCTTAGAACTAACAAATTTCATTGTGGATGGGTCGAAATCCATCAAAGATGCCTCTACACAGATTGAAAGTATAATATGTTCATTTCCACATGTGAATGCGTGGATAGGTGATTATGTTGAGAAGGCTGCAAAAGATTGTATAAGAAAAGAAGAAACAATTTTACTTCTACAGAAAAGCTTAGAGGATGCACAGATATTGATAGCAGAGTTGGATTTGAAGCTGAATTCCTTAAAGAGCACGACAATTGCCCTCAACGAATTTCAACTGGGTCGCAATGCTGCAACCACTGAAGAAAATTTCCGCGTGAACTCTGAAATAAACAGGATGAGCAATGAGGTAGACACGCTTGAGAGTGACTCAAAAGCAAAACAGTATTCTATTCTGGAAGCAGAACGACATGCCGAGGCTACCTTTGTTGTCTCGAGATGGCTTTCTGATTCTAGAAATCAACACCAAATGCTGGAAAAAATAGATGATCAACCGTTTAAAGAAAGCTGTACATTTAGTTCAATCTTTGCTTCTCCTAGTGCGGAAGGAAATGCTGATATTAGTTTGTCGAAGGATGGATATCTAAGTGAAGCAACATATCCGAAGGGTGATGAGCTTTCAACATCAAGCTCTGGCTTTTCAAACTGCAGATGGCAACATGATTGTTTATCGAACGCAAAGAGTCAAAGAGTTCCAGGTTCTGGATCTGATGCCCAAGAAATTCATAACAAGACTACATCAGCAGCTTTGATTGCTAAGAATGGTTCTGTACATCGTGTTTCCTGTACAGGTATACTTTTGCTTGTTTTCTCTTATTCACCACACTAAATTTAAGATGTAAAATGAGTAAGAAGCTTAAAATTTTGTTTTATGCAGAGGGGAGGCAGTCAGTAGAGAGGCCATTGACGATAACGATGGAGAGAGCAGAAACAGATTGCAAATGCAGTAACCCAGTAAGCTTTTCTTAGCATTTGTTCCTTTTTTTTCAAGATATGTAAGGAAAAGCTTACATGTCAATGACAAAGTAAATCACTGAACTTGTATCTATGCAGCTTTCTTCTGAGAGATATACGGGTCTTATGCAGAGAGTAGATCCTGTGAAAAATTTCTTCGATCGATTTGAGGCAGTCAATGCTACCATGAAAGAAGCTGATCTCACACTATGTGAGTTAGTAAAAGCCAATGAAAAAACAAAACACGAAACTGGAATGTGGCGTCAAACGCATGAAGAGCTAATGGTTAAGGAGAAAAACGTGGCAGATGATCTTGAACAGGTCAAGACTACGCTATCGGCAACTGAACAAGAAAATCAAATCTTGCTAAATCAAACACACTCGACTTTGGCGGACATGGAAAAGTCAGTGTCTTTGCTTCAAGAATATATTCTGGAAATGAAAAGAGGAGTAGGAGAAACATTAGAGGCTTTATTTTCCGATTTCATAGTAGCTGGGAAAGAGCTACTCCATCTGATTGCAAACTCAAGACCGTCAGTTGAACAGATTGTATCTGAAACCATGGAGAGAGAGTTCACCATGTATGCAACATACCAGTGCCACATTGGGAAACTGATCGATCAAATCTTGGACCAGAGAAAGCAGATTATCACTCCCCACTTTGTGAGGCAAGAAAACCAACAGTCCATGGAAATTAATGCCATCAATGAAGAAGTTCAGTCACATGAAAGACTAATTTATGAGAACTATCATCTGAAAAAGGAGCTGGAGAGAAAAGAAGCTTTGTTTGAAGGCTTGCTTTTTGATTTTAGGCTACTTCAGGAATCAGCATCAAATAAAAGAGATATCAAAGATGAAATGGATGAGCTGTTTGACGCGTTATGCAAAGTTCAGCAAGAGCTGGAGCTGAAAGCAAGTCAAGTTCATGATCTTTTTGCTCATACCGAGAATCTTGAAAATTGCTCCATTGACTTGAAAACAGCTTTGTTTACGTCGAAGTCAGATCTAGAGCAGGCCAAAGAGAGGATACAATATCTTGCGGAGCAGAATGATGAGTTAAAGGTCCTTGTTAGAGATCTCTGTATGGAAAAAAATGCAGCTGAAGAGGAATTAGAGGAACAAAAGGAGCTTGTCAAAGGTTTGGAAAAAGAAATCGTTCACTTGACTACTAGGGCAGAAAAGCAATTCCTTTCCGCGGTCAAATCCATGGAAGGAAACTTGAAAAAGACCAGCGATGAGAAAGACCAACTTGTTGAGGAAATATGTTTGTTGAATAATAAGCTTCAGCTGGCCAATGCTCTAGCTGATGAAAAAGAAGCAATTGCCGTAGAGGCTCGTCAGGTATGTAACTTGGAGCCTTTTATTTCTAGATGAATCATTCATTCCTTAAAAACATTGAGGGTTGACAGGAATTTAATAATTTTCTCATGTAGGAATCTGAAGCAAGTAAACTATATGCTGAACAAAAAGAAGAGGAGGTCAAGATTCTAGAAATTTCTGTCGAAGAACTTGAGCGTACTGTAAATATATTAGAAAGACGGGTTAGTTTGCTTTGTTTATCATTCTCTATATCTGATACGTCTGTTGCATTAATTCTTATACTTATTTGTGAGCCATTTTGGCTTCCAGGTGTATGATATGGATGAAGAAGTTAAAAGGCATCGCACCACTCAAGATTCGTTAGAGGCAGAGCTCCAATCTCTCAGACAGAGACTGTTTAGATTTGAAAACCTCACTGGCAATGTAGTCACAACCAATGAAGGCACAGAGGAATACGAGAGTCAAATATCCAGGTCAGCCATCCTAATCCTACTCAAGATATTAGTTTCTCTTGTGTATAGTTCTCGGTGAATACTGAGTTTGGTTAAGATAAATGTACTATAGGTCAAAAGAGTTGCAAGGTGCGCATCATCAGATACAAGTCCTCCAGAAGGAAGTAGCAGAGCAAACCAAAGAGGTGCGTTATACTATTGGATTGTTCGGTTCAATTTTTCTATGAAATTCTTTAAATATTTACTCATATGATTACCTTTTTTTTCTTACGTGTACCTTTGTCTTTCTCCACTTACAGATTAAACAGCTAAAAGAGTACATCTCTGAAATTTTACTGCATTCTGAGGCGCAATCATCTGCTTACCAAGAGAAGGTATTAGATTTTTAGACGTTAGCTATTCTCAGCACTTGGTCTGATTGTTAAATAATTTAGCCCCAGTGGATAATAAGTGTTCATGCTGCTCATCCTGTACATATTGGTGTCTGTGTTGATGTTCTTGCTAAACACCATGTCATGTTTTTGACAAAAAAAATCTAGTCGAGAGTTGTATCTGATTTCCACTGTGCTTCATCTGAAGGAGGCAAAATTTGATAACTATGGTTTAGATTTCCTTTAGGACCTGGAATTGTAGCTCATATAGTTTCCTTTGCCAATCTTACCAGTATAAGACTCTAGAGGTCATGATTCGAGACTTCAAATTAGAAGACTCAAGTTCATCAGCTGCAGGGACCATATCACATAAAACTGAGAAAAGCTCAATAAGGAGCAGAGGTTCAAGTTCACCCTTTAGGTGTATAGTTGGATTGGTACAACAAATGAATTTGGAGAAGGATCAGGAATTGACCGTTGCAAGGCTTCGTGTTGAAGAACTAGAGTCCTTGCTAGCTGCTAAACAGAAAGAGGTCTAGCATACCTGCACTTGATTGTTCTTTTTTCTTCTGTCAGTTTATCATTTGCTTTTCACTTTGATTCGATTTGGGGTGTCTCGGTGAAGAAATCCCTCTTAAAAATCTTCATGCTGGAACAGGTTTGCACTTTGAACACGAGAATAGCCGCAGCCGATAGCATGACTCACGATGTTATTCGGGATTTACTTGGTGTGAAAATGGATATGACCAGCTACGCTGTAAGTATCAAAATATACGCCATCTTCAAGAGAGTTAAAGACATTCTTTTCTAAATGTTTCCTTTTGGGGGGGTTTTCAGGAGTTGATTGATCAGCACCAGGTCCAAAAAATGGTTGAAGAGGCTCAACAACATGCTGAACAGATCCTGTCCAAGGTGATGATGCTATGTACTTAACGGCATTCACTTTCTTTACTTGGTCTTCAGTTTTGTTATTGATACCCTTTTTTTTCTTTCTCTTATCGATTTTAGGAGAAAGAAATCATCAACCTGAAGAGACATCTTGATGCCCTTGTTAAGGATAGAGAAAGGTAAGAACTCTATCATGAGTCCAAAATGCTTATTTTTCTCTCTCTTTAAGCACCCAAAGAATCAATTAAAATTCCGCATAAAAAATTTACAAAGCGTAGTTGAATGTAAAATAAATTCAAATTCACTACTCCCATAGAAACCATTAAGCTTTTTAACAAGGCTCTCTCTGTTCGGATGATCCTGCCTTTGTGTGGACAGTTGCATGTCAGAGTTGAACAAGAAAGACACAGATGTTCTTGCGACGCAGATATCTTTGGACCAACTACAAGAGCGAGTTCAGTTGCTTTCTATGCAAAACGAAATGCTGAAGGTAATTCGTAGTTTTTTCTACCTATAATCTTACCACCAGGTCTATTGTAAGTGTTTTTCTTAACTTACAAATTCTTTCGATTTTCCGTTTGCAGAATGACAAGAGCAATTTGCTGAGGAGGTTAGCTGAACTTGATCGATCAGTCCATGATGCACGAGCTAGTAACCAACGCGTTTCAGTTCCACAAACAACAAAGGTATGCATAATACTTCAAACGCGCTGCACTATTTACTGCATTTCGCTGAAACCAAGAATACAGCGAAAAACTCAGTGATTGATTCTAAGATTCTGAAATTCCTTTTCATTGTGCAGGATACTGTGTCATTTAAACTTGCTGATACAGATTATACCAAGAGACTGGAAAACGCTCAGAAGCTTCTTTCTCATGCTAATAATGAACTGGCAAAGTATCGCAAAACGAGCACTAATCTTCCATCTACAAGAACTCAAGGACAGAGTTCTGGTACAAGATATCGGTAAGAATTTTCTCTAAAGTTTCTCTTCTCCTGGAGTATATATTGCACATGGATCAAACTTATGAAGCTAGTAGCCCAGCAATCTGAACAATGCACAAGTTCTTCAATTGTTGCTAAACAGTCCAGATTTGGGAGAAAGAAAGAGTAATTTTCACCCAATGGGTTTTTTGCACAAATAACTAATAAGTCCCACGTCGAATTCCGATTGCTTGTTGGAATTTCATAGCTGGGGGTTTTATTATAATCTTTTGGACTTGTGTGTATAAGAATGCATATAACATGTTGCTGTAGTTGGCATGTTGTTGTACTTAATTGTTATCTATAATCTATAAAGGAAAGGTTTGCAATCGATGATTCGGTGTAAGGTGTTAAAGCCACTTGGTAACCATTTTCTCATTGCTAAAACAATTGAAACTTTTGTTCCTCTAATTACGGAGTACACATAAATCCAAGTAATAATCCTCTTACTCTTGCACATGAATACAAACTAAAGCAAAAAATTAGACCTTGTAGGATCTATCTGTTCCAAGCAGTGGGCGCAGAAAATCAGACTGCGTCTGCATCCGTCTTCAACGACTCATCCTGAAACATTTTACATATGACCAAAGACACAGGTGAAACTCTGACCGAGTTTGCATGAGGAGTGTAGGTTAATCAGGAGGTGAAGCCAGATGCAAATGGTGATCCAGAAGCAAAAAAATTATCTTTAGCTAAAAAGCTAAAGAAAGCAATGAAGGAGCATCAAACTACACACCTTAGTACAGACATAGATGTAGTGGACATCAGGGCTTGTGCCAATCGCAGATTCCACTGAACTTCCTTCCGCATCTAGAGGAATAGGTTGTGTCAGTTCCCATTTTGGTGGTTCTAATGGTTGATCGGTTAAACTTTTGTCTGCAGAATAGCAATTCTAGTTTAGCAGAGAACAAGGAACTTTTGTTGGCAAATATTACAAGATATGAAGGGTTTCTGAATTGCCGTTGACCTATCACATGGAGTTTTGTTGTCCAAGAGCATGATTCGTTGAACAGGCGAAGTCGGTAGATTGGAGCTCCATATGTAATCTGCAGAGAACCTATTTAAAATCAATGTGCACTAAAAACAAACAGAAGACACATAATCATAATGTGATATGAAGATTTTACCAGGATATAGACACCTTTATCCTTGAGGACCCTATAGTTTTCATCAACTGCTTCATTATAGGTGAAAAGATCAAGAAAGAAATATACAAGGAGAAAACATTCAAGATTTGTGCCATAGAACGCAGATACAGTACCTCCAAACCTCCTCAAGCATTTGCGTTGAGTATTGCCTTGAATTGCTCCCACACTAAACAAGAGAAAAGGATAAACACTTTCTGTGATAAATCAGAATCTCGAGATAGCATAAGAGAAAATAGACCTCACTCACCAGAATGGAGTCCAAGGTTCCTGAAAACACACACACAAATTCAGAAAATGTTACTACAACGAAACACAATGCATTAGACTAATAATGGAATCAAACAGTTAGTAATAATACCTTTATCGATCACAGCATCAAAAGAAGCATCTTCAAATGCCTTCATATCACGCACATCCATCTCCAAATCTGTTTAGACGATGGAAACCAGAACGGTTCTTGTGTTAACAATCTCCCCAAAACTGCAAGATTAAGCAGTAGCAGTAGAAGAAAATCAAGAAATGTAAAAAACAAAACCAAAAGAGAGCGTACATTTAAGCTGAGGACGGTCTGAATATTTCTTAATCATGGAATCAATCACAACAGAGGAAATATCAATACTGACTACATCTTCGTACCCATCATCCACCATTCCTTCGCTAAACGCTGCATCACCAAATTCGAACACAACAAAATAAGACAAAGACGTATCCACAGAAATCCAAACAAAAACGGTGAAAGCCAGAGACTTTTGTTCTTCTTCTGTTATATGTACCTGAGTTTCCACAGCCAATGACGAGGACAGGGTGATTACGGTGAGGGGCATAGAGATTGATGAGAGGAGCTAATGAAGAATACTTCTGATACCAATCGAACGGTTCAGATTCGTTCGTATAACGTTCGTCCCAATACCATTGCTCGCTGTATGATTGCGTTGATGCTTCAGTCGCCATTGCCCTTCGTCTTCTCCGTCGTAACTAACCCGATTTCGTGTGTTTTTTTTTTATTGATCAAAATGAAAGAAGGGAAAGAGAGAAGAGAGGAGGTAATAGGCATAACCAAAATCTAACCGTAACCGTATTTCGGACCGTAACCGTATCGTTTTAAACGGTTGAAAAACCGTAACCGTAACCGTAAAAATTGATTAATTATGGTTAAACCGTAATCGTTAATCGTTAACCGTAACCGTTATTTAACCGTAACCATATTAAAACCGTCGGTTAACCGTAAGGTTAAAATTTTAACCGTAACTATTTTAAAATAAAAATAAATTATGTATAATTAATTATGTATGATAAATATGACATAGTAAAATTATGTGTAATTAATATTTATCGAGTCTAATTTTATAATATTTAATTAAAAAAGATTAAATTAATAATAACTAAATGTATTAAAACTGAATGTGCTAAATTGATCATTATTTTCTTACTAATATAAATAATATTAAAACACGATCAAATTTACAATAAAAATAAATAAGATTAGAAAAACTATTAATTGTAACAAAAAAAAAGATCGTGGTAAACATGACATCTAACTAATTTGATGAGAATATTGTGAATTATGTTATATTTTAGTTAAACTCAAAGATTTACTTAATTTTGAAATAAAATATGGTCGTTTACGTTACACAATATAAATGATTTTGACTAATTGACTTTGTTAAGATAAATTAGTTGCCGTTTGTTTTAGAATTTTAATACCATTTCCCACGATTGCACGACCATGACTTTTTAAAATATATTAAAATATATTTTCCATAATATTATTGTTTAAATATTTCTTTTTAAAAAGTTACATAGTTATATAATTATAACCTAAATATTAACCGTATCTAACCGTAACCGTACCGTATATAACCGTAACCGTATATTAAATGGTTAAGGTTAAGGTTAAAAGAAATTGATAACCGTAACCGCAATAACTGTAACCGAGGTCATGCCTAGGTAATAATCTGATACACGAGAGACTACCGTGGTCTAAACATTCCTCTGTCTTATCAAGCCACGTGGCAATAAGTGTCGGAGAGGTTATAAAACCAAAATAACCGGATAACATAGAAAACTGATAATTTCTTGTTTTGGTTGGAAAAAGCAGAGAAAGCAAAAATCAAGCACCTTGAAGGTCCAATGTGTTTTGGATGGAAAATCTATCATCTGCTAGTATTTTCAGACCAGAAATAAACTAGTGAGTGACTTTCACAACATCTGCCTTGATTGTTTGTTTAATACTCTCATTATTGCATTGAATCATTCATGTCTCATAAGGAATATTGTTGGAACGTTTTTTTGTTAATATAAGATCTTTGGGCCTTATTAAAAAAATATGTTGAGTGGTGAAGAGAAATGGATTTTAAGCATGTGGGCTAAATAAAAACTGGAGTAAATAAAAGGGATATGTATAAACTTGTCCCACATCTGTTATGTGTAAAATATTCCTCTAGTATATAAGAGAGGAAACTCATGTTTTAGTTTAAAAACATGGAGCTTGGGTGAAGATAAACTCACGCGAGCCAACCCGGACTGAACCGAATTTAACCGGGAATGGGCGTGGGCGTGGTCTTAAATGCATATACATAAAAAGTACCCCACACGGATACATTTTGTTGTGTTTATATGTAGATGATATGCTTATTATTGGAAGCAATAAGGATATTATTAATAAAACGAAAACCATGCTCAAAGAAAAATTTGACATGAAAGACATGGGTTTAGCGGAAGTAATCCTTGGAATCAAGATCGTAAGAACTTCCAAAGGAATTACTCTAACTCAAGATCATTATGCTGACAAGATACTTGAGAGGTTCAAGTCCTACTCCAACGGAACTGCAAAAACTCCCCTGGATCCTCAACTTCACCTGACGAAAAATTCAGGTGATGCAGTTTCACAGGTAGAATATGCAAGAGTGATAGGAAGTCTAATGTACTTAACAAATTGCACTAGACCAGATTTGGCACATTCCGTAAATGTGTTAAGTCGATACACAAGTAATCCAGGTCATACTCACTGGAAGGCCATAACGAGGGTCTTAAACTATCTCCGATATACCAAGAGTTATGGGTTGCACTATGGTAAAGAACCAGCGGTATTAGAAGGCTATAGTGATGCCAATTGGATTTCTGATTCTAGAAACTCGAAATCTACAAGTGGATATGTCTTTACCCTGGTTGGTGCAGCAGTATCCTGGAAATCTTCTAAACAAACCCTCCTGGCTAGATCAACCATGGAGTCCGAGTTCATAGCTTTAAACAAAGCAGCGGAAGAAGCAGAGTGGCTTCGGAATTTTTTGGAAGATATCCCTATGTGGGAAAAACCAGTGCCAGCTTTTACGGGTACATTGTGATAGTCAATCGGCTATATCCCGGGCACTAAATAAACTATATAATGGTAAATCTCGTCATATTCGGAGGCGACATAAAACCATAAGACAACTGATCTCCACCGGAGTACTCACGATAGATTATATCAAGTCGGCTGAAAACTTAGCTGATCCGTTCACAAAAAGTTTGCCGAGAGATCAAGTTGTTAAATCATCAAGAGGAATGGGTTTAAAGCCTATAATAGAACACGACGCTTAATGGATACCCCACTTATGTCACTGGAAATCCCATGACATAGGTTCAAAGGGCCAACGAAATAAAGCTGAGTAAGAGAAAAAACACTGTGAGACAATGTATATACCCAGTTCCTAGGATGATAAACAGTGTTACTTGTGTGTGATAAGGATAAGCATTAGCTTTTAATGATTCCATAACTTTGAGATATCAGTGAAGTAATACAGGATGCTTCTTTAAAACAAAGTTGATGGAAGATCACCTAGTGAGTGTGAAATGCGGCCGTTTCTAGGAGAATGAAAGTAAGGCTATATTCTCTAAGTTCACTCATGATTACCAGGAATGTTCAAGGCCAAAATGAACACAATAGAGAACTGATCTCTACGAGAAAATGTTGCTATGCAATAACTGTTGTCTAGGTTTACATTAACATTCGGGTGGTTCAAAACATCATGTTCACCTCCTGGCCAAGTAAACCCGACAGAAATTAAAATGTTTGGTTCAAAGCTGAAAAATGCTACCCCTCAGATATAGTTACATTTTCGTATACTCTCAAAAGTCTGTCAAAGTCTAGTATAGTCGAGTCTGCATATGTTTGTTCAGTCAGTCAAGTCTGCATAAGTTTAGAGTCATTTCTATTCATGTGGGGGATTGTTGGAACGTTTTTTTGTTAATATAAGGTCTTTGGGCCTTATTAAAAAAATATGTTGAGTGCTGAAGAGAAATGGGTTTTAAGCATGTGGGCTAAATAAAAACTGGAGTAAATAAAAGGGATATGTATAAACTTGTCCCACATCTGTTATGTGTAAAATATTCCTCTAGTATATAAGAGAGGAAGCTCATGTTTTAGTTTAAAAACATGGAGCTTGGGTGGAGATAAACTCACGCGAGCCAACCCGGACTGAACCGAATTTAACCGGGAATGGGCGTGGGCGTGGGCGTGGTCGTGGTCGTGGTCTTTATTTGACACTTAGGACACTTAGGTCTCGTGGTCTTTGATTCGTAGCAGTTTTTTGAACTCTGTTTTTTTTAATTTTGAATTTTTCATTCAATTTTGAACCGTGATTTTAGTGATTGCAAATACGGTTATTTTGTGGTTGTATCCTGGGATCCTTGAATCAGTCATCTCGTCGCACCTACGGGTGATTCAAAGGGTTAAGGAAAGAGATTCGTCTCGCCTCCGCAACTCTCTTCTTCCCTTAAACGTCTTTCTTATCGCAGTTTATCACTGATTCGTAGTGTTCCATAATTTTGGTCCTACAAATATAACCTCAAGGAGTAATTCTGTTTCATGCTTCTCAAGTGATTCTTTTTTTCTCCCTCCTGGCCTCCTCTTAGGCTTGCTAAGTTAATTGTATATTCTTGCTTTTTGGTTCTGCAATCTCACACGGAATATGTTTTCATGCATGGAAAAAGTTTAATCCTTTCAAGCAAAGTATAAATGTTTTATCCTAAACCCAGTTTTTGTTTCCAGATGCAATCTATTTCCTTCACATATAAATATAAAGTTAACCGAGTGACTAATCTGCACATTTCTGGTTTCTGCATATCTACTCATGGCCAGTTTTGGTGATCATGATGGTATCATCTCTCTTTCTCTCTATAAGGATAGTATTTTCTATGACTTTTTCTTGTTGCCGTGCTTTGTTATGGAGAATGCAATTGAATTCATTTTCCCTTTTCCTTTGTTTAAAGGTAACTTTTGTGATAAATCATTGCAGAAATTATAAAGTCTATTTCTGATGTCCCACCAACACATTACATGGTCAAGATAGACTCTTTCTCACTCCTTACAAAGCATGCTATAGAGAGATATGAAACTGAGAGCTTTGAAGCTGGTGGCTACAAATGGTATGGCTTCATTCTTACACAACTTTATTCTACTTCTATCTTTAATTATTAACGAACCCTTTTTTGATTGAAGATTAATCAACATTAACACTTGCATGGTATCTCAAACCCTTGCTTATTGTTAGAACATGCCTCATTATTCTGTCCTTTTCGTTACATAGTTTTAGGGTGTGGTCACTTTATGTTCTGGAAAAACTTTCCTTTATTCAAGAGACACTTTTACATCCTCTATTTCTCTCTGCATGATGGACAGTTTACCATGTGATATTTTGGGACCATCTTTGTTTCTGTTTTCTGGTGTCCAATTAAATACCTTGAATTTAATAATCTACTGTGCATTATTTATGACAAATCTAAAAGGATATGTGGTTTTGCTTGCAGGAAACTGGTTCTGTATCCAAGTGGAAACCAGAGCAAGAATACGAAAGATCATGTGTCTATTTACTTGGCTCTTGCAGACTCTAGTTCATTAGGTCAGGGGTGGGAGGTTTGCGCTGTTTTTCGTCTGTATTTGTTGGATCAAAACAAAGATAATTATTTGATTCTACAAGGTAGATTTGTAACCTTGTTTCACTAGTACTCTGTTTCCCTCTTTCTAGTCCCACTATGTATTTTGTGTTGCAGGAAAAGAGAGACGGTTTCATGCGGTCAAGAGAGAGTGGGGATTCGATAAATTCATCGCTACTGGTACCTTCTCTGATGCGTCAAACGGCTACCTTATGGAAGACACATGTATGTTTGGAGCTGATGTATTTGTTTCTAAGGAGAAAAGCAGTGGGAGAGGAGAATGTTTATCAATGATTAAAGATGCTACTAGCTCTAAGCACGTCTGGAAAATCGAGAACTTCTCCAAGCTAGATAAAGAAAGCTATGACTCAAATCCTTTCTTCGCTGGAGATAGAAAATGGTAACAACTTATTTGATAACAATCCCAAAACCTGCTTTAAGCTAATAGGCGGTTTTAACGCAGGAAGATACGGTTTTATCCAACGGGAACAAAGCAAGGAACAGGAACCCATCTTTCTGTCTATCTAATACTCGCAGACCCTGAAACCGTTCCAGACGGTACAAAGATATTCGCAGAGTTTACAGTACGGATATTTGATCAGCTTCAAGGCAGGCACATTGCAGGGAAAGGTAACACCCATAAACTCAGTTCTTGATACAATGTATGGACTGTGAATCCGTTTACTTCTGGATCTGTAACTTGTGTTTGGTATTGTTGCAGCTACGAAATGGTTCAGTAGATCGAGTTCTGAGAACGGATGGATGAAATATGTATCGATGGTTTATTTCACGCAACCAAACAGTGGTCTGTTGCTCAAAGATATCTGTCTTGTTGAAGCTGATGTCTGCGTTCATGGAATCACTTGTACACTCTGATCTTTTACACCCAATGTCACATTTGGTGTCTTCTATCTTTGATTCAACAAATTTGCATTTTGAGTCTTATTTGGCTGTGTCTAAACAGTACTCAAAAGCCAGAATCTTTGAATGCAAACAAAGGACATATAATACCAAATATTCATCTCCTTATATAATTATCTTCTCCAAAGAAGCAAGAAATACAAAATATGATTTTTAACTTACCACAACAATAATGTATATAAATATAAATTCCCAATTGCTCAGATTTTTTCTTCAAAAGAACAAAAATAAACCCATCTTGAAACTAAAACCCCAGAAATAGCCTAAGATACAGAGAGAAACTTAAACCTTGAGATTGGTTCAGGTATTTCAAGCTTGGACCTTGTTAGACTTGAGTGGCTTCACAACCTCCCAAGTGAAATCAGGGTCATCCCTTCCAAAGTGACCATAAGCAGCAGTCTTCAAGAACCTACCATTACCACCTCTCTTCAAATCCAAGTTAATCGAAATCATCCCTGGCCTGAAATCAAAACTCTCCTTCACAATCTCAAGAATCTCCTTGTCTGGAATCTTCCCTGTTCCATAACTGTCCACGAACACAGACAATGGCTCAGGGACACCAATAGCGTAAGACACTTGCACAATGCAACGCCTCGCGAGACCACTAGCTACAATGCTCTTAGCTGCTTGCCTAACAATGTAAGCACCACTCCTATCGACCTTAGTCGGGTCCTTTCCAGAGAAAGCACCACCTCCGTGTGCACCCCAACCACCATAAGTATCGATAATGATCTTACGACCCGTAAGACCAGCGTCTCCGTGAGGACCACCGATCACAAAACGACCAGATGGGTTAAGATGGAAGATTGTCTTCTCATCAAGGTACTTCTCTGGAATCACTGGCTTGATCACATGCTCTTTAAGATCAGCTGCGATCTCATCATTAGTCACAGTCTCATCATGTTGCGTTGAGATGAGAACAGTGTGGACACGAACAGGAACCATAGCTCCGTTTTCATTGAAGTACTCAACAGTGACTTGCGTCTTACCATCAGGTCTCAACCAAGGGCAAGTTCCGTTCTTACGAACTTCAGTGAGTTTAGCACCAAGCTTAGTCGCAAGAACGTGACTAAGCGGCATAAGCTCAGGAGTCTCGTCAGTAGCGTAACCAAACATATGACCTTGATCACCAGCTCCAATATCCTCTGGTTTCTTAGTGAGATGACCATGGACACCTTGAGCAATGTCAGGACTCTGTTGCTCAATGTTGACAAGGACCTTGCAATTGTCTGCGTCTAAACCAACATCGGCTGAGACGAAACCGATTTCACGGCAAGTTTTACGGACAATCTTCTCGTAATCGATGTTAGCTTTTGTTGTGATTTCACCGAATACCATAACCATGTTAGTTTTGGTACATGTCTCGCAAGCGACTTTGCTTTCGGGATCTTGTTCGAGACAAGCGTCGAGGATTGCGTCCGAGATCTGATCGCATAGCTTGTCTGGATGTCCTTCGTTCACGGATTCAGATGTGAACAAAAACGATTCCATTTCTTTCAAATCTACAAGAGAACAAATCAAACAAAATCAATCACACATCAAGAACCAGATCTAGGAATCAGAATTCAGACAAAAATCAACAGTCACTAAAGTTCTAAGAACGGAATCAAAACAGAGAAATGGAGAATCGTAAGAAGACAGAGAAGAATTCATACCTAAGGAGAAGAGAGATAGTAATGGAGGTAGCTAGAGAAATGAGATTGTACGAAGGAGAAGGAAGAGCAAAGAAGCATTATATATAGGAGGAAGCAGGAGGTGTAAGATCGTAATTTCGTCCAGATTCATTCCCAGTTTCATGTTACTGTGTGTGTTCAGAAGAAAAATGAGATCTAGAAATCCGACGGTGTAAAATAGATCTGTGAAATGAGAGATGGTTTAAACCGTTGGATTTGCTTAACTGGACCACCGCGTGCAAGTACAACTAGACAGCATCTAATGAAGATCGCGAATCAATCACCCCATTTTAGAAAAAATTTGTTTCAGAAAAATAGAGTTATTTCTATTTTCTATATATTTTTAGAAATTCCAAAACAAATACTGAAATATTATTGGTTAAATTTTATTGAAAACTGTAAATCGTAAAAATCAATGCGTTTTCTTAATAAGTGTGCATAATCTTAAACATCTATCTTTTTGGAACGGATGGAGTATTACTCATCGAAAATCAATTTAATACTCCTAAATTGCTGATGTTTTTAAGTGTGTAAATCTAAATTAGATGAGTTAATTAGTATCGTAAAAGTCATGAAGAAGTTAATTATAGGGAATGGGTTTGTTGTGTCGGTGAGTAAGAACGGGAACGTGATTACCGGGAAACCGGACGGGAGTAATTCACTAGACAACGCAAACAGGCTGTCTCTTTAACTCTTTTAGTGGATGGGTCCATTGGCCACCGGCAAAAAGACAAGATAGGATTCTTCTTCTTCTTTTATTTACTTTTGTGAGTGTCGGCTAGTTCATCAAATAAGAAGTCCACTTGGTCGATGGTCTAAATCTCATATTGTCCGTTCTGATTAGGAAAATTTGAACATTTACGCAAAGTCTACTAATAAGTTCGAGTTTTTCTTTTGGTGTTCGGTAAGATCCTTAACTGATTTTTCAAACTTTTCAACATGTGATCATAAACGTGTAGTTTATTTGGGCTTCAAATTGGGCCAATACCTTCCAACTTACAAGTCAACGAAACACATACATACGTACTTAGCATACAGTTTGTTAGCTTTTTGGGCTTGACCATGGACAAATTGAATGATGTAACAGATAAAGGATTCATCCTAGTGAACCACATGTTTTTTTTTTTTTTTTTGCTAAGAATGTAAGTATCATTTAGAAAAATGAACAATTTAGAAATTCCATACTCCCTCTGTTCCTATTCCTAAAAGATAAAAACTTTACAAAAAAAATTTGTTCCAAAAGATAGAGTTTTTACAGTTTTCTATGCACTTTTACAAATTTCAAGACAAATACTGAAACACTATTGGTTAAATTTTATTGAAAACTGTATTTCGTAGAAATCAATGCGTTATCTTAATAAGTGTGCATAACCTTAAACATCTATCTTTAAATAACGGAGGGAGTATTATTTTCTAGACAAAATGTTAAACCTAAGAATTTGATCCACGGTCAAAAAGTTTAAAAAGCATGGAACCAAAAAGCAATCGGTAATTACTCAAGGAACTTAGTTGCGAAGCAAACAAAGCTGAGTAAATAACGATAAAATCTACTCTCAATGATGAACGACATATCTTGGAATGTCTTGTAATCTCATATTCTATCAAGGGTCGATGATGATACATCATTGAGAGGCAAACCAACAGTCAAGTATCAATAGTGTATTGCGATCGATGGAAGAGAAGTCCATTAATTAGACTTCAATTTGTTTTACATAACATTGCTAAATTTTAAAGTCCAAAAACGATAAGTAAAGACATATCTTCCAGCATGACTAACGAACACTACCACCATTGTGAAAAAGAACATGTCTGATGTGCAAGTTGAAAGAAACATGTCTCATGTGCAAGCTGGAGGCGAACAAAAATCCCTCGAATGTGCATGCTATTAAGTTTCAACGCCTGCCAACCATCATGTCAAAGAAAAATCTTTCACTCATTGTCTAACGAAAAACCTATCAATCATCATAATATTTACGCGATTTTAAAGACCAAAAAGCATTATACCTTCTAAGCTATTTCAATAGATATTAACAAAAGTTATAACAAAAAAACCAAAGTAAGAAGAAACTATACTTATGAATCATGTCTCGTCACTTTATAAGAAAGATTTTGAACAAATAATGTACTTTTACATCAATTTGATAGCACCAATATATACAACCCTCCCCAAAAAGTTAACTATAAAAGTTTTTAGGAACTAAAGTGTACTTTCTCATCTTCCTTAGAATTTAAAATGTGTCATAACACCTAGTCTCTACGTTCTTTTGTGCCTTTTTTATTCTTAGCTTTTTCATTTGAGCAACAATAACAAACTCAATTTTTTGCTTCCTCGGATTTCTATGGATATCCAAATCATTTTTGACTTTCCATGGAAATTTTTTTTCATCGTTGTTTTCCGTATAAATGTTATGAAAGAAGAAAATTAGAAATTGGAGATAGTTTGAATGTTCGAATATTATTCATACTTTATTTGGAGAAATCTAATATTCAAATTAGTTGTTCGTGTCTTTCTTCACTTGTCGATCCTCCTCATTCAGTTCATCACCGCTAGAAGGAACTGAATGATGAGAATGTGAAATTGTTTGTTCCCAAAATAATTTAGTTCAACATAGTATTCGGAATTATAATACTACAATTGTTTTTAAAAATATATTAGAATATAATCAAATAATGGAAGTAATTGTTAAAATAGCTAAAAAATATTACAATGTTGGTGGATTGTATATTCCGTCAATTATTGATTTTATCTCACTCATTGTTGTCCTTATAAAATCATTTACTTATAAGATAAAGTCACGTCGTGTTGACTCTCGGTTTTACTAAAGAGGTAAGAATACGAAATGAGTGGATTTCATGTTGTTCGTATATAAACCCAAGCTCTTCTTCTTTTAGCCAAAACATAATTAGGACATCCGGACAAGCAAAATCAAATTAATACTAGAAGATATTTAAGATGAACTATTTCGCTGCACTTCATCATGAATGCGTAGAAAGTATAAATCTTCGATATTTAGTCTAACTAAGCTACCAGTCCATTGTTTCTTCAGTACGTTTTTTGTCGCACTTTATTATTATGTTTCTCTACCGATGTTTTACACAAGAATTCTACTGTCAGTCTCAAATCGATAATTTCATATATTTTTTTAGATCATTGTCTTGATTTTGTAGGAGATTTGTAGGAGATGTGTGGAAGGATCTAAAAGATCTAGAGAAAATTACACCGAATGTCACATATAGAGTTATATTGTCACCGAATGTCACACACCAGTTTTGGTACCAAAAAAGGCACTTACATAGCATTATCCCGAAAATACCCTTCGCATATTGGTGTAGGAGTCTGACTTGAATGAGAGAGGGAGAGTTCTGTCAGTTTGTGTTTTTAAAAGTGGAAGTGACATGATATGTGTCAGCTTTATTAGAAGATAGGGTTGAGCAGTGGGTCCCGATATTTAATGTCTGAGAGAAGATATTATTTGCGTACGTACATAACTGAAGCATATAGTATTGCGTACATGTATAAGGCAAATGTGTACATTAACATTTAATATACCACCAAATCTACAATTTTTACATTCTTTACCATTTTAAAAGGCAAACTGAATCAACGAAATATTTAATATATAATAAAAGTTATATTGTTACGTTAGATACATCCATACACAAAAATTATGAACACACAAAACAAATTCACGCGTACACCAAACCATATACATGATCACAATGGTCGGACATTGTACATGGTGGTTAGACAGTGTACACAATGACGGTGGTTGGGCCATGTACACGATGACAGTGTGGGATAATGTACATGGTAGTGTACTGGTGGTCGGGGAGTATACGCGATGACGGTGGTCGGACAGTGTCCAACTTATGCTGGTATACAGTCTCAAGCTCATGTACGGTGTTAGGTTGATGTACAGGCTCACGCTCGTGTACATTCATAAGTTGTTGTAATGCGTACATCACAGGTATCTTGTTACGTTGGTGTACGTACATCTTCTGTGAAGTACATCTCCATCACCATAAACCTATAGTTGTAAAAGTTAACCATTTATGTTTGATATATATTGTGGTATCAACTAAAAAGAGCAATTATATACCTCGTCTACATTATGACGCTGGTTGGATTATGTACACCGTGATGTGCTCATGGTCGTATAGTGTACACGATGACAATGCTAGACAGTGTACACGATGGTGTACAGTCGCGGAATATTATACACGTCGGTATCTAAACAATCTATACGATGGTGTGTAGCAATCGTCGGACAGTGTAAATGATGACAACGCCTAGACGGTGTACATGTAGTGTACCGTTGGTTAGACTGTACATATGATAGTGGTTTGATTCTCTTTGTACCAAATTCTCGTCGACAACCACTTATTTGTCTCGATGGTAACTGCATGAACCTCTTTTGGGCCCTCTCAAACTGTGTACGTAGATATGGTAACTATTAACGTACATAGAAAATATTGACGTACATTTCACCGTTTTACAATGTCAGTGTACATACATCATAACAAAAAACGGTGATAACTCTTACCGGAACTAACAAACTCTCTGTGGAGAGGCGGATTTGCCTCTTGATCTGCTGACATTTTGCGGTGGAAAGACTAATCGCCTCTTGCTTTAGGTAAAAAATCAAGGTGGATTCGCCATTTTTCGGTGACATCTCGTGGATTGCATCTAGATGGATATTATCATGCCCGGAAAATTCATGTCGGTAACATATGCGGAGGCTCGTCTTGTGTCAGTGACTTTTCTACGGTTTCCGGTGTTGTGAGATTTGGGTGAAGTGTTTTGGTTTTGAAAGAGATAGAGCGAGAGAGAAAGAGAAAGAGAGATAGAGAGAAGAAACACAATTAAAAAATGGTGTCTTCTCAGTCGATTGCAGATCTGACATCAACGGTCGGTGTACGACGGTATGCGGCGGTGAGTTAATCGGAGAGAGTTTATGGTTTGGTTCGTGAGAGAGAGAAAAGTGTATTAAAAATCACAAACAATAACAAAACAAACAAAACTTTCTAGTCTCTATGAAAATGTGTAATAAAATATTTAAATTCTAAAAAGGTGAAAGTTAAACATAATTGATGACACACATTTCCTAAAAAATTTTTTTTGTGAAATCACTTCAATGTCAGAAAATTCAGTTGTGTGTATGTATATAACAAAGGTAAAACCGTCATAATGTGATGTAAGTGGCAAAACTTGATATTTGAGTTTTGGTGTATGACAAATATGATATTTGAGTTTCAAACTATGACTTATTTGTAATTATTTCAAAGATCTATGACCTCGATGATAATATTATGAATATATAGTACATATAATTTTACTTTGTTTGTTTATAAAGATAAGTAATTAGATTAATTCAACCACTGTTTACATGTATCTACGTTGTATATTCATTCTTATTTTTATGAGAATTAAAATCTTCATCACAAACTCTATCCAGGGCTTGAGCTCAAGAAAATCTGTAATTATTAGAGATTAAGAGCTCTTAAAACATAATTCTCAATAGTATGTAATGTAAGACAATAAATGATAAATTGGACATGCTTTTGCAGAGAGATATCAAAAATTCATTAGAGAGAACAGATTCGAGGTTCAAGTAAAATTTGCAATACCCAAACCTAATTTCCACATAAAGTTACCTAACCGGAGATTAATAAGTTACATTTTCATGGGTTTAAACCAGATTATAATGTCCAATTCTCTATTATGCATGTTGAGATTAACTAATGTGTTTGGAATCCAATAAAGAACACATATATAAAATAAAGCACCCTGGAAAATCAACATGGAGATCCAAACCATGCAAGTTGTGTTGGAACAATTATGTTTGCATAATGGGTCTTATACATTCATCAAAATAAGTGGATGTAAATTTGAATGGGAGATTGAATATTAAAAGGCCTCTGGGAACATCACTAAAAATTTTAAATGAGCAATATGAAAATCTCTCACATTACTAATATGGAGAGAAAAATTAGTGATATACAAAAGAGTGAACATAAGCTAAAATTCAAAATATATGTACACCATAGTGCATATATGCAAGGAGATAGATCAAACCACACAAGCTGTCTCTCTAACTATTTTATTAAACACAACATATAACTCTTCTTTCTTTTTTTTTACAATTGGGAGTGTCAGCTAATTTGTCAAATAAAAAGACCACTTGTTCTATCATCTAAATCTGATCGATTTTTTAGCTTTTGTGTTTTTTAACTATTTCAATGAGGATTGGAAATAGATATTCAATTCAATCCTACTATACATATTACTTAGTCATATAATACAAACAACACATATGGTGAATAAAAATTTCTAACATAGAAAATGAAATATGTATTCATTTAAGTTTAGATATTTGAAGTCTACAGTTTATTGTTATGCATCACGAAAGATTTTACTAGGTTCTTTGGCCAAACCTTATGGCTCAAGACTAGAAGTTATCACCCTAGATTGGACTGATATAGTTGTGCAATAGGATACGAGCATAGCAAATCACGCCGTAAAAACTTGTTCAAACAATTGCTAGCTTTCCAACAAAGGATTCATCATTGGAAGGACATATGTCTTGTAATCTCATCATTGAGAGGCAAACCAGCAGTCGAGTGATAGATGGAACTTGTAAGATAAGTCGTTTAGGCTTTAATTCGTGTTACGTTACATAACTAAATTATAAAGCCCACGATCGCATAACCTAACTACTTTGTCAATTTAAAGAGATGGAAAGAATATTTGAAGTTAACCCTAAGGGCCTGACTGGTTCAGCCGCAATGGTTGCGGTTGCGGTTGCGAGAGTTTGCGGAAGTGGGCGACTGCTGTTTGATGCGTTTGCGAGACGTTTATATGTCTGGCGCAACGGTTCGAAATTGGTGCGTTTGCGGGATGTTTTTGACTGGTTACTAGCGGAACGGTGGCGGTTAAACAATAAATTTACAATATAAAAACATTATACAGTAATAATAACATCAAAACTCATATTATTATAAAAAAATATAAAAATCATTAATTCAATATATATAATAATAGAAAACTATTTACATAATATTTACTTTGTTTTTAAAAAGAATTTTTGTTTGGATGAAAGTTATGATTTTAATGAAGAAGTTATTTTTTTTATTGCAGAGACTAATATTATATTTAAATTGTTTAATTTATGTATGTTTACAATCAAAATTTATCCAAAGTATTTTGGTTTGAAAATTCTATAACTATAAAATTGTGATGGATTATTGAATACTAATTGAAAATATCAAATTATTTATATATTTTGCAATTATAATATCTAAACTTTGAATTTTAATATTTATCTAAAACTTAAAACATCCAACCGCAACCGCCCGCAACCGCAAACGCTCGAAGGAATGAGCTTTTGGATTTGAGAGGTTTGGAGCGGTACGGAGCGGTCGAAAGCGTTTTCCATGATTGTTGTCAAAACCTACCAACCGCAACCGTCTGCAAACGCAGCGTTTGTGGGTGGTAACGGGTAAACCAATCAAGCCCTAACTAATTTGTGTTACATTATTACATGGATAATTGTTGAAATTTGAAAGAACTTGTCCAAACTTCCTAGGGATTTGGCAGAGGAGGTGCTCATAAGGCTTCCGGTAAAATCTCTTAGAGTAGTGCAATCTGTTTGCAAAAATTGGAACACTTTATCCAAGAGTCGAAGCTTTACAAAGAAGCACTTCGGTGAAGTAAAAGCAGAAGCAGCTAAGGAGTATATGGTGGTCATGGTGATGGATTTTAGGGTTTATTTGATGAGCTTCAATCTATATGGAGCTCAGAACAACGTTGACCCATCTGTAAACCATCGACGTAGACTTATTAGCCTAGATGAATCAGATCCAGTAGATATATTTAAAGTCTATCACTGCGATGGTTTATTGTTATGCATCACAAAAGACTATACTAAGTTTGTTGTTTGGAATCTGTTTTGGGGCCAAACCTTGTGGCTCAAGCCTAGAAGTCCTCACCCTAGATTGGACTGGTATAGGTATGCTATAGGATACCAGAATAGCAAATCATGCCGGAGCTACTAAATTTTGAGATTTGTTGATGCTCGCGTTGCAAGATTTGTCGAGTACGAAATCTACGAGTTAAGCTCTAGTTTATGGAGGGTTCTTGATGTCACTTCCGATTGGGAGATACTGTTTTATGCACGTGGTGTGTCTCTCAAGGGGAATACTTATTGGTTTGCTCAAGAGAAGCCTTTAGGATCAGTACAGGGAGAGATTGTTGATTTTTTTATCTGTTTTGATTTTACAACTGAGAGATTCAGACAACGTCTTGGTCTCCCGTTTCACTCTTATGTTGAAGATATTGTGGCTCTTTCTAGTGTTAGAGATGAGCAACTTGCTGTTTTATTTCAGCGTTGGGATACATCATATATGGAGGTATGGGTTACGACTAAGATTGAGCCTCAAGTGGTGTCATGGAACAAGTTGTTCCTAGCAGTGGACTTAGACCCGCTCTTGGATTTTGGATTTGGAATAACCCAAGCCAGTTTCTTCATTGACCAAGAGATGAGAATCGCTGTGGTTTTTGATAAAGACAAGAGTATGCTCCCCACTCGCAACATAGCTTATATATTTGGAGAGGATGGGTATTTCAGACAAGTGGATCTCAGGGAACTAAGAGAAAAACATCATCTTCCACTTGTGTGCTCCTATATTCCAAGCTTAGCGCAAATCAAGCAATGAGGCAAAAGGAAGAAAAAGAATCAGAGTATACCCAAAAAGGATGTTACCAGAAGCGATAAGCTTTTGGAGATGTAGCTGATCATAATACCACAAGAGCCAAAGATGAAACTAGAAAGAGGAAAGCAATATAGAATCACAGATAATCGCGCTTCAGCAAGTTTCTCGGTGGCCTCGTAATTACTTCCCGCTAGCATCTATGCATCATATTGGATCCACTGATGCATTTCCTAGTGTAGTCTGTATTGGATCTTCAAGTCAAAATTGAAAATTTTACTACAACTTACTGTTACTTTTCTTCATAATAGACAAAATGTTGTAAACAATCACAGAACGTTTTGTTCTTAACATTGAGCTTGTTTCATCTGTGTTCCGGAGTTGAACAAGGGACTGAGAGCATTGAACATTGAAAATCATTTATTTTTTATACTCAACTGTAACGCGCGTGATATCACATGGGCCGGACATTAATGGTCGTGTAGACAAGGAAGCAAAAGATTAATGGGCTTTTGTTGTAAAAAAGATTGGTGGGAAATTGAGGTGAGACAGACGCGAAAGCATCGAGGTGGTTTGTTGACTTGTAGACCGACGACCAAATATTCACAAAGAAAGAAGACGATCACTTCCTTTTTATGGTCAAATTATACTCGCTTTACATCTTGACCTTTAAATAAATTTTATTATATTCCCTCACTATCATATTATTCTACTAGCATTTGATAATCTTTCTATTAATAAAAGCCGTCTATTTTGGTTTATTATATCTCACAGAAATTCACCACGCATGTAAAAAAGACAAGTTTTTTTTCATCATCTAGTAGTAGTGTACCATGCCCAAAATACAAAATATATGCTGTTATCTCAAAAGTTTGTAATCACTTTTCTTGTTCGACCGATTCAAATATTTTTGTGAAAGTATGAACCAATAAAAATGTGATCAAATGGCTAATAAATAAATAGATTACGACTTTTGACCTCTTAAACATAAAGAAAACAAGTTGCAGGAGGCAAAGAGAGAGACAAGTAGAGCTATCGTGCGCCTTATATATCATTTAGCGCCGGGAAGAAAAGTCTGCCTTGTTTTGCGTTAACCTTCTTCACCAAACCCTACCAAGAAAACCTCTTCTTTCTTCTTCGATCATCGGTAAATTCTATTCTCTTTTGGAAGATGTAAGTTATTTGCTTTTGTTCTGATTCTTCTTCCTCTTAGCATTAAATTTCCCTTTTTTGCTTCGTACATCAATTTTGGATGGTAGTTTTCTTCTGGGGGTTCGATTTTATACCGATTTAGATGTCGTAAACGGATTTTTCGGGGTTTATTTATGGTTTGAAATCCATTTTACGGGGTTAAGATCGTTGACTTGTGTTGTTCTAGGTCACCAAATGTCTCCGTTGTTTCTGTATTGATTTTGATCCAATTATGCGGTTATATCATGGAGACGAACGATTTTACTCTTATGATGCAAACATTTCCTTTCGGTTTTCATCTGTTGCTGCTTAAACCCTATCTATAATTGGAAACTTCTATTTTGAGGCTCTGCCTCAACATTTCTCTGTTTTGTCAAGCTTAATACAATGCCTATTTTCACTTACTGTTTATCTCGCTCAAATCTTGTTCTGCAACACAACTACTAAACGTTTGCAAACCTATTTGTTGATGTTTTGCATTATGAATATAGTTTCGGTGTGAGAGAAAAGCGTAATGAGCTGCTTTGGTTGTTGTGGTGGTGAGGATTTTCGTAGAGTTGCTGAAACCGGTCCAAAGCCAGTGCACACCGCAGGAGGTAGCTTATTTTATTCAACTGCTTTACATATACCAGTATTTCTCTTTAGCAGCTAAGTTAATGAACTTTTGCAACTGTTGTTAAGGTTACAATGGAGGCCACCATCAAAGGGCAGATCCACCTAAGAACACACCAGTCATTCAGATGCAGCCTATCTCTGTACCGGCTATTCCAGCAGATGAATTGAGGGAGATAACCGATAACTATGGTTCAAAGTCCTTGATTGGTGAGGGCTCTTATGGAAGAGTGTTTTACGGTATTCTTAAAAGCGGTAAGGCAGCTGCCATTAAGAAACTGGATTCTAGCAAGCAACCTGATCAAGAATTTCTCGCCCAGGTAGATACTACTAAGTCAATCATTCCAGTCTTGTTGGACCTTCATCTCATAGATATTTTTAGAGTTGTTTGCTTGCACTTAGCTGGGTATCCATCCTATACCTTATATTTCTTGTGCTTAAACTCTGTTGGGGTTCTTTTGTCGATTTTGTTTGCTTTGTTATTGACGTAAAGAACTTTAACAGGTGTCAATGGTTTCGAGATTGCGACAAGACAATGTTGTTGCACTTCTGGGCTATTGCGTTGATGGCCCGCTCCGTGTTCTTGCTTATGAATATGCTCCTAATGGATCTCTTCATGATATTCTTCATGGTAAGTTACTAATGTAAAACATAAATTTGGTGAGACTTGGAGATGTGAAAATATAATCAAAGGGAGATGCACACCTTTTTATGAGGTTTTGAGGAAAAGCTAATGAGACATGGTGACTTCATTGGTGCAGGTAGAAAAGGTGTCAAAGGAGCACAGCCAGGTCCGGTTCTGTCATGGAACCAGAGAGTCAAAATTGCTGTTGGTGCAGCTAGAGGACTCGAGTACTTGCATGAGAAAGCAAACCCTCATGTCATCCACCGAGACATCAAATCCAGCAATGTACTTCTGTTCGACGATGATGTTGCCAAGATTGCTGATTTTGATCTGTCCAACCAGGCCCCTGACATGGCCGCCCGCCTTCACTCAACTCGTGTGCTGGGAACCTTTGGCTATCACGCTCCAGAGTAAGCCCTGTTATCTGCTTCTTTATCTTGAACAGTGGTACTTTTTTGTTTGTTCAGACTAACCGATGTGGTTACATTTTCATTCGTACTCGGAAACTTTTGTTACCATTATCTAATGTTTTGAGGCACTAAGGTTTGACGATCATCGTGTCCTACCTTTACTTTTTTGTATATCTTGCATCTCTTCACCTTCACCAACTAGAGTCTTGAACATTTTCTGGTTCTGCAATTTAGGTATGCAATGACGGGAACATTGAGCACAAAGAGTGATGTCTACAGTTTTGGCGTTGTTCTCCTGGAGCTGCTCACAGGTCGTAAGCCAGTTGATCATACCTTACCGCGTGGACAGCAGAGTCTTGTAACATGGGTAATGCTTGGTGCAGTCTTATCCGATTCTTATTCTTGTTTACTAATACTGATAAGAAACTCTTTTAGGAAGACCAACCTCACACCACCTCTTTACACCTATAGAAATTATTGATTTAGTGTAGTATTTTTTCCTAAAAAAAAATGAAATGTCTCTGAGTAAACGAAGGATTTTTGTGAGAGAGAAGCCTTTCCCAAACAAAATCTGCTTGATTGTGAGAGATTAGAGACTCCCCTATAAACGAAAACCGTTACTCAATGATAACGCTTTTGTGTGTCTCAGGCAACCCCTAAACTGAGTGAAGACAAGGTGAAGCAGTGTGTTGATGCAAGACTAAACTCAGAATATCCTCCCAAAGCTGTTGCCAAGGTAATCATTTCCCCCATAGCGGTTTAGGACATGACTTCATACTGTCAGCAGCACCAGCTAAAACTTGTCGAAAAAAGAATTTGTTATAATTCCTTCTTGGTGTGTTCCCTATTATAGGCCTAGATTGAAATACAAAATGTCTTTTTCTAACATAAGAACCTGAATATTGAAACTCTAAACTTGGATATGATTTCTGAGTATGATTTTGGTTGTGTCCCATGATCAGCTGGCTGCGGTTGCTGCGCTGTGTGTGCAATACGAGGCGGATTTCAGGCCAAACATGAGCATAGTGGTGAAAGCTCTTCAGCCTCTACTCAATCCTCCTCGCTCTGCTCCCCAGACTCCGCTCAGGAACAACCCTTATTGATTGTATGCTCTAGTCCGATTCCACACACTATCACTATTTCATTTGTTTTTGTTTGAATTTGTAAATGCGTGAAATAGGCTTTTATTTCTCTCATAACACTTACACTGGAAATCTCACTTGGATGACCTGTATGTTGTTGTTCTATTTTTATATTTTCTCATGCAATGTGTTATGTAAGTTTCTACTATACTGCGAGGAAATGGAATATCAATACTCTTTTTGTGTGTGCGCGACCCAAATTTTCTCAATACTCTGGAACACTCGACATAGATGATTAAAGTGATATTTTATAAGTCATGAGAAATCTTTTTTTGATAAATTTTCAAAATTTATACGAAAGAAAATATGAAGGTACATGAAGCAATACATCTTTATAAATACATCTCTGTCTGTAACTGACTCTTGTATTATAATAAGAAAGGTATACAACAAAGCTATACAAAAGATATCTGCTCCTGCAGACAAAAGAAACAAATCTTGTTCCTCTCTCTCTCTCTATGTATATATCACATAATTAACCCATAGAAACAGAGTAAAGAATCTAAACAATCTCCAAAGAATATAATCTTCTTAACCCCAAGCTCATAAAAAAGGGTCCATGTTTCTGTTTCTTACTCAAATCTTTGCATCTGTTACTATCTCATCTTTATTCGTATCTGTGTTTTCCCTATGCATCTCTGCATTCTGACTTCTCCTTCTTCTTCGTTCCTATAACATTCATCAAACTAATTACTAACACTCTAAAAAGAAATCAGTTTTTGTGTGTATGTGTTGTTCTTGTTGTAATTACCTCTCTAGGCATCACAGGGTATTCATCTGATTCAAGCATTCGAGCTACTTGACTCATCTTTGGCCTCTTGTCTGCATCAGGATCAACACATCTCAAAGCTGTTAAAAGCGCTCGTTTGAGTTCGCTTGTCGTTGGTTTGATCTCGAGCTCTTTATCCACCACTTCTTCAAACTGTTTCTGTTGAACCATTAGCTTTAACCACTCCACCATATGCACCTAAAACACACATTTGAAGATTAATCTCTGAAACATGGAGCCGAATATTCCCCTCAATAATCCCAATTTCAGTGTGTATTTGCATACCTCTTCTTTAGGCCGCGCATAATCCACTGGGTACCTTCCAGTAATAGCTTCCAAGAGAACAACACCAAAGCTGTACACATCGCTCTTCTCGTTTAAGAGGCCAGAGTTAGCGTATTCAGGGGCGACATACCTGAACATTCATCAGTGGAGTCAGAGAAATGTTTAAACAGCCAATGCAGAATGTATAAAAGTTGCACTTAAAGCTACGGTTTATAACTCACCCGAATGTACCCATAACTCGAGTACTGACATAACTTTTATCAGCTCCAAGCAATTTAGCAAGACCGAAATCAGATAGCTTAGCGTCAAAGTTGTCATTCATCAGTATATTGCTTGATTTTATGTCTCTATGCACCACTTTTGGCTCAATAGCTTCATGTAGATAAGATAGCCTGTGTAAACGAAAAATGCAATTACAATACAGTATCATGAGCTTACACTACCAGAAAAAACAAGAAACAAGAATCATCAAGTGGTTTTGCAGGGGCTTACGCTTTAGCAGTGCCAACAAGAACTTTGATCCGAGCCTCCCAAGTAAGATGCCCTTGGTGACTCATGTCTCCATGAAGCCATTGCTCTAAGTTCCCATTGTTCATGTACTCATAAACCAGCATCCTATGGGTTCCTTCAACGCAATATCCAAGAAGCCGAACTAAGTTCTTATGCCGCACATGCCCTATAGCCTCCACTTCAACTCTGAAATCTTTATCGGCTTGCCCTCTAATCGGAAAAAAAACAATAGTACTATCTCAGAGATGAGCATTGAGTAGATAAAGAAAGGTATTATCAGAAATCTTACGGATTATTGAGCAACTTTTTGACAGCGACAGGGGTTTTGTTAGTAAGAGTTCCATGGTAAACAACTCCATAACCACCATCACCGATGATATTCTCCTTTGCGAAATGATTAGTCGCGAGTTGAAGGTCACGGAGAGTGAACCAATGACCCCAACCAATGTGAGAAACCTCGGGAAGACCCGAGAGAGGTGAAGGAGCTGTTGTTGGAGGAGGAGTAGTAGGAGCCAAATGTGACTCAACCGCGGTTTTTTTCTCTAAAGAACCAGAGTAGTTATCGCCATTCTCAATGTCCTTCTCGCCGAATTTCTCATCTAGAGTTTGATGGGAAATACCATTGCTGTTGGATGAAACATGATCAACACTTATTTCTTTGATTTCATCAGGAAGGCGAGGGCTTAAGGTTGCGGGAAGCTGTGTAAAGTTCGATCTTCTTGATTTTTTACGGAAGCTTAGCCATACTGAAATGGCTAGGATCACTATGAAAGCTGCAAATAAAGCAATCACTATGATCTCCCATAGCTGAAGAGCACCGTATCTCTTGGTAAGCGTTCGTTTCAGCTCAGACGCCATAATAGTTCACTGAGACTCGTATTTTTATATACCTGCAGAATTTGAAAGGGATTATCAATGTAATCAAGATTTTCGAATAAGTAAAGCAACTTGAAACATTGTATGTGCACAGAACAGTGAACACAAACTCAAAACTTAACGGATCAGGGAGAAATATTTAAGCTAAATTGTGATAAAAAAAAAAAGGGGGTTATGCTCAATCACAATCCAATAACAGGGGAATAAAACAGAGCAAAGTAAAATAACAGAGTATATAACAAATTAAAAAACTCATCTTGAGAAATCAAGAGCAACTAAATCTCATACCAATGACTTGAGATAAACAAAGGATTAAAGATTTACAAGTTCCATAATCAAATATCAAACTTGTGAACCATCCAAAACTCTATAAACCATTCCGAATCCAGAACTAGATCTCATGACTCATGAGCTATATAGACTTTATTGAGCATATATAATTACGGTAAGAAACTGAAAAGTCGGAAATTGCAGAAAGTAAAAAACTTTTAAGCTTCCAACGAAACCAAAACACAAATATACCTAAACTTTAACAATTCTACAGATCATTTAAGTCAATACCTGCTTTTCGAACAAAAGTCTTTCTATTTCTGGTTTGGAGAAGGAGACTTAGAGCTCTGGTTAATAAAGAGAACCCATAAACGAAAAAAGGATTATTTCTCTATATTGAGAAATCTTTAGAGAGATCTTTGTAGGGTTTCCATTGCTTGAGGGAAAAAGGGGGGAAATAGAGAAGAAAGTTTGAAGCTTTCTTTGATGTTTCTTCTTCTTGATTATTTTTATGCTTTGTGGGCTCTTTTTGCTCTTTTATTTTCGACAATTTTTCTTTGTCTAATTGTCTTTTTTTTTCTCCCTTAAATTAATCATTTGTTTTTTCGGCTTTTTTCTTAATATCTTTCGGCAATTAAATTAGTCATTTAATTTTGAATATCTCTACTTTGTCAAATGTTAATAGAGGTTTTTTACTTTTTTTTGGGGGTTAAAGTAGGTTTCTCTATTAATTAACTCTTTAGTCTTTGCTATTTTTCAAAATTATTAATGCTCAATTTATTACATCAATGTTTTTTAGAAACACCTAAGGTAAGAGATCTCAATATATTTCTCTTAATTCTTACTATCTTATATTTCTCTTAGACATTAACATTTTACTAAACACTTTATATAAAGTTTGCATACGAAATGTACACTTTAGTTGTTGAGAAACGAAATTAAAGGATATGATGATAGGAAGATGACGAAGCTAGAGGCCGTGATTGGAGACAGACAATTTTCATAGAAAATATTTACACCGTCATATTATTTTTAATTGAGTATTGTAAAATGTGTTACTAATTTGGTCAACATTATTATTAAATTAGACGTCGCACCTAACTCTTTAAGGTAATAAATTGTTCATTATATTATAACCACCTTTCCGTTTTTTTTCTTCTCCAATATGCATTTTTTTATATATCAAGGAAGTACAGTTTTTTGGTTTGAAGGATTAAATAAAATGAAACGAGCGGCTGCTAAATCAGAGTCGTGGATTTTGGTTCATTGCATTATTAGAAAACAATAAGAGGAAGAAGACACAGATCATTTGAAAAAAATTTAAAAAAAATTAGATGATGCGTACGTGGGTCCATGTTCTTTTTGTTAATTTCGTGTACCTATTAATTAATTAGTCATTGTAATAATAAACACATTATCATACTTATGAAGTATGCAATTGAAAGCAAATTAACAAAAAATGAAAAATTGGCATGCAATGATGCAATACCTATGCCATTATGCTCACCTAATTGTGTTTCAAAAAACAAAAAAAATTATGCTCACCCAATTTCATATGAATGCACGTCTTCTCCAATCATATAGACTCGTAGTGTTATATGATTAAGATTATTTCCTGAGATGACTACAAATAACTCTACTATGTAAAATATTTTGAACTCTTTTGGCGACATCAAAAAAGCAAATGTATTAGGGTTGGAAACTTTGTTTCGTCCTATGGCTTATGAGTCACCACTAGTTTATCAAAAATTCACGTGAAATGACATGTAATGCATAGTACGTATATGTTCTCGTGTTTAGTTTTTCTTTATTCTGAGTTACAAAATTGTTGAGAGAAAAGAAAACAGCTACAGTCTTCATCTATACAGTTTTTAAATGTTCTTGTATTTTAACATTTATGTAATTAACTATTATCATTCAAGTTCGTGCTAGTTATTAGTATTATAATCTTTTTTTTGTAGTATTAGAATCTTCATCTAGAATGTCAACTGATTTTTAGATTGTTCTTGTGTTTTACTCCATTTAGAATGTCAAAATTTATAGATTTTATATTTATAAAATAATATTGTTGATATCACCGAAGTTTGTCATAATAACTAGCACGAACTAATTCTATGATAATAGTTGATTACATAAATGTTTCTCTTAAGAAGGTAAAGAACAAAAATGAATAGAAGCCATATCTATCTACGAAGATAATAAACGAAAGAACCAATGACACACTATGACACTAATCCTCAACTATAAGATAACAAAAAATAAAGAAACAATAGAGAAATAATTGAAGGTTGATATAAATTAAATAGATAAAGCAGTAATAATGATGCCTTTGCGTGAGCTTGACAAAAGTCAACCTGAGAATGCCTTTGTCTAGCTGCGTGGAATTCAAGAGACATTATCTTCTTCATCATCATCATTCTCTAGCTGGACAAATGATTCTCTCCATCTCTTTCTCTTCATTTTTTTATTTCTCCTTTATTAAACCATTATTTTGTTTCCTTCACACAAATTTTTTTACGTCTCCTTCAAAAGATTAGTATATGATTTTTTGTAGGTGATTCTGATTTGTGTCGAAATAGCCTAATACATATTTTGAATATAAAAATCTATGTTTTTTATACTAATCAGAGATTAACAAGAAAATGATCGAGAAAACTATATATTATATTTATACTAATATATTTTTAGCAGAAACTGAACACACGAAAAAATTAATTTACGCCATTCTCTTGATCTAACCATTTTAGTAAAAATCGAACACAAGAAAGAAAAACTATTTTTCGCCATTAGCTTGATCCAACGACTACCAAACCACAACGAATGAAGATGATTATTATATATTATAACAGACATTTGAAATATACATGAAATTTGAAATATTTTTCTTTAAAAACTATTGATTTTCGTTACCTTTTAACTATAAAGTTTTAACCACAACGTATGAAGATGATTAGTAAGCTCTCTAGATCTGAGACTAGCCGATAATTACATTATTATGAGAAGAAATCTACCATACCATCCCAACCCAAGATCATATTTAATAGTTGGTTTAATATACATTTCATAGTTGGATCATGTTTGAAAACTACGATATAATTCACCATATTATGTTATTTTAAAACAATTCCCCATATTATAATAAAAAGTGGTATTAGATATGTGTACCAAATAGTTGATCAAAAATAATTTTGATAAGAAAAAGGATGTGTACCAAATCTGTTTAAATACACCTTATCACGTAACCATACACGATGGTAGATGATATTTCGAATGATTGTATGTACTTTTAATTTGAAAACAAAAGCAATAAGCTTGGTAGTAGAAGTTGAACAATAATTTAGACCACGCGTATAAAACAATTGCATGATTAGTGTCCGCCTCCAAAAGCTAACCAACAATGTGTTTTATACACTTTTAGTTGTTGTTGTTGCTATATTATTGTAATTTATGTATTTGTTCTTTCTTTCTTCCTCTTTTTAATATATTTTATTTTAATCTTTAGTTTATATGCTTTTTCTGTTTGTTGCTGTTTTCTTGCATTTGTTGGGTTACATCAATCTGTCTTATATGACATGATAGTCCAAAATTAATATATTAGAGCATCGTTAATGGAGACCCTTTTCTTAAGTGTCTTTATAATTATAATATTAACATTTTCTTATATAATTTAAACATATAATTAAATAAAGAAAATGAAACAAATCACAAATGGACACATACACACAAAGTGTCTTAACTTTGTTCTTTAGTTTTCTCTTGCAAAACCTTTTCTCTCTAGTCTCTCTTTTTTTTTCTTTTTTTTCTCATTTTTTTTAATAATAGGACACTCACAAAGTGTAAGGAATAATGATGCTCTTAGGGTCGTAACACAAATAATTAAAAAAAAATATTAGCTACGAACAAGGATTTCATTGATTGTTTAAGCTCTATTTTGTTTCTTAACTACACATGCATCGCATCAAAATCAAATCAGCAATATTGTTATGTACATCAAATATATATACAGCTTTAACATAGAGTTATGTACTAGTCATATAGCTTTAACATATAAATATTAATATACCATCTAATAGCTCAAATACAAAAAAAATTCTTACATAGTTTTTTGGAAAGTACTCGTTACAAATCAAATATGGTCAAGCCATATAGAAAGCCGAATGTTTATGATCACTTAATACAATGGTTCCATATAGGAAGCGGATGTTTATGATCACTTAATACAATGGTTCCATATAGAAAGCATGGTGTTTATGATCACTTAATACAATTGTTAAATATGAAACGATTTCAGTGATTTTCGTAGATGGTACAAAGAGTCATCTTGCGTAGCTAGCCCACATGGCAAATTTTGCACTCGACCAAATTACTAAGCCAGACATTCTTGATGCACAATTTTTTTTGGCTTTTATGTATATTACCGAACCATTTTTTTGTATGACATCTCATTATGAGCATTTACAACCAACCATTCATATATCACAACGATGTTTCTTTAAAAAAAAAATTATACCAAGTTACCAACGATGTTAGCGAGCTTTAATTATTTCGTAATATACATGTAAATATCAACGGGATCAGAAAGGGATGCTCATGTATACGATGAGAGGTCCAGCTGGTGTGATAAACCAATGGCTGCTACAAAGTCGGTGCCAAAAATATTCTATACTACTATGTCTCTTTCTTGGCGAATTTTCTTTGTCTTTGCGATTTTATTTTGTTTTCCAGTGACACATATATTGTGTACATAATATATAGTTTTGATAGTTGGATGTTTATATTATTACTTTTGGAACATAATGAGATCGTCAATTTTCGACCAACAATATCTTGAATCTCAAAGTTGTTTTTGACTTTTCATATCTCGTCACGAATATTCATACATTATCAGATGAAAATAACATTTGAACCTAATTTTGTTTTATAATGTGATACTTTAAATGGTTTGTATTTACATGTTATTCATATTAGAGTGTATAAGAATATTCATACATTATCAGATGAAAATAACATTTGAACCTAATTTTGTTTTATAATGTGATACTTTAAATGGTTTGTATTTACATGTTATTCACATTAGAGTGTATAAGAATATAGTTTCTGGTTTATGTTTGTTTAACGTAGTGAATTGATTTTGTGCTTAATGTTGATTATTTGGGTTTGGACATGCTTGTAGTTAAACTCATTTGTCTTCTGCGTACATTCATTCAAACTTGATGAAGAAAAAACATTTTCTCCAAATATGTTAGCTTTCCAAAACATGAAGTGGTACCATAGTCAAACTTTGGACCCGTAACCAGTGGCGAATTCAGGAATTATTGTTACTAAGGTCATTATATAATTAAAAAAAAAATCATAAATAAAATATAAAGTAGTCTACAAAAGTACCCTACGATCTTTCATACTTTGAAACATTTTTACGACGATCTCATTTGTAATAATATCAAGCACATCTTTCTCGATAAAACAAACTAAACAATCATTTTAAAACTGGTCTCCAATTCGGTTGCGGCAATATGTCTTGACGATCTTCATTGCTGAAAAACATCTCTCGACGGTTGCGGTAGCAACTGGTAAAATCAGAACCAACTTCAAAAGCCTATAAACCAAAGGATGTGACATATGTTTTTGTGTTTCCACCAACATAAGAGCAAGTCCTCCAAGATCCTTTAGATGAGCAAATCTTTCATCTCTTCGAAGATTATCAATGTAGATATCTAAGTGTTGCTCGAGAGATATATATTCTCCATGACTAAAATCATCCGGGTAGAACTCATCAACTTTAACTTATCAAACTGAGCAAATGAATCAATTGGAGATAATGAAGCAACACAAATAAGCAATTCAGTGTTCACCTCATTAAAGCGATCTCCAAACTCCTCAAGCTCCGAATCCAAAACAACATATAAGCGATCGACTTTGTAGTGATGCAAATTTGTTACTTTGGATTTTGTTCTTGGTTTCTTTGAGGCAGCAAAATCTTCATCCATGCCCAGCATTTCAATATCATGTTTTTTACAAAAGGAAGAAACTTTAGTCATCAAAGAATTCCACCCAGCATTTCTAAACTCCTGCAATTGTCTTTTAGTTGATTCCACCAATGACATAACATTCAAAATGTCTTGATCTCTTCTTTGCAAAGCCGTTGACAAGTTATCCGTGAGTCCTAAAAGATGTACCATCATGTGCAAATAAAACACAAAATCAAAGCTATAGAAGTACTGGAGCAAACCATGTGCTTGACGTCTTTTCGAGTCTTCCAAGGCTTCATTTTCAATATACCCAAGCACATCGACAATAGAAGAATACAACTCAACTACACGCAAGAGAGTTTTATAGTGAGAACCCCAACGCGTATTCACTGGTCTTTGAAGAGAAAGCTCTTGATTTTGTCATTTTCCATAGTGATTTCTCATCATTATTTGCTTTCTCAATCTCCACTCTATTCGTCTCTCGAATCATATTTTTCCTCTTGCATGAACCTCCTACCACATTCATCAGCAAAGATATCTTATCAAAGAAATCACCAACATCATAATTCTTTTTTGCAACTGCCACGACGACCAATTGTAGCTGATGAGCAAAACAATGGACATAATATGCTGAAGCGTTTTCGTCCAAAACTAATGACTTTAGCCCATTGAACTGACCATTCATGTTACTTGCTCCATCATAACCTTGTCCTCTCACTTTTTTGATGCTCAATCGATATTTAGCAAACAAAGAATCAATAGCAGATTTCAGAGTTGCAGAAGAAGTATCACTTACATGGACTATGTTGATGAATCTCTCTTTGACTATCCCGTTTTTATCGACAAACCAAAACACCACCGCCATGTGTTTTTTAAATGAAACATCAGCAGACTCATCCACCAACAAACCAAAAATATCATCACCAATTTCTTCGATAATTGATTTGACTACTTCTTCTGCAAAGAAATTCGCAATATCTTTCTGGATATTTGAAGACGTCATCTGATTGTTTCCATGTGTAATTTCTAAAATAACTTTACTCACAACTTCATTTTGGTCAGCAATGTATTTTAGGAGCTCCAAAAAGTTTCCTCTATTAGCAGATTCTTCAGCTTCATCATGACCACGAAAAGGTAATCCTTGGTGCAACAAGAATCTAGAGGCATCAACTGAAGCATTCAGCCGAATTCTATACTCATTCTTCGTAATGTCATCTTGTTTGTGCAAAGCATGCTTGATAGACTGACCTTGATTCTTCAAGTTCTCACATTTCATGGCTGCATTGCTGTGAAAGCTATTAACACCTCCTATATGTTCGGTAAATGCCTTTCTAAACCTATTCCAACTAGAGAATCCTTTTGTGGTAAATACATCACTTTTTACATTTTTACCAGCATTATCTCGGAACAGGTAACAAAACAAACAAAAAGCTTTTTCTTTCTTCATACTATACTCTAGCCACTCATGGTGCTCACCACGAAACCAATCAAGATTGAACCGTCTCATTGTATTTCCAATCATTTTTTGTTCAAACGGATGAGCATAAGGTTGGGAAGGACCTCTCATCAAGTATTTGCGGATTACCTCCTCTCTTTGGTTTGGATGATAATCTACTATTTTTTTTTCGATCAGCAGGATCCCATGGTAAATTATCTAAATCACTATCAGATAACTCGAACGAAGGTGGATCTTTTCTTTTAAAAAACTTTTCCATTACTTTATCTGAAATAAATAAAAAGCAAATCACGTTTATTATTATAAATATCCATGAACAAAATTACGTTTTTTCAGAAACCTAAGAACCTAAATCATATAAAAAAGAATACCATTATTTTAATCGTGTATTACCTAACAAAGAAGTTGATTCCATTAACTAGATTCTATATTGGTCATTCAAACATATTAGTTATTAATTCATCACAACTTCTTCATGGTTGTATAATTAGCTAATTAGTCAGAATTCGTTCTTAAGATAAAAATCGATTATAGTTGATGAAACACTTAGTTATGCAAAATTACTCAATTCAAAGTATGAATTTCATAATAATCTTCAATTACACAATTAATTCTAACAATCATTGAGAAATAAGAATATAATCAAACTTACTTGAATTGAGAGATGAGAACGTAAAAAACAATTGAAAACTCAGGAAACAATTTCTTAATCATAGAATAGGGTTAACTTATTTGCTAAACAAAATTAGTTACTAAGTGAACTCAATTTTGTTTTTAGTTTCAAAGAATAGAAAATAAAATTGGGTTAATTAAAGTGGTGTGATGGGCTTTAAATATTCTTACGTCCATGGTTCAAAAGTTAATATTGAACCACAAAAACAAAATTAAACCAAGGTCAAAGCTACATTAAACCAAATTCAAACTATTAATCTTAAGAAAATAACAAAAGGAAAAGTAAAAATGGGTAGGTCAACTGACCCACTATATATTTATATATAGATTCGCTACTGCTCGTAACCATAATAAAACAAAATAGCAAAAAAATGAAGAAAATATTCAACGATTATGAAAACTGAATGTAGAAGATAGATGGGGTTTGTATATACAACCATATAAGCATATAAATCACCTTGTGGTTTAGTCTAGGTGATTGATTTTTATGTTTTCGTTTGGCATGTATGGTTGTACTCAAATCTCTTGTTCTCTGATTATACGGTTAAACCGTCCAATTTATAGTTAATAAGTTGATTGTATATGTAATTTTCGTCAAGGAAAATGAGTTGACAACTATATCTGATTGCCGACACAAATTGATTAGTAATACCAATTAATAAGAAGAAAAGTAGAATACGACCTTCAATTATCAATTGGTTAGTATATCACCTTCACTTGGTTATTCTTAATTAAATAATAAAACTTCCCTAATCATCACGTTTTAAAATAATAATATTGTAGTTAGAACTTAGAAGATAAGACCTTAAATCTTGAACATAAAAACATAACCATATCGATATTTACATACTCCCATCATTATCCATATTACAGGTTTTTTCCCTCGCTATCGTGATTGGGTTTCAATTTCAAAGCAATATTGGGCCTCGAACACAGTTTCTTGTCGTAAAAGAAGGTGTAAAATTAGGCCCATCAAGCCCAGACCTTTTACTTATTTGGCGGGTCTTCTCACCGTAGTCGTTTGATTCAGATTCTGCAGATTGGCTTATTCATTTTTCTCCAAAAATGCATTTGAATTTCACAGATTGTCAAATTGTATATTGCACTAATATTTGTAATCCCCAAAAAATAAAAATCCCAAAGCAAAAACTTAACTTATTTATACATTTAAGCCAACTCTCTGCTACTTTCTTATCTTACCTTCTCAAATCACTGATGAATCTGTCTTGAGTGTCTTAAATTTTAGTAGAATCCAATTCTGAAACCAGAGCAGTAACATATTTCTCGGTGTCGACCGCAGCTTCGCTCTTGCTTCTACCACTTTCCGGTCTTCTCCTCCTTTGCCCATCCACATTTCTCGTGCCTTGCGAATCACTAGGAGCTTCATATAAGGTTACAGACTTCCCCCTAGTGTGGAGATTAGTCATGATTTCCTCCTGAGCATCGCCGTCTTCCTTGAGACTCTCGAGGACTTCCACCACATGATTCATGACGGGCCTTCCCTTCGGGTTTTGGCTGAGGCATTGGTAAGCCAAACCGGCTACTTTCATCAACGCCTTAGTAGCGTACTGTCCATCCATCCGAGGGTCTATGATCCTCAAAAGCTTTTTGTTATGATTCAACAACGGTCGTGCCCACTCTACCAAATTATGCTCCCTGCAAGGTCTGCTTTTATCCATCGCCCTCTTCCCAAGAAGCATCTCAAGAAGAAGTACCCCGAACCCATAAACATCACTCAACGACGTCAAATGTCCTGTCATCACATACTCAGGAGCAGCATACCCATAAGTACCCATAACACGCGTCGACACATGCGTTTGATCTCCTCTCGGACCATCTTTCGCAAGTCCAAAATCCGAAAGCTTGGCATTGTAACACTCGTCCAACAATATATTCGCAGTCTTCAAATCACGATAAATAATAGACTGTTCAGCACCGTGAAGAAATGCAAGACCCTTAGCTGCATCTAAAGCAATCTTCATCCTCTTCGACCACGTCAACGTACACCCAACTCTCCGAAACAAATGCTTCTCCAAGCTACCCAATGCCATGTACTCATAAACCAACAATCTATGATCATCTTCACAGCAATAACCAATAAGTTTAACCAAATTGGGATGACTAAGTTGTCCTAAATAGTTAACTTCAGCCAACCATTCTCTATCTCCTTGAAAACCTTCAGGATTAAGTTCTTTAATGGCAACTTTGGTAGACTTGTAACCAATCCTCACATGATCATCGATAATACCTTTATAGACAACACCAAAACCACCTTCACCAAGAATGTAATCAGGCCTGAATTGCTTAGTAGCGATCTTCATTTCATCGTAGGTGAAAACATCGACATTTTCGTAACCTGGATTTGATTGAAGATCTTTAATGTTCTTAGGAGCTAAAGGCAAGCCACCACTTGCACTCGCTTTACCAACTGAATCTTTACAATTTGAATTCATTAGATACACATGAGAATTTGTTCCTGATTTCTTCTTTTGTTGAGAGAATTGATACTGTTCTTCACCGCTAAAGCAAATCCCCATGAAAATTCAAATAAAACAAAACACTAATCGAATTTCAGGAGTTCGATTGCGTTTTTTACATTGTTTGTCCATCGAAAGAGACAGATCGTGAAGAAAACATACCAGATCTCCGACGAGGCCTTCCGAGAAATTGGCTACGGATCCATTGGAGAATGGAAAATGGAGAATAGATCAATTTTTTTTTAGGGCAAATGAAGAAAATGGGGAAGAAGAAGATAATTGTAGAGAGAGAGAGAATGATCCTATTGGCTAATTTCTCTCCACCATTTCTTTTTATTTTTTTCGTTCTAATTAATTATTATTATTTGTGTGTGTGTGTGGAGAAAATCAAAAATATTAATAATTTCAAGTTCCAATCTATCATCATCTTCCCCAACTAAACTAGTGTAGCTTCTTCACAGATTTCTACCTTGTTTCCATTTTTAAATCTTTCTCTCTGTTTTCGTTGATTTCGAATTCGGCTTCAGATTCTGGAAATTGATAGTGTTCTTCTCATCTATCGCTACTAGATTTCTGCGTTTGTTTCTTTGGTCATGATTGCAGTTCTTGGCTTATGATCTAGAGGTAGTAATGTTTGTTCTCATCTCCTTATTGTTCGATTCTCGGATCTGATCCAATTCACGATCTCTTGATTTTCTCGTGCTCCTGCTTGTGGTGGATTTAGGTTTTGGAGTGTTAATTTTCATGTCGTAGGCTTTTTTTTTTGTTATCTGGTGTGATTACTTCTGGCAATTTTTGCAAATTGAAATGCATGGTTTAGTTTCTGTGTTCACTTCTCATGGAGGATTTGTTCTTTTTACTGTTTGAGTTCGTAGGGCTTTCTAAACTGTGGTATTGATCCTTTGCTTTTCTTTTGTTGCCATTTTTGGGTTTAGTTAATGGCTACGGAACCTTTGCACCTGGCATTGGTGCAGTGAAGGGAATTTTTTTTATCAAACAACTTTCTTTGGACTACGGAGATTTTTTTCTTCTGGAGGGAAGAGAGGGGAGGAGGAAGATGGTGAAGATGATAAACAAGACGCTTGTACTTACTTATATCTACTTACTCATCTACATTATACTCTCTTCTGGAGTTATATTGTACAACAAGGTGATTGCAAAGACTATTATTACTTTATTAACTTATATCTAATGCTTAAGCAGATATGTGTAGTTGGCATAATTGTTGGATTTTGTATATCACAGACTGTAGCTTTTCGAGACAAGAAATTTGATGTTTGAATTCTATGTTGTGTATCTGAGATAAAACTATAGCGCGCGATACCTTTTTCTGTAGCAATGGGTGTTGAGTTGTATTCTTGCTATTATCTGTCTCTACATAGAGATAGTATTGTGATGTTTGACATGGGATGGTAGAGATATACCATGGCTAGCTATAGCTGTATCTTGTTTTATCCCTTTGTTACAGTAGAGGCGGGCTTCTAAATCATGTTGCTTTTAATTGCAGTGGGTTTTATCCCCAAAATACTTCAATTTTCCACTTCCTATAACACTGACAATGATCCATATGGGATTTGCTGGATTCGTGGCCTTTCTTCTCATTCGTGTGTTCAAGGTACTGTAAAGTCAAAGAATAACATATACACTTCCAATTTTAGGTTATGCTTAGTTACTTTTCTCCATTTGTATGGAATATGCCTATGCACATCAGCACATCTTATGTGGAGTTCTCTTTTAAAACATACTATCTTCTTTATGGATACTTGAACTCTTTTTGCTAGTTCGGTGATTATTTTTTCGTTTGTGTTGTAGGTTGTAGCTCCGGTTAAAATGACATTTGAAATGTAAGCCAGCATATGCGAAATTTTTCATCTACATTTTATTCCCCTTGTATGTAAGCTCCACCATCTCTTCATTTTGACTCATTTTTTTCGGTCCAGATATGCTACCTGTGTGGTACCTATAAGCGCATTCTTTGCATCAAGTCTCTGGTAAGTTCCTGTTCTATACACAGTAAACACCATTGGTTTATCGATACTCTTCTTCCTACTATTTTTGTAATTGCTGAATTTGCCATCAAGCTCGGCCTCGGTCTTTTTTAGTCATTTTTGCTTCCTAAACTGTCTAGTTACTGTTTTATACTCTTCTTCGTGCAGGTTTGGCAATACTGCATATTTGCACATTTCTGTTGCCTTCATTCAGATGCTCAAAGCTCTAAGTATGCGAAGACTTAACATTTTAGCTAGAGAATCTATTTAAGTATTGACTTTCTGCTCATTTACTAATCATATTAATACATGACTATGGAATTTCAGTGCCAGTAGCAACATTTATCATGGCAGTTGTTTGCGGCACTGACAAACCAAGGTGTGACGTGTTCGCGAACATGTTGCTGGTCAGTGTTGGAGTTGTGATATCCTCTTATGGGGAAATTCATTTCAACATAGTTGGCACGGTCTATCAAGTGACAGGCATCTTTGCTGAAGCACTAAGACTGGTGCTAACTCAAGTTCTTCTCCAGAAGAAGGGTTTGACGTTGAACCCTATTACCAGCTTATATTACATAGCTCCTTGCAGGTATTCACTCCTGAATCTTAATACTGCTAAAAAGTTTATATAATTTAGGAATATGAAATTTCGTCACCTAACCTTTTGTTCCGGTTCGTCTAATTTTATGATATTTTCTCATTTTTGTCATGTGCTATCTATTGCTAGATGTATAGTTCTATCTCCTCTATTGCACTGTAATACACATAATCTTATCCTTGAAACGCTATGGTCAATCTTGTGCAGTTTTGTTTTTCTGGCCTTGCCTTGGTATGTGCTGGAGAAACCCACAATGGAAGTTGCACAGATCCAATTCAACTTCTGGATCTTTTTCTCCAATGCTCTCTGTGCTCTTGCCTTGAACTTCTCCATATTCTTAGTAATCGGGAGAACAGGTGCAGTAACAATCCGGGTGGCTGGTGTTCTCAAAGACTGGATTCTCATAGCCCTCTCCACCGTCATTTTTCCTGAGTCAACAATCACTGGGCTGAACATCACTGGCTACGCAATTGGTAGATTTCTTCATTTCAACATATTTTATTGATGTAAACATTTGTTTTTTTCGTTCTTGACTGACCCTATGCATTGTATTACAGTCTAATCTTGTCATGTGTTTGATACAGCGCTATGTGGTGTCGTCATGTACAATTACATAAAAGTAAAGGATGTGAAAGCGTCTCAATTAACTGCAGACAGTCTCCCAGATCGAATCAATAAGGTCAGTCAAACATTCTCGACCTCTTAACTCTCTATTAGGTAGAGGTTATGAATCTGGTTTATCTCCCACTTGTTTCAGATTGCCTCAAATCCATAAGTAGGCATAGAACCCCGATAGCCTCCCATCTTAACCGATATGGATTATAGCCGTATAGGAATATCATTGTCCTTGCAAAAGAACTTCTAGATTTGCAAATGATATTCGTGCAGCAGTAATCTTATTTTTGTATACACTACAACTGATGAACACAAGATTAACACAGGAATGGAAGATGGAGAAGAAGTCTTCGGATAAATTCAGTCCTAATGATAGTGGGGAGATCGCAAGAGGAGGAGCCGAGATAAACGACGAGGAAGCTCCTTTGATCACTTCCCGGTTATCGCATATCGGCCGGACACAGCTTGGAAATTATGCCTGACGCGGCTTAAGATGCTGGTATAAACAGATATAATAGAGGTTTTACTTCCCAATTCGTTTTTTTGTGACTTAGACTTCTTTGAAACCAAAAATAGGTGATGAAGCATATCGTCCTGAACCGTGTCTGTGTCTCAGGTGGGAAATGTTTCTTTCTCTTCAAAACTTTATTACGAAATAGAATAGCGGAAATTATTTATTATGATTAGCTTTAAAACGTAAAAGTCCCAAATTCGTTTGTAGTGAATTGACATTTAAGTTATATATATATGGTCTTTATTTTTCCTACATCAGTTCATCTTACTTAACCTGGCTTCTGAGATGTTTTTCTTTCTTTTGATTTTTCCTCCCTGTGGTTTGAGATGTTCTAAGAACAAAATTGAACCGAGCAGACAGTTGGGTACTGATTTCAAGGTAAATTTTGGTTCTAGGCATAGTAGATGTTTCTTCAATAATAGAGTTCTGAAGCAATAGTTGTAACTTGTATGACCAAGAAAATTATGTTTCTAAATAAAAGTTGCAAATCTCTCAAAAGAAGAAACGAAACGAATCTACAAAAGTTGCAATAGTTTCCTAAAGACACTCAAAATATTCTTTCATCACGTTCTTCGTTTTGACCAGGTTATAGAAAAAGAAAACCATGTGGACTGTTCCAGCTCATAAATTGCTGTCCTGAAATTTTCAACAGTTCGACGGGAAAAAAGTCTATAACGACAACGTGAGAGGAGAACATGGTCTCAATTTTATACAAAAGAAGTAAGAAGTTACAGAAAAAAGACAAAAGATGAAAATATACAAACCCTCCAATCAAAAACCCATTCAAATGACTGGGTGTCACAGAAAACACATAAACCTTAAGCCTTGGCAACTATCAAAGCACACAATGCCACCAACCCCAAACTCTCTCTATATCATCCATGAAATGAAGGTAAACAAATGAAAAGCAAAGAAGATCAAATATCGAACCTCAACATCCAATTTCCTCATTCAACGTGAATAAATATACAGACAGAGATTACTATCTTCCCATTTAGTCTTGATTCCTCAAGTACAAAAGCTTCCTCGTTTGCGCTGGTGGAGCTAATCCTGGGATGTCTCTAATGTCTTTGTTATTCGGGTTCACAATCTGAAGAGTTTTATACAAAAGAAACCAGAGTTACAACTTTGATAATGAGCAATCGTGACTTTCATTGGAAAGAGTAAAGACTGTACCTTCACTATGATAATGGCTATTACACCGCATACAATGAGAAACAAGAACATCATTATGCATTTATCGGTAGCGACCTGAAATAGGCAGACATAGATATTCAGGTTTTGAAGTCAAGCAAAAGGGGAAATCTATGTCCACATGAGGTTACAAACCTGTCTCCCTATCTCTTTCACCAACTGGGAAGCCTTCTTGATAGAGAACTGAATCGTGTCCAAGTGGTTAACAACACGTCCCATTTGATCCGTCTGCGAAATTTCCAAGCTCAATGAGTGAGACTGTACTCATAAGACTAACGGGAAAGAGATGGAGAAATGCTCTGCTTTACCTGTCCCTTTAAATTAGCTGCAGTTTGAGTTCCAACTTCGATTGTTTGTTCTACAACCTGAAAGGAACAAGAATGTTACCATAGATATAGTAGCAACAGCTAAGTGGAACACACTACCTTCTGTAACTTACCTGTTTTGAGCGCTCAATGGCCTGATCAGTCTCATCCATTCTTTGCATTCCAGCATCAACCAGCTGCTGGTTTGACATAGCTATACATAAAATGACATTAGCTCCTTGTATTTCCAGGTTTTCACATTCCCAAACTAATCTACTTTGGACAAATTCAAATGGGTTATTTCTATACAAAGGTTACTGACGCTCATCACAAAGTATGCCAGCAATTAACCAGAGACAATAAGTTACAAATCCAGTAGAGTAAAGTAAATATAGCACAAGTAAACATAACCAGAGAGCATATCTTCCAACTGATGTTCTAAGCATAGTCATATGTTGGCACTGAATAGACAAGTATGCATAAGAACTCACTTGAAGCCACTTGAACATTTTCTTCAGCTGTAGGTTCCCCACTGACTCCAGCTCCCATATCAAAAAGTTCAACTTTCTTGTTGCCTAGGGTACTCATATACCTGAAGTCACAGACCAAGTTAACATGTAAAACCAAACGAAATCCTACAGACATAGGGTGAACGGATCAAATATGAAATCAAACCCCAAAAATGAAACAGGTATGAGATTCAAACAATCAGTTTCTTCTTAAAGAGGAATGACAGAAGCACTTACGTTTTTCTTAGCGCAACGTAAGAATTGAGTTCCTTGATCTGCAACATTAAACACAAGGCAAAGATTAAAAAGCATACATTGTAGTATAGTTAAACAAAGACCTCAGTGAATATCATCATCACACTGATGATGGCGGATAATAACTCACCATAGATTGTTTCTCATCGTTCAATTGCTTATTTACTTCAGAAGAATTCCTAGCTTCCTCGTCCTTGAGTTCCCGATCAAACTCCTTGACCAACCTGCCATGAATTACACATTAAATAAGCAAAAACACATAAGAAACTTTACTTTTGTCACATCATTAATCTCTCCTTGTCATTATACTAACAAAGAAAGCTTCTGCAAAATTAGGTACAAACACTAAAAACAACACTATTTCATACCTTTTACACTCTCTCATCTTCTCAGTAAGCTCCTCCAGTTGCTTGCTTTGTCTAGTTGTATCCCTGATCTTATCCAACCTCTGGAAACCATTCCTGCAAACAGATATATGAATCTTTCATTTCACTGAAGAGCAATCTTTCTCAATAACCACCCAATCTTAGATTCAGTGATGTTTCAACTTAGAGATCGTTCAATATTCAAAATTCCATTACTCTAAACATCACAATACTTTGTAATCACGATAGAGAATGAGAAAAATCAAACATAAGAATACAAAAAAAATGGAGAAAGAAAGTATACGCGAGGGCACGGAAATGGTCACGGATTTCGCCATGGATCTGTTCCAATTGAGGACTCATCGGTAAATTAGAAGCCATACCGCCGGAGAAATTCAGATTCCGACGAGGATTGAACCGAATTTCCCCCTTTAAACCGGCGAACCCTAAGAGAGTAAATTACACAGAAACTTCACCAAAACCAAAAAAACAAAACCCTAGTTTCACAAAAACTGCAAATAAGTAAATCTCTAAAAACGGAAATTCAAAATAAAATCTGGATTTTGGAGAAATGAAATGAAACAAAGAGAGCGTCCAACAACGGAAAAGGGAAAGAGAAGCTTTTCAGGTGAATTGTTTTCTTTTTCATTATTTTATTTTGATTAGTAGATAAATTAATAAAGACAGATATTCGGTAGTTAAAAATAACAAAAACGGGCTACTTATGACAGCTCAGCGCCAACCTTTTTTTGGTCCACATCTATATATCGTTGTTCGAATAATTATCTCATTTTCAACTACTTATTTCATTTTCTTCATAATCTATATATCAAATTTTTTGATTATAAATATAGGAACAAAACGGTCAAACTCGAATACAACATTATTCGTTACTTAAGGTCGTAGTACATTTAATCGTCGTCGCTAAGATCATCATCGTAAACATCACGATTGTCTTCACCGTCAATGTCGACGTTACCAGAGTCCATGTAACCGTTATCTTCCTCTTCTTCGTCATCGTCGTCGCGGTATTCCTTCTCTGGTCCGTCTTCGCCTTCCAAACTCTCCTCCTACACAACAACAACATCAGTATATAAATCAAATCAGCGGAATGGCGTTTGAATGTACCTCGCTATTTTCTGAGGTCACGAGCCAGTCTGGGAGCAACCGATCGAGTAAGGCGTAGTTAAGAGTCGGTGTTGGTCCATCCTCATGTAGCCGTCGCTTCAGCTGTTTCTCTCTGAGCCGTAAGTTGTAATGAACGTAAGTGAGATCTTTCGTAGACTTTTTTCCAAACCGGCTCTGGCATTGACCGTTCACTTGGTCGTACAGACTCCACTTAGGCTCGCACCCAATGGACGAGCAAGTGTGGCTCAGTATCCGTACCGCTACTCGCTGGAGTTCTAAACAGCTTATCCCGTGCTGTTGCCACCACGCAGCTGGGTTGAGCTCTGTTCTTGTGCCAATTGCTAAATCCGTTCCAAAATCGGATTTCGCAGAACTATAATCCGGAATCTGAAACATTTCAACCAACAAAAATTGGTTTAGAGACAAAGATAAAAAAAAAGAACAATGTATGATTTGTGTTTTGAATTACCTGCATCAATGCTGTGATTCTTCTCATATTATCAGGCTCAAGCCGAACAATACATTCGTTAACCCCACGCACAACTTCAGAATGCTGCAGATTCATCCACATTAACAACAAAACATAAGGAAATTGCAGAAAGTTTGATAATAGGTGATTCAAAATTAAAGATAACCATACCTACCGCCATAAAATCAGGACGATATTTGTAAGCTGGGTTGAAGAAATATGCAGCTACGTAGAGAGGATGGTGAAACAATAAGTTCCAATGGTAATCTATCACACGCCAGAATGGTCCATATTTCCTTGCATCATCGCTATGAATAGACTTGATAGCAATTTTCGCACGGCACATGTAAGCGTAAGCATATGGCAAAGATAGTCTCTCGCCACCATCATCATCGATCATGCGAATCACCTGCATCACCGGATCAACCGATTTCAAAACGTACTGAACCTTCTTCCAAAACGCAGCACTCGACACCATCTTCTCCACTTCTCTTCCCTCTTCAGACTTGGCGGCTGTCTGTGACAAAATCCAGCCGTTGGATTGAAACAGACCTCTGAGATTGGCCTTGTGATCCATAAGACTCTGAAGAGTGGTGAAACTGGAAACGTGGCGTGTGACTCCCGGTCTCAGAAGATCTAGCCCTTGTGTGAACTCATTCTTTATGAGATTAAGCAGCCAAGTTTGATTGTAAATGAATCTGGTGATTCTTTGGGCCTTTTCTAAGCACTCAGCGATAAATTCGAGTTTTGAGAGATCTTCAAAAACCAGTTCCGTGCAATGCATCGCGCAAGGAGTCCAGTACAAATTCTTTCTCTTTTCTTCAAGTAATTTTCCAGCACTTCTGTAGATAGCGGTGTTCTGTGTAATAACCTGCACCACATTTTCCTCACCAATGTCTTCAACTAGTTTGTCTAGGTACTTGAAAAGGATTAAAGCATCTTCTATTATATCAATGGCATCAATGGAGGAATGGAAGTAGACACCGCGCGGGCACGAGACCAAGAAACTGATCATTGTCTTGCCCTCTGTGTTGATCCAAGTATCCGCCATTATAGAGCAACCCGTAAGCAACCAAGAAGATCTGTACTCCCTCAAATAGCCTTTGATAGTCGATAGCTCATCCTGTAAGAGCCTACCCAAAAACAGCTGGCTCGAGGGCACAACAAATCCCTCTCCATACAGACCGATCAATTCAGTCATCTTTTGAAAGTACAGAGAATTTGTTGCTTCCGCGGGAACTCCTACGTGGTGGAAGAATTTGGATATGGAGGAAGTGACTTCTTTTCTTGATACAACTCTGTTAGAACAACTAGTGAATATCTTTCTTTGTTTGCTCGTAGAAGGTGACTGAAACGGGTTCACCTTCGCTCTTTTTGGTCTTGCTTCAGAGATAGATCTAGTGTTCATTGAATCAAAGTTTTTTCTTTTGTCTTTACTTGACCTTCCATTCCCAAGCATCAACCTATCTTGGCTAACTGGATAGAAGTCATTTTCCTCTCCATCTTCTTCTTGCTCAGGATCTTGAGAGACTGTTCTAAAATTTAAAGCTCCCATTTCATCATCAGGTCTGTTCTGTCTCTTCCCAGCTCGATGCCATTTCATATTCTCTTTAATCTTAACATAAACCTCTTCGGGAGCGGATTTACACGACGCTACCTCTCCAGGTATTCTCGCTAGGTGCTGCTTAAATCGATTAATACCACCACTCACAATCTTGTTACAGTAATTACATTTCACTTTCTTTTTCCTCTCGTCCTGAGCAACACCATGTTCCCATCCAGGATCAACGTAACCAGAAGACCGAAGAAGACTCCCGTCACCCAACGATAGCTTTCCTTTGCTTCTTCTAGACCAGCAGCGCCGTTCTTCCTCCTCCTCCGCCTCATCATCATAATGAGGGAAATTGGAACAAGACTGACCATTGTTATCCTCAGGCTGCCTCAGCTTTCTAGTGGAACGACAACGTTCCAGATTCTCCTTCATCCTCATACATACTTCCTCTGGAGACTTATCACAATAGGTCACTTCTCCCGAAACCCGAGCCAAGTGTTGCTTCAATCTGTATATTCCTCCACTAACTATCTTCCCACAGTAATTGCATTTAACCTTCTTCTTCCTCTCATCTTGTGCAACACCGTGCTCCCATCCAGGGTCTACTACTCCAATTGTTCCAGGTGGTGCCATTCTTAAACCATTTACAAGCTTCTCTGTTCCACAAACCAGAAATCTCTTTCACTGAAACAATAACAAGAACATCTCTAAAACCAAATGCAGCGATTTAAGATAGAGAAGAGTAAACAAGAAGCGAGGTTATTACTTGATAACTTGCAACTACGAGACTACAGAGTTGTTTGCAAATAAGGAAATAAAAAGAAAGACTTTTCTCTTTGGAGAAGATGACTCTGGGTTAGTAGACAAAAAAGAGACATTTCCTGTTCAAATTCTAACAACATTCGTATCAAGCAAGAAGAAAGAAACGAACTGGGTTTTTGCATACCTTCTGGTGTTGGTGACTCGGAAGTTTTGAGACAAGGTTTTCGTAATCGGAGGCAAGGTTTTTCAAGCCGGAGAAAATGGAGGTAAAGCTGAAGCGAAGTTGGAACACATTTCAGGCGGCGAGGCACGGATTTGAGCAACGAAGGGACGAGTCACGGAGCGAGATAGAGCTGGGTTAGGAGCGAATTAACTCGACTCGGGCGATTTCTAGGGTTTCTGTCCTTGTCTGACTCGGTGTCTCTTTTTAACAAATTTGCAAAATGAGGGCTTATAGTTTATATAAATTACAAGAAAGGCTCTATATAATAAAAAGCTATCTAATTAACCCTCTATCACAAGTCTAATCAGCTCTTCGTTCTGGTGATTTGCTCTTGCATCAATCAGGCAAAATCAAAATTAGGAAATGCCTGACCTTGTTCTTTCCACTTTCGTGTTGCAAAAACAGAGTTTCATAAATTACGAATCCAGATAAGAATTTGATTTTACCAAATTATATTAATCTTGATGATGATCTTTAAAGAAGCGAACCAAAACAGTGTCATTCTTGATCACATTTTTCAAGCCAAACATTTTCTTGGATATGTATCAATCAAACCTAACTCTGAAATATCAAACCTAATTCAATAGCATGAGAAGTCAGAAACATCAAACCTTCTTCCATGAAAATAGTAAACAATACAAACAAAACGAAAGCTCATAATCACAGAGTCTTCTTGTCACTTGCATCTCACACCATTATACAAAAAGAAAGCCCTAATCTAACCCTAATTTCAAAGTCTCCAGCTTTCTCTGTGAAGCATTTGATCAAACACATTTCAAACTGAACTAAGAAGTGAAGAAATCGTCTCTAATAATCACCAAAAGTAGTCTTTTTGTTCTTGAACCCTAGAATGAGATCTATGATACAAAACCTCCTACGTACCAAGATTTAGCTGAATTGAATCAGCGGTCACTGTTCTTCCTCTTGCTAGGGTTATCATTATTCTCTGAAGCTTTTTGTCTAACAACAAGATCTTGAAGATTCGCCAATGCTTCTTTAGCTCTCATCTTTGCCATTTTAGCATCAAGGATCTTCTTAACAGCTTCGTTCTTTAACTGAGCCACCGCGTTATTCATCGAAACCACAGCGATTTCCGCCGCCGCGAGGAGAGCTTTTCCGGATTCTGTATCGAGAGGCGTTTCCACATTCTCTCCGATTTGGTCAGAGCTTGGGAGATGGGATTTGGGGAAGAAGGAGAAATTAGGGTCAGAACACGGCGGACAAGTGAAGGAGGAAGAGGAAGACGGCGGAGGAGAGCAAGCGAGGTGGGTTATTGAAGAGCAATCGAGGCAGATTATACGAGCGTTTGGTGGAGGTACGTCGACGAAGGCAACGAGACAAACTGGGCAAAAGAGTTCACGGTGTTCCTTGAGTAAACAATCGGTGCAGAGTCGCCGGAAAACGCCGTTTTTGCTGACGGTGTGGATAAACGACGGCTCTGATTCGCCGCAAGCTATGCATTGGCGACGATTCTGGTCCGGATTCATTCGCTCTCTCTAAACTCAACGGTAACCCTAAGTGAGAGAGAGAGAGAGAGAAGAAAGAAGCGTTTTGTGTTCTGAGAAGTTTTTTCAAGATCTTGGGCTCGTATTGAGAGTTGAGAATCTATTATATAAGGGATAAAATTACGTATGTGTGTATATTCTTTTTTTTATGTGTTTCTTCATTGCTTATTGCAAAACTCTAATTCAACAAATGCAATGAGACTAGATTTCTCTCTCTCTATTCATTGTTTTTAATACATCCAAAACAACTAATTAAAGAAAAGACAATTTTCATCTGCGAAAAGCTTTAGCTCAGCTTCTTGATTCCATTTCCTATGCTTCTTGGTCTTCCACAAACGTTAAAAACAATGAAAAAAGCCAAAATCAAGATCAAGATCATGTTGTTTTTCATCACTCTGCCAACATAAATGGGTCGACTTCTCCAAGATCTGCGACCAACGGTTCTAATTCTGATGGATCTTCGTCTTCTGAAGCTAAGTAGGTTGGGAATGGAAGCTTTGAGATGTCTGGTTTCTTGTAACACGCATCTTTTAAGAACACAAAGTTTCCTTCTGCACCAGGAACCTGTAACAACAAACGAATCACAATCATGACCTACCAAGAAGACACAATGACACTCACATGGACTAGAATTTGGATCGAGATACTTACTTGTCCTCTCACCCAGATGAGGTTCCTTGCAGGATCAATCTTGTAAACCCAAACGTTCTTAACTGTCACCAGTTCTCCACCCATTCTCCCAGGCATCTTTTTCCCTTTGAACACCTGATCAACGTGTTAACAAGTCAGTATTGTGAATCGCTTTAAAGAAAATTCACAAGATGCAATTGGGCTCATACCTTTCCTGGATCATCTCTTTGACCTGTGGAACCACCTTTTCGATGAGCCTTTGAACAACCATGTGACGCTGGTCCTCCTTTAAAACCATGTCTTTTCATAACTCCCTGCAAATTATATAACAAAGACATCAATAACACAGCCATTACTCTACACAAAACACAGTTACAATCGCTCACTTGATTGCTACTTATCTGCTACATTGTTACTTGACAATTCAACTTATCAATTACCCAGTTCTGTTCTACGTCAGGCAAAAACACCGATAGAAAATGATCAAAAATTTAGAGCAGTTGAGAATGGATTCACCTGAAAACCTTTCCCTCGAGTGATCCCAGCGACATCAACATACTGTCCCGGAACAAAATGTCGGGCACTGAGTGAAGTGCCAACAGGAAGAAGAGCGTCTTCGGTCACAGGAAACTCTCTCAACTTCCTCTTTAACGGTACACCTTGAGCTCTGAAATGACCCACCTCAGGCTTTGTCAAATGCTTCGGTTTCTTGTGCCCACATCCGATCTAACTAACACATGCCAATCATATTACTAAACCATGACGTTCACAAACCTAACTAGTCCATAACCCCAATTCATTAAGAAATCCACACAATATGTAACAGTTTACAACAATCTAATGATCAAGTCAAGTGTTGGAAATTAGAGAGAAGAAATCTATTGATCAAGTCACCACTAAAGTGTAATCACGAGCTATCAACAATCCAGTTAGATACACTACATCTGCAAAAACTGGGAACCACAAGACTGCGATGGAGTTACCTGTAGAGCGAAAATCCCTTCTTTCTCAATAGTTTTAACCTGAGAAACGATGTTATCATCAACCCAGAGAATAGAAATAGGAACCCTAGCTCCCCATTTGTCCCAAAGCGCAGTCATCCCACACTTTACGGCAATGATCCCTGTCCTTTTAGATCTCGGAGACATCTCTCCTTGTTTCGCCTCAATGATTCTACTCGGAGCTCCAATAATATCAGATCCAACACCATTACCGTCGACGAACCCAGACTCGGAGCTGAATCGTCGGAGAAGAAAGAAGCTAGAATGAGGAAGCGATTGAGATGGAGTCATAGAACGGATCGATAGAAACTGATTGATTCGAGAAATGAGACCTCTCGATATGGCCGCCATGGTTTTCCAAATCGAAGCGAGCTTCAATGGCGGAAAGAGATGCAGAAACCAGAACTCGATTGCGTAGGGTTTTAGCTAAACGAAACCCTCTAATTCAATAAGAGGGTCTTTTTTGTGGACGATAAAACAAAATCATATTACTGCAAATAAATAAAGAAGCAAACGGTCTTATCGAGAAATCACAGAAAATCTAAAATGTCTACAGTTGGTCCTTCTTCCCCGATTCAAATTCCGAGATGCAAATCACAGAAAGTGAATCATCGTCTTCTTCTTCGTTCGATTCATTTGATTAATCACCATCAGCAACGACGTCGACGGTGGAATCCTCGGTCGGAAGCGAGCGATGATACGGCGGTTGAATCGGTGTCTCGATCTCCGGAAGCAGCGGGAGGGAAAATGGTGGTGGAGCTTGTTGGAGCTTTTAACGAAGTTACGGAGAGGATGAATTCTGTTTGGTTATCGACGTCTTCGTCTAGGTTACTCTTTAAAGCTTTGAAGCTCTCGATTCCTATTTTACAGTCTCTTCCTCTTGCCTCTGATGGTCGATCTCCTCTCTCTAAAGCTCTCTCACTCTCTATCCTCCTCGCTGATCTCCAGGTTCCTCTCTCGCTCGTGAATCCTCATAGTTTCCTGTTTATCTAGGAATGATGAAATTCTGAGACAAGATCTGTGAATTGATATTTTGAGCCAATGGCAGATGGATGCAGAAGTTATCTCTGCGAGTATATTGAGTGAAGTGGTGGAGGCAAATGCAATATCCATGTACGAAGTTCGTGACCAGATTGGTACTGGAACTGCTCATTTGCTTCACGAGATTTTCCGTGTTAAGAACATTCCGTTTAAAGTCCATGTATTGGATGATGAAACCGCGGCTTCGTTGAGGAAGTTTTACCTCACTTACTACGACATTAGAGCTGTGATCATGGACCTTGTTACAAAGCTTGATGAGATGAGACATTTAGATCACTTGCCAAGGTATCGCCAGCAGATTCTCTCCCTTCAAGTGTTGAAGATCTATTCTCCTTTAGCTCATGCTGTGGGGGCTAATCAACTCTCCCTTGAGCTCGAGGATATCTCTTTCCGTTATCTTTTCCCGTGTTCGTATTTATACTTAGATTCATGGTTAAGTAGTCATGACAACGGGTCTGAACCGTTAATACAAGTGTACAAAGAGCAGCTTCATCAGTCCTTGAAGGCTGATTTGATTTTAGCTGGAATGGTAGAGGATGTATATGTGAAAGGCCGGTATAAAAGCCGGTACAGCATGATGAAGAAGCTTCTAAGAGATGGGCGTAAACCGGAAGAAGTGAACGACGTACTTGGTCTACGGGTCATACTGATGCCAAATTATGTGGAAAACGATGTTGGAGTGGGCGAAAAAGCCTGTTACAGAACAAGCGAGATTGTTCGGTCTCTGTGGAAGGAGATTCCGCATAGAACGAAAGACTACATTGCTCGGCCAAAAGTAAATGGGTATAGGAGTTTACACATGGCAGTTGATGTTAGCGACAGCGATCAGACAAGACCGTTGATGGAAATACAAATACGAACAATGGATATGGATCGATCCGCTAACGCTGGAACAGCATCACATTCTTTGTACAAAGGCGGTCTAACCGACCCAAAAGAGGCAAGCCATTCTACTTTACTTTTTAGTTTGGCAATTTAGGAGATTTGAGTTGTTTCTTTAAATCTATCTATAGGCGCAGCGGCTTAAGGCGATAATGATGGCAGCAGCGGATCTAGCAGCGATTCGTCTGAAAGATCTCTCATCCAACAAACACCAAAGTCTCAAGACAACAATAAACCAGAGAGACAGAGTGTTTTGCCTTTTGGACAAAAACGGCGACGGGATGATCAGCATAGAGGAACTAATGGAAGTGATGGAAGAGCTTGGAGCTCCAGGTGAAGATGCAGAGGAGATGATGCAGCTTCTTGATTCTAACAGCGATGGATCACTTAGTTCAGACGAATTCGATACATTTCAGAAACAAGTTCGGTTTTTATCTAAACTCTCACAATTTGTAACACCTCCTCAGATGTCATTTGTTTCTCTCTTTATAATGATTGATGGGGTTGGTTTGTGATTTTGCAGGTTGAGTTCATGCGTAAATGGGAAGATAGAGATAATGAGTACAAGAGTCTCTTAGATGAGAAGCTTCATGATCTCCCACATCAAGATACCACCGGTTTGATTCAGTTATATAACAAAGAGCTTGAGGATCGCCTCTCTAGCCATTAAATTCCAAACTATTTTACAACAAGGTAATGTTATAAAGCGCTCTATTATAATTGTGTATATATTTTTTCTTTATATGAATTTTGATGAATTAGCACAATTTAGTATACTTAAATAGCTTATTTAAATCTCACGGAATCTAATCTTTCTTTTTTGGCTAAAAGATTCAAATAAGTGATTTGAGATACTCATTTAAGAAATAGCTAAAAAAATACATATTCAACCACTTATCCCTTTGAAAGGAGAAATACAAGGAGGAGAAAATATTAAAACAGAAACCACATAGGACTAGGAGAAGCAAAAAGGTCGGTTTTGTCCAATTTATTTGTCTATATAAGACCCTAGTACGTAGCTTCCTTCTTCCTTGTAAGATCACAATGAAGAGATTAAAGTCTTCTCCCATGTCCGGTCTTTCAGAGGATTTGGTCGATGAGATATTAGCTAGGGTTCCGGTTACTTCTCTCAATCAATTACGACCTACTTGCAAACGATGGAACACATAGTTCAATGATCATAGATTCATGAAGAAGCACTTAGATAAAGCACGGAAGCATCTAATGTTGAAGTATGAGTGGCTTTCTTCGTTGCGTTTCGATCTTCATGGACTTCACGAAAATATTGATCATCTATAGAGCTTGAGGGCGAAGTTACCCTAACCGACCTCCATTATAATCCGGGTAAATTTAACGTATCTGAAGTCTTTTACTGCGACGGTTTATTGCTATGCAAAACAAGTATGCGCACTAGACTCGTCGTTTGGAACCCATGTACGGGTCAGACCAAGTGGATCCAAACCAAACGTGTTAACCACATATTCTTAACCACATATTCGATAAGTATGCTCTGGGATATGAAACCATTAACTCGTGCAATAATTACAAAATTATGAGGTTCTTCGATCATGAAACTCTAGAGTTAGAAATCTATGAGTTTAACTCTAATTTTTGGAGGGTTTTTAATACTCTCATTCCAGACTTTATGATAGAACTAGATGGAGTATCTTTAAAGGGAAATACTTACTGGATCGTTGAGGATAAACTAGACGAACACTTTATCGATAACTTTTTAATATGTTTTGATTTTACAAGAGAGCGATTTGGGCCGCGCATGGCACTTTCGTTTAATGGTTTTGGTGATAAGGAGTTTAAGGCTTTGTCTTCTGTAAAAGAAGAGCGGCTTTTGGTGTTGTTTCAGGACGTCAATGCATCAACGATGGAGATATGGATGACAAATAAGATCATTGATCAGACCGATGCCATGTCTTGGACCAACTTTTTAAAGATTGATTTAAACACTATTGAGTTTTACAATGATGTAAGTTTTTTCATCGAGGAGGAGAGGAAAGTCGCCGTGTGTTTTGATGAGGTAATCGAATTTCACGGAGATGATCTCAACAACATTGTCTACATCATTGGAGAGAGTGGATTCAGAAAAGTGAATATTGGAAAAGGGTCTCTTTTTCCACGCATGTTCAATTATGTTCCAAGTTTGGTTCGATTAATCTAGCCAAATATTTGGAGATTAATTAGTTGTTTTAGAATAATTTAGTTTCTTTTTTTTTTCGATTATTGTTTTCATTGACTCAGGTCCTTCAACTAATGAATGAATTGAAGTTTTCTTTCTCGTTCTCTTTTTGTTACCTCACATATCATCAGACTTTATGGTTATTTCCTTGTTTACGTCTTCTGTGAGTTTTTTCATCAACGAAGGAGAAGAAAGTGGGCGTGTGTTGTGATGTAGGAGCCAAAGATGGAACCAGAGGCAATATGGTAAATGATATATCATGGTTTTTACCGGTTTTTAACCATGTTTTAACCCCGTTTTATCGAGTCTTTCCGGTGTTTTTCGATTGTTTTGGAGTCTTTGTAGGTTTATGTACATGTGGAGCTTAATTGGTGATTATGGAGCATTTTAGAGCATTGTGGAAAGAAGATTTGAAGTTGCTAGGACGGATTTTCAATTGCCATCATATATTGACGTCGATCGACATAGGGCCATGACGAAAATTATCTTTCCAGTTTTGAAGATTTTTTTTTTGCCCAGAAGTTCCAGAAGTTTACAAATAAAGCCCAGCACAAATTTTAGCCTATAAATACTCAGTTTTCTTTTAGTTTTTAGTATCTTATATTTTATTCAAGACTTAGATATAAAGACAGCTTTTGAAAGTTAGGGATACAAGTTTTCAGACGATTCAGATTTCTTCGAACCCTTATGTATCTCTTTCTTTATCTTTATTAATGCAGTATTATTCAGTCGTCATGTTTTCTGCATCCATGTCTGAGTAGTTTGCTTGTTAGGTTTAGGGTTTTTCAAAGGTTAAAGATGGATTGTTAGATTCACATAATTGATAGGATAATCATCTTGTTCTTCATCTAAGTTTATTCTTAATGCTTGTTCTACATTGATCACCTAGAATTAAGATCTTAGGTTAATGAATTGATACAAGAGTATAATTCATTTCCTGAACTATCTTAGATGAGTAAAATTCCTATTCGCAAAGAGATTTGGTCTAGCGATTTTGTGAGTATTTGAACATAAACTTTAATGCTTGTTTAAGTGGTTAGAATTCACAAAGATATTTGGTTTTCTAGGATTTAGGCATAGATAGTTTTCGCAACGAGAGTTGGTTATCTTTACATTCGTGTTCTAGCTCAAGAACTGTTCTCAATAAAATCCTGTCGTTTTTGAATCTGTAATTTAGCTTTACCTGAAAATTTCTCAAAGACTTAATTGTTTTGTCCTGAATCGAATTTAAATCAAATACAACTTTCATTTGTTTTATTTACTCTTGCATTCATCTTTTCATTATTCACTTAGTTTAATTCGAAGTTACAATTCTATTGTGTGATTGCGGTTCCTAGTGATTCGATCTCTAAGTACTACAATTGATCTCTTAATTTGAGAGAGTAGCTTAGAGAGAAATCCCTATTGGAGATCCTCATATCGAATCTCGCCGGCATCTATTATCAATTATGTTTCAAGCTTGGTTCAAATCCAACGAGGTAAAGTAATAATTTAAGGACTCCCTTTTGCCTTTATGTTTTCTTTGAACCTCACTTTGCTACTTTTATGGTCCCTTTCTTATTAGCATTACATTCAAATTTGTTTATAAACCAGTTTGTAAATTTTTATTAACTCTAAAACTTGAAGTGTTACATTTACAAATTTATATATGTATATGTATCCCATTCGGAATTGAGTTATGTACAGATAAAGATGCAAACTACATTTACAACGATAAAAAATGAAGAGATTTTTAAGCATTTGCGACACAAAATAAAGAAAAGCTCTAATTCTTGAGAGGTGGTGTAAGCCACATATATTTTAAAGAAGATTGTACTAATTTTCTTAATTTGAGCTCTTCTTAATTCTTATATATAATGAATTATTAACATCGATATATATTATTCGGTCGAAAACACCAACACCTATGTTACTATCTCTTGCTCCGGCGAGGAAGTGCCCACGTCTTTTAATAGTCTCTCGTACAACTGCACCAACCCATAATCAAATTAATATTTATTTGGATCAAAACTGAAGATAAAAAAAATGTCAGAGACAACAGTAGCATACCTGTCTATACAATAATGAATCGCCATAAGATTTTCTTAGCTCAACCACGTTCAGTGACGGCTTTATCTCGAAAACCTGTCATACATTTGATAATTGTTTCTTTGTTTAGTAATATATAATCACTAATTAATCTAAATAGATAGTGAAGCAATTAATATATATACCTCAGCTGTTACTGATAAACCAACTTGACCTTTCTGGTTTGTTTCTTCTTGCTTTACTTTTAACTGAAAACAGATTGAAGTTTATTAAGTTTATGCGTTCCAAGTAGCTAAGGAAAAGAGGAAGAACATGTTGTGAAGAAGACTCACCTTTGCATGTTTCTTTTGTACGCTGAATCCCATTTCTGTAACCGCTGTTTCGATTTTCTCCAATAAATCTTTTGCTGAGCTATTTGAAGTGAATCTTATTCTCCTCTCTGATACATTCTGCGAATACAAAGTATAACCTTTTTTTTAATATACATTGTCTCAAGCAGAGAACACATTTTAGAAACAGAGTAAAGACTCTTTACCTCTTGTTCGAAGAAACCGGACAGGTCAAGAAAGGAAGACATTCCAATTAACTGAAACGCATTGATGATAGTCGGTGAATCACTGCCCTTCCCTTCTTCAGATCCCTACATATAGTTTTTTAAAACAGAGAATTGAGCAGATTGTACATGAATGATAAATCAAATGCAATTGGATAAAGAGTGAGGCGACAGATTCTTACGAGTTCTTGGATTGAGAAAGCATCATCGTCTGTGTCAACTTCTTCTTCGTCATCATCATCGGGAATTGAAGGAGTGTACTCGTGCTGGAACCATTCACTGGCTTTTATACCTGCGACTGTGATCCTCGTAACTGGATTTGGATCGAGCATTTTCTTAATCATGGTTCTTGCACCTGGTGATAACCATCTCGGTATTGGTGGGTCTCCTTTGCATATCTGAACAACAAAAAATCAAAATCTTTAGTACTCAAGCTTATTTCTTCAAAACGAGTATCGAATTGATCATATCGAAAAGCAGAGGCGGTTTACCTTCTGGTAAAGAACTGCAAGGTTTCTATCGTCAAAAGGGAGACATCCGGTTAAAATCACATACAAGATTACACCACACGACCATATATCTGACGATGCACCGTCGTAGCCTCTGTTAGCTAAAACCTCAGGCGCAACGTAATTAGGACTTCCACAAGTTGTATGTAGCAATCCGTCATCCTAAATTACCAAAACAAAAACAAATTAGCTGGAACATCGATTCAATTCAACACTTCTCTTTCTGCTGATGTTAATGGCTTAAGATGATATTTCCAAGTACCCTAAAATGTTGAGGCAAAGCACTAAGACCGAAATCAGTGATCTTAATGTGTCCATTTGCATCAAGAAGAACATTCTCTAGCTGCAATATAGAAAAAAATGGACACATTAGGGAACTGTTTCATAGCTTTTCATGGCATTGGATCATGTAAAAATCACAGACCTTGAGATCCCTGTGGAAAACACCTTTGCTGTGACAGTAGCTGACTCCGTCAATCAGCTGCTGAAACATTTTTCTTCCCTCCGTTTCTGATAGCTTTCCTTTGGAAACCTGATCATAGTTATCAGAGTGTGATTTTAGCTCAATAGTACACTCGTGACAAAAAAAAAGTAGTTTCCTTGCAGCAGAGGCTAGTGGTGACTTACAATTCTGTCGAACAATTCTCCTTCAGTGACACATTCCATGACCATATAAATCTTAGTTTTACTAGCCAACACCTGCATGATCACCATAAGGAAGCAGCTCATTAGTTTCAAGAAGGTAAACCCAAAAAAGGAAAATGTGAACTCTTTGGTCATTTATTTGAGAATACAAAAGATTGGTTTTAATAAAAAAAAGTCCATTTCATATCCCCAGATTCCATAAACGCTAACGTGTCCAACATTTACAAGACAACACTGATTATATTTATAGGTAACCACAACACGACAGAGGTAGTCGCGACCTCGAGCTTAAATCGTGGACCACGTGAATCCAATGTATGAAACAAAAACACAATCGGGTTGCTTCATCAAAAGGTCAAATTTAAATCCCGTGTAACAAGGCAAAGCAATCAAAGAAGTCAAGCAATACACAAATACTAATATAATTCGAATAAAATATATTAATATGAATTAAAAAAAATAGTAATCGCGTATTCATAAGATCAAAGTGGGTCCATATGATAAAAGCTTAAAAGGTTCCTAAGATTAGGCAATTATAAGATCACAACACCATATCATGCATTTTTCACGACATTTTTAAGACCCCACCATTGTTGAATTGAAAAGGTCAGATTTGTGTTACCGGCCAAGCCAACCCTTTCAATAATGGAATAATTAAAGTATAGTTTATGTTCTTAAATGGTGGCTAATTAGCAACGTGAAACACAAGGTAAAGTAACATGTTTCGGGGTACGAAATTCATGACCAAAATTTAACAAATTTTGATTAATAATCCGAATTATATTCCCAAATACCCAAAACGCAAAGAAACAGCAAATTTCAGAGAGATTTGATGTTTAATCCTCGTCAGCAATTTTGATAGATAAAATAAGACTAAAAATAGTGTATTTGATACCACATATCTAATAGTATAACAATAAGATAAAAACAAAAGATATCAAATTTTAATTTCCATAAGCAATAATAATTATTCACTTTTTGTTTCACTTTCTGACATACTCAGGTACTGAAAATTAATAAAACAAAACCTAGACCAAATATTCCAAAATTGGTACACTAAATTACGTAGATCAAAGAATCAGTCCATAATCAAACAAGATTATTTTAGGTAATTAATGAGATTAAGAAAATCTGAGACGTACCTCATGTAATCTCACAATGTTGGGATGTTTCACCATTTTAAGCGTCCGAATCTCTCTCTTTATCTGCAAAAATCCAAACGAAACCTTTAAGAATCTCGATCCGTCGAATCTTCAGGCGATTTTTCCGCAACTAAGTAACCGATTCCCAAAAATAAATCGATTAGATCGGAAAACGCAGAAATCAAAACCTGTAATGAGAAATTGAGATCGGCGATTCGAGATTTGTCGATGATTTTAACGGCGAATGGTTCACCGGAGACGGTATCTTTAGCGAATTTGACTTTACCGAAATTACCTTCGCCGAGCGTCCTCCCAAGCTCGTATTTCCCCAGACGCATTCCCTTCCCAACCTTCTTCTCCTCTTGCTTTCTCACCATCCAATCACAAACTCGAGATTCAATCTCACCGATTTCGAAATCTCCGAACCAAAATCGACCGATCACCGATTTAGCAATTTCCAAACACAGAACCAAAATCGATTGATTCCTCGCTTGAATCTCGATACTTAATTCCGTTCTGAACAAGCAAGTGTACAAGGTTATTGTGGATATGGATTTAGCTGTGTAGATATATGAGTTACAGAGGGAGATATATATAAGGAAGAGACGAAGATTAGGAAGAAGAGAAGAAAGTGGCGATTGAAATTGAAGAGAGGACGCCACTTCTCATTGCTTCCTCTCTTTCTTTTATATTCCCAATTACTTTACCTAATATTTTTAATTATTATATTTTGTTTTGTTTTCGGTTAGATAGATTTTTATTGGATAACACTAAACAGATTAATCTAGAAGAAGGTAAAAAAAAACAATTAACGTGTTAATCTATATAAAAACAGGATTAAATTTGCTACTTTGTGATAAAATTTGTCATTGGGTCAAATAAAACTCCTATAAAATTAAATAGTATAAGGAGAAAATGAGCTTATTTTCGTCGGTATATATAAGAGTATATCTATATAATATTTATTTTTGTCGGACTATTAATAGCTGACAAAATAAATTATTTTTTATTGAAGACGAGTATCTAATAATCGTGGAGAAATACTAGTATAAGATACATAACTTATGACTTAAGTGAAATTTTGTATTGGTAGTAAATCGTAAATAAATTATGATAAATAAATCACAAAAAACTTATCATCAAGTTCAAGTCATGCACTTCAACAAATCAAACAAGAAGTATCACAAGAACTATATTTTTAATAACCGTTAGTTTTGTTGGAAATGTTGAAATGAATGGGTTCAAATTTTGATTACTAAGTATTCGATTTGGTCATAGCATAGCACATTATATAAATGTATAATATAGACGGTCACGATTGGCGTGGTATTTTTAGTGTATTGAATCAATTATACGTCGATATCATGCATGAATTATTAATTCAATTTTTGAACACTTTTATAGATAGTGCTTTCAGTTTGGGGGAAAAATGTATAGTACTTTCACTTTTATATTGTTTCTGTCTTTGTAGACTAATAATTTTGGTTGTACACTTTAAATTATTTTTTAACGTAATAAAACTACATTTTATATACATTTTTAAAAAATCAGAAGAAATGGTGACTTTTATATTTGGGGGCGCTTGGTAATAACTTAAATTTTGACTTTTGCGGTAGGCTTTTGGCTGTAGAAATTTTGGCTGTAGAGATTTTGGTTATAGAGATTTTGGTTGTTAATGTTGTAACTTTAAGATGTAGAGATTTTGACTGTTAATAAAAGAATGTTTGGTAATATAATTTGTAGAATTTTTGACTGTTCTTTTAATAAATATTTTTTCACTTATTAATAAATACTTATAAATAATATTATTGTAAAAAATATAAATGATAACATAAACCAAGGAAAAAATATCTAAAATAATTTTTTTTATTATTATATTATTTCATGTTTTGGTTTAATAACCAAAAGCTTCATCAAGAAGTGGAACAGATTGGAAAATATTTGGATGGAATTCTAGAGCTTCAGAATCTTTCTTATAAATGCATTATTGACCTTTCAAATCATCTAAACGATGTTTTAAGTGCTTCCAACTCAAATCACCTTCAACAATAGTAATTGAATATTTTGAGGATTTTGACTTTGAATTTTTCCTGGTTGTATAGAACCTATAAATAGCATTTTATTTTCCCCAAAACTAGTTCAATCACAAACAAAATGGTGATAATTTTTTTATTCATTTTCGGAAATTTTGTTATTTTTATTCATGTTGCAAAACTTTGATATTTTCATTCATTTGACAAAATTTTATTATTTTTATTTATTTTGCAAAAAGTTGTTATTTTCATTCACTTTTGTAAACTTTTGATATTTTATTCATTTATATAAAAATGGATCTCAAAAGAATAGAAAAAAATAGATAGTAATTAATCAATCAAAATATTTTAGTTATAAATTATATATAAATCTACAAAGAGTTTTTTGATAATTTTGGGAAAAGAGAAAATAATAGATAAATTATTTTGTAATAGTTAAAGCTTGATTTCGGTGGCTTTAGGATAAAAGACAAAAACAAGAGGAAAAAATAAAAGACAAGCTTTTAAGACTTTAAAATTAATAAAAAAATATTTAAAAATATTTAAGACAAGCTTGGCAAAAAACAATCTTATAAATATTTAAAAAAATTTAAAGCCTTAAAAAACTTTTGCCAAGCACCCTCTTGATGTCGGTTTTTCTTTGTGAACTTCAGTGTAATGAATCTCATGGTTTCATTTCACTCAATTTCTATGATATTTCTTATGTGTGTTTATGTATTAATAAATTAATTTCTATAGTTTTTCTGGAATGTGTAAAAAGCTAAATTCATTTTGCCACTTAATACATCTTTAATAAAATAAAGAGTGAAAATTAAATCCATAAAAGAGAGCCTCGAATTATTTTTGTAAAAGTAGTGGTTCTTATTACCTATTTCTCACCACATAACTTTTTTTTGGGTGATGCAAAAGTCATATACACACATCAGCACATGTTTCTCAAGGCATCTCTTCCCATGATTTCTATAAAAAGTTGCAGTTATTAATGGAGAATTTTACTCTCAAAGGTACTTTCTCACAAAGTTATTACATATAGAGGTACTTGAGTTTGATGGTATACTTTTCTTATGGTTATTGTCTTATATACCATTTAAACCACTTGTTACGTTTTACTCAACTAATGAACCCTTTAACATTTAAAAAAAAAAATGAACCCTTTAACTTTATTAAAATAAATGAATAACAAAACCAATTTTACTTTTCTCCTTCGTTGATTCTCTCTCTCCATGGAGAATGTAATCGGTTCTTCTTCGATGGTTGGTGATGGAGGACGCGGAACAATCGACAAAATGTTATTTTAGCACTGACTACGAATTGACCAATTAAGATTCGACGGTTATGACATAAGCAAAACGGCAAAGGCTCCGACATGGACAAAACGGTGACGACTCGACATGGGCAAAACGGTGGTGGCTTCGACATGAGCAAAACGTCACTTATTCATCTCTGATTCGCTGTATAATGCACACACATCCCTTATTTATCTTGTTAGCTTAATGTTCACCATTTGATGGACATTGCGTGGTGGATAGGACAATGATGATTGAAAAGGGGGCTTTCTTCTTTTTTCCTTGGGTTAGTTGTTGACGATCATAAAATCATAAGTTAATTGGATGAGTCATGTGTTACTATTGATGCTATAACCTAGTGAGGCGAGCTCTTTCAACTGTTTCTCCTTGAGCTTTGTGCTCTTTTTGTTTCTTTTTTCTTTTCTTAAAAAGCAATAAAAGCTCTCAAAGATTGAAGAAATTTTAATTTTGATTCTTCGTAAGAAACAAATTCATCTTCTGAGAATCTATTCATATTCACAAATCAGAGACCGATTATGTTCGCCAATCACCGAATCATGAAGGACCGTGGCTCTCAATCCGAAACTCTTGCCCAGTACTATTAATTTGGTTTGTTTTTTGTTGGATAGTGATTTATGGATGAAATAATACGGATGGTCATGTGTGGATGAGCTCTGTTCTGTCCACTTAACAATGAACATTTGTGTGTTTTTTAAAAAATATGCTCAAAATCGAAAAGGAAATCTATTCTCTCTCTATGATTATGTAAAATAGTATTGGAACCATGTGATTAGTTGGTGTGGTTTATCTATCCTTTCTCTACGGTTGATCTATGCCGAGTTCTTGTATCTTTTTCTGTTTAAATCAATGAAAAAAGAGAGGTAATTCATAACTTAAGATAAAGTACATATGATAATTTAGCATACGTAAAAAAATGTCCACCGAATGATCTCACTTTCATCGCATTTCAATTTTAACAATTAATACATATCCATAATAATATATCCACAAATCCTTGTACATGAGACAATCTAGAAAAATACTAGAAAAAACCAATCAAAAACTGGTCGTATTCAGTTCCTTAAAATCATACTACCAAAACACCTACAACCATAAAGAATCAAATAGAAACAAACCCAAAAACCCAAAACCCATGGATCTCTAAAACAAAACTATTAAACATAAGGAAATCAAATTCAAAAGAGATTGTGAAAATTAGAAGAATTCATGAAATCATCGATCCTTAATTATTAGCTCTTCAGACAATGACCCAAACCCGTGACATCAATGATTTGATCAGCAGCTTTGCTCTCTTTTATTTGGTGGAAGAAAATCTGATTATCCTTTAATAGATGACGATGATAAAAGAGAATGAGAAATAAGAGATGAGAGAGGTGACAATAAAAAAAGAAAATCAGATATAGATCTCACTTTAATTAGTTTTTTATACACCACAAGATCTTAATATCTTGTTTTAAATGAACGGTGCAGATCAATTCTCTTTTAATTACATCTATTTCCCCTAACAACTAATTCATTCTGATGGAAGGGTAAAACAATATTAAAAAAATGAAACAATGTAAAAAGTATACCATAGATCAAAAGTATGTTTAATGAAAGCAAAGTTTGGGAAAGTACATTTAAATGTAAGAAGCCCTTATTAATGATGTAGTCACTGGATGATCTGAGTGGTTTCAATTGGTAACTTTATACTAATACAAAATATATTGTTTTTATAGTTATTTTTCTTTTTGCAAAACGTTATACTAATACAAAATATATTATTCTTATTGTTTTTATAGTTATTTTTTACTTTTTCACAATTTTTTCAAAATAATTTTACACTAATTTATAACCACTTACCATCCTAATTATAATTAAAAAGTTTATATCGTTTTAAGTTATCTATCAGATCCAATATATCTAGAATGAAAAATTAAAAAACACATATTTAAGATTAAAAATTAAACTAGTACATTATATTAAAAAAACAAAAACAATTAAAAGACATTATTCGAGTCCAAACGTGTCGGAATGGGCGGTCGTGGTGATGTTGCTGCCTATTTTACCATCCTAATTATAATTAAAAAGTTTATATCGCTTTAAGTTATCAATCAGATCCAATATATATAGAATGAGAAATTAAAAAACACATATTTAAGATGAAAAATTAAAGAGAAACTAGATTATATTAAACAAAACAAAAACAATTAAAAGACATTATTCGAGTCCAAACGTGTCGGAATGGCCGGCAGTGAGTCATTTATCGTCGGTCACACATATTCATAGCATATTGATTAATGATTATATAATTGATCATTGTGACCACATAGCCCCTCTCTTTGTGTACAGTATAATCTTAAACAAATAAATACTCCAGTATAAAGTTACACGAGGCACTTACAATTTGTTGTTATACTATTACAGTATTACTACTTCAGCCATATATTATATTCGACGAATTAATATAGTTAAACAGTACATCCAGAATAAACAAAAGAGATAGTATTAAGAAACATTAACCATTAGTCACCATTACTAATAAAAGTATTTGATTATATACGTGTTACGATTCTAGAGTTTTCACTGAAATAAACGACAACAAATGTAGACCTTTCGACCAGCCTAATAACCCTAAAACTTACTACTACATGCTAATCTAAGACGAGACAAGATTAATGTATGTACTCCATTAACAATATAATGGTAAACTAACTGACAATAAGTCTTTAATATATATTTTAACTAGGGTATGTCCACGCGTTGCGTAGATTTAAAATTTAACATGGTATAATATACAATAATTGTTAACTTATTGACTATTTATATATTTAATATTACAGAAATTTGGTGTTTATAGTAAATAATTATCTAGGTTCAGAGACTAAATCATTGTAGCAAATTATTGGATATATAAAATGTTATTTGTAAAAAACAAATTAAGATGGAATATTGTTAAAATATATTATGAAAAAGTATATATTAAAAACTATAGAACATTGTTCCTCTGTATATATAAGATATGAGAAATTTTGAAAAATGCCATTTTTAGGATGCCACTTTTCAATTATGCCACAGCCAATTACACATTCACACAAATGCCACAACCTTTTTTTTTTATTCCCATATTACCCTTAATGATAAAATAAGTTTTTTCTCTCACGCTCATTTTTTTTTTCATTCTGTTTTTTTTCTCTCTCTCTCTTGTTCATCCTCTCTCTCTACAAATCTTCTCTTTCTCTCTCAGATCTGTTCATCTCTCTCCCAAAATCTCTACATCGATGTTTGATTCCTCCATCTAGGACATCCGATCTTTGATTTCTTCATCTCAGATCTCCGATTTCTCCATATTCGTTCTCGATCTCAGATTGAGATCTTAATCTCGTTGTTCTATAAGATTCCATAAGAAAGATCTGTCAAATTAAAGTAATTCATGTGAAGAACGAGGTGGAGGAAAAAGAGAGAGGTGGCTGCAGCAAATTAGGTTTCAGAGGGATATGTAGTGGAGGAAGAAGATTATGCCATTATTTGAAGAAAAATAAAAAATTTATCATTAAAACATGTCTTGTAGTTGGAACCTTATAATCCTTACAAAAACCTTATTAACCTTACAACATGTCTTGTAGTTGGAACCTTTTAAATACCTTATAATCCTTACAAAACCTTATAATATACAATTTTATAGATCAATTTTTAAATACCTTATAAACCTTACAAGAACCTTATAATATACAATTTTAAAGATCGATTTTTAAACCATTTGAAGTCCTGTTTGGCGAAACAATGAGAATCAACTAATACAACCTTTTAAATACCTTATAAACTTTACAAAAACCTTATAATATAGAATTCATTTAAAGTCGTGTTTGGCAAAACAATGAAAATCAACTAATAAAACCTTTTAAATACCTTATAATCCTTACAAAAACCTTATAATATACAATTTTATAGATCAATTTTTAAATACCTTATAAACCTTACAAGAACCTTATAATATACAATTTTATATATCGATTTTTTAAACCATTTGAAGTCCTGTTTGGCGAAACAGTGAGAATCAACTAATACAACCTTTTTAAATACCTTATAAACTTTGCGAAAACCTTATAATATATAATTCATTTAAAGTCGTGTTTGGCAAAAAAATGAAAATCAACTAATAAAACCTTTTAAATACCTTATAATCCTTACAAAAACCTTATATTATACAATTTCATAAATCAATTTTTAAATACCTTATAATCCTTACAAAAACCTTATAATATAAAATTTTATAAATCAATTTTTAAATACCTTATAAACCTTACAAAAACATTATAATATACAATCGAATCAGATCTTGAACCCTAATCGAATCAGATACCAGTAAAAACGTCTAAACCCAGTAAAAAATCAGATCTTGAACCCTAATTGAATAAAATCTAAGATTTCTACCAATCGAATCAAAAACTCAGATTTTCAAAATAAACCAAATAAAACCAAATTTACAACAAAAAATGACAAAATCCGGATCTAGATCTGAATTTGTTGTCTTCTTCAACCTCATAGAGAAAGAGGCATAAATCAAATAAACCCAAATTTTCAACAAAATTTGACAAAATCGAATCTAGATCTAGATTTTTTTGCCTTTTTCAACCTCATAGAGAAGAAAACACAAATCAAATAAACCTAGATTTACAACAAAACTCACAAAATGAGATCTAGATCTATATGAGAGAGAGAGAGAGAAATAGATATTTGTTTTGGCTTATTCAATTTCACGAAAAAGAGAGAGGGATCTTCATTGATGCAGAGAAAGATGAGATAGAGAAGGAAAGAGAAGAGAGAAGAAAAGAGAAAAGAGATGAAAAGAGATATTGAGATCTCCATTGTTGTTGTAGAGAAATAGAAGAAGAGAGAAAGAGAAAAAAGAGAAAGAGAAGAGAGAAGAAGAGAGAAACAAAAAAATCAGAAAATGATTTTTTTTTAAATCTCCTTGTTTCTGCCAGGGGTAATTTCGTCCAAAAGGACGAAATTCGTGGCATATTTGTGAACAGTGTTTTGGGCGTGTCATTTTTGCACAATGGTAATTCAGACGTGGCAGTTTTGCAATTCCCCCATAAGATATATATATATATATATATAGCTAATTAAGTGATGTTTAAGAATTATGTTCAAACTTTATAATTTTAGTGAAGTTAATATTAAAAATTAAACAATAATTTTAAACTATTTTATGTGAATTATTTTAAAATATATAAAAATCTATCATATTATTGTAAAAAAAAGAATATGTATTAGAATATGGTTTTACATATTTCAATAAATTCATGAAGATAATTTGACATTAAATGTTTACTTTAAATTAAAATTGATATCACATTTTTCTTTTAAAAAATTAATAAAAAAATTTTAAGTTCTAGAAGGGTAAATGTCATAATTAAACTAAAATTAAGTTCTAAATATGAAAATGGACATTAGTTGCCAACACCAAAAGTGACATATGACAACTTGTCAAAGTTTTAACTTAGTGGAACCTGAAAATATCATATAAGATATTGAAACTTCTAATATATTTTCTCGAGACGAAGATGGAAAATATTAATTGTTGGGGTCGGATTTCACCCGCTGAGCCTCGACCTCCAAAGTTATGATGAGCAACGCGCATGTTTCAAGCAAGCAAGAGGTAATATAACCCCTAGGTCATTTCACCCACAGAAGAAGGTGAAGACCTCCTGAAAACCCCTAAATCCTTTGAACCTTCTACCTGTTGAAGGAACCTTCGAAGTGGTCTTCGTCTCGGGAGGAGCCATGATGCAGCGTCAGAGAGGTCACAGAGCCAGCAGAAGGCGCTGCAGAGACGAAGACTGCCTGGCACCGATGTCACTGAGCAGTGACACCGATGACAGGCAGTGGTGCCGACGTCACTGCCCAGTGACGCCGATGTACCTGGCCTCATCGGCATCCAGGCAGTTGACATCGGCGCCTGAGCCTTTCCATCGGCTTCAGGTCCTTCAACGCCCGTCAGAACTTCAGCAAGGGTTCCAGAAGGTTCAGCATGTCAAAGCCCAGCAGCGAAGCCCACGTAGGCTCGACCGACATAGGCAAAAAAGGCAATCCCTAAGGGTTTAGGAAAAAAGCTGCCGACTTAGGGGGTTATATATAGGAATGCAGAAACACTTGTAAAGATTCATTCACAATTTTTATCACACAAGCAATACAAAGCAATTACAAACCCTAATTTCTCTCTGCTCATCATTGTTCTTCATAGCTTATCTTCAGAAATCTCTGCTTCCTCTCGAAACCCTTACAAATCTTTAGAGAATTTCTTACACCAAAAAGCTACGTAACAACTCAAAGATGGTGAGTGGCGAAGAGAACACGTCCCGCAGAGACAACCGGGAAAGAGAACCTTCGATCGAGGCTACCGCTGCAAAAACCCTTGCTCGTGATGACCTAACCGAGGTGAAGAAGATGCTAGAAGACTTCTTCACTGAGCAGAAGAAGCAAGCCAAGATGATCGAAGAGAACTCGAAGGAACTGAAAGCTCTTTCGCAAAGAAAACGCGAAGGACCCAACACGACAAGACTCAGAGCGCGCGTCGACCCTCAACGCCTCGACTTCTCAGCGCCTCGCACTACTCGGGGGAACCCAGAGGATTTACCACCACCACCTCCGCGTCGAGAAACGGACAAGTCTCCCGAACGCGTCGTAGACGTCTCCGACGGAGAGGAACCAGCTCCCGCAAAGCGTACACGGGCGGAAGGTCCAGAAGGAAACCGACAGTAACCATGCGCCCCTGACACTAAAAGCACGTCAAGTTCTTCCAAGACAGATTGTGGGGGACACCGCGGAATACTCCAACTACTCTAGCGAAGAGAGGTACAAGAAGGAGCAGGAGCGCAGAGCATTCAAACGCTCTTACGCTGCAGAGCTCGCTGCAGTTAAAGCTCAGATGGATCGGGTGACCTCAGACCTAAAGTACACCCAATCGCAGATGCATCAGGGAACGGGAAAGGCTCCTGCCATCGCCCAGGGAATACACCCTTCGACGAACGAATCGCGAAGAAAAAAATCTTCGATCCAGGGAGGATCAAGTTACCCATCTACGAAGGAACCACTGACCCTTCGGATCATCTGATGGAATTCGAAGTTTCCTTGGGGAGAGCGAACTGGGGAGAGCGAACTTCAAGGAAACGGAAAAAGACATCGTCTACTGCAAGCTGTTTGTGGAAAGTCTCAAGGGGCCTGCGCTACAATGGTTCTACAAGCTGGAGAAGAACTCAGTTCACACCTTTCTTCAGCTTTCCGAGTTGTTCGTTCAACATTACAACATCTTCATGGAACGGAAGATCTACGACTCAGAACTATGGAACAATAAGCAAGGCGAGAACGAGAGTCTTCGGTCTTTCATGACAAGGTTCAAAAACACGCTTTCAAAGGTTGAAGGTATCAGCAACAAGTCAGCCCTGCGAGGTGCACTTCGGTGTGCATCTCCATTCTGGCAAGAGATGAGCCTCAACACGCCAATAACAATCCAAGACGCCCTCCACCGCGCTGCTGACTTTGCTCGAACAGAGGAAGAAGTCCAAGCCAGGAAAGGCGGAAAGTCCAAACAGGTAAGCGAACCGGCAAAGGTCGCTGTCTCTAAGAAAAGCAACCCCGCCTACGTCCAATACGAAGAAGGATCCGGAGGGGCTCATAACTATCAAGTTGAGTCATCGGGTCGCGGACGCGGAAGAGGCCGTGGGCGCGGTCGCGGCAGAGGAATCTGGAACAACACTTGGACTAGAGAGTCAAAGGACTATGACGAGAAGCTATACTGTAATTTCCACAAGGCAAGTGGTCACTCCACCGCAAGGTGTCGCGAGTTAGGGCGACAACTCATAGCCAAGCTCACAGAGGGCACCTTGAAAAACAACAACAGCTTGTCAGATTTCAAGCCAGAGGAGAGAGCTCCCGCTAACGTCGAGGAACAAGCAGATACTCCCAGACGCCAACGCCGCGATGACGGCGTGGAAAACGAACAGCAGCGCGAAGTTATCAACATGATAATGGGAGGCTCACAGTACTGTGCTGATAATGAAACTGTGATCGAAGCTTACCAACGCCGCGCTGACGTCTGCGCAAACATATCAGCACCCGCAAAGCCAAGGCTTTCCAGCGACTCAATTACCTTCGACGAGAAGGATACCGAGGGCCTCGATCAACCACATAACGACCCCTTGGTAATCAATCTGACTGTCTACGACTTCAACGACGCTCGCGTCCTCATCGATACAGGAAGCTCGGTGGATGTCATCTTCAAGAAAACACTTGAGCGAATGAAGATCGACCTGTCCACAATCAAAGGAAGGCCTAAACCCATAACAGGCTTCTCTGGCGAAACAACCATGACAATGGGAACGATTCGCCTTCCCGTCCAAGCTGGCAACGTGAAGAAAATGGTCGACTTCACCGTCTCCGATCATCCAGCAATCTACAACATGATCATGGGAACTCCGTGGCTCAACCTGATGAGAGCTGTACATTCAACATACCACTTATGCCTCAAATTCCCAACACCCATCGGTATAAAAACGATATGGGGGAAATCAGAGGGATTCCCGTACCTGTTTTCTGGCTGAACATAAGATGAGAAACATCGAGAAGAAGAAGGACGACCCTGAACCTCAAGAATCACGAAAAAGAGCGAGAACCAGCCCCGAGCAGGTCAAGAACCTGACCGACCTCTTATAGCAATTACAGATTGCAGAAGGTCGTGTAGAAGAAGAGCGACCCACCTGCGAGCCCGTAGTATCTATATGCATTGACGAGCAACATCCTGAAAGATGTGTTGAGATCGGAGCTACGCTTGATGAAGACATTAAAAAGAAGCTTGTGGTCTTCCTCCAGAAAAACATCAATACCTTTGCCTGGGCAGCAGAAGACATGCCTGGAATAGACATCAACGTGGCCAGCCACGAACTCAACGTCGACCCAACCTTCAAGCCAATAAAACAAAAAAGGAGGAAGCTCGGTCCCGACCGAGCGAAAGCAGTAAACGACGAGGTCGAAAGGCTTCTACGCGTGGGATCAATCACCGAAGTCAAATATCCCGATTGGCTCGCCAACCCAGTCGTGGTAAAAAATAAGAACGGGAAGTGGCGTGTTTGCGTGGATTTCACAGACCTGAACAAAGCATGTCCGAAAGACAGCTTCCCTCTACCTCACATCGATCGCTTGGTGGAAGCAACAGCAGGAAACAAACTCTTGACATTCATGGACGCCTTCTCAGGCTATAATCAGATTCTAATGCACCCTGAAGATAGAGAGAAGACCGCTTTCATCACCGACCATGGAATCTACTGTTACAAGGTGATGCCCTTCGGCCTAAAAAACGCAGGAGCAACATATCAAAGGCTCGTGAACAAGATGTTCAGAGATCAGTTAGGCAAAACAATGGAGGTGTATATAGGCGACATGCTCGTGAAATCCCTCGAGGAAGAAGACCACATCTCTCACCTGGAAGCATGCTTCGAACAGCTGAACCTTCACAACATGAAGCTAAACCCCACGAAGTGTAGATTTGCGGTAACGTCGGGAGAATTCTTGGGATACCAAGTCCCTCGTCGTGGCATCGAAGCAGATCGACGCGCTCATCCAAATGGCATCCCCAAGAAATAGGCGCGAGGTGCAGAGAATAACCGGACGAGTCGCTGCGCTCAACCATTTCATCTCGCGCTCAACTGACAAGTGCCTGCCTTTCTACGACACGCTGCGAGGTAACAAACAATTCGAATGGTCTAACAAATGTGAAGATGCTTTCAGACAGCTCAAAGAATATTTGGCAACGCCGCCCATCCTTGCTAAACCTGTCACTGGGGAACCTCTTTTCCTCTACATTGCTATTTTCGAAACAGCAGTAAGCGCGGTGTTAGTACGCGAAGAGCGAGGCGAGCAAAAGCCCATCTTCTATGTTAGCAAGACCCTCACCGACGCAAAAACAAGATATCCTCAGCTAGAGAAGCTAGCTTTTTCGATCGTCATGGCATCACGAAAGCTAAGGCCTTACTTTCAATCTCATACCATCGTGATTCTTAGCACCTTCCCTTTACGAACGGACTTGCATAGTCCAAGTCAGTCTGGCAGGCTGGCCAAATGGGCTATAGAACTTAGCGAATACGACATGGAGTATAAAGGACGAACGAGTAACAAGTCACAAGTGTTAGCAGACTTCCTTATCGAACTCCTAGAAGACCAGCCCGCGAAAGAGGTTCGACCAGGGATCTGGGAACTACACGTCGACGGCTCATCCTCCAAAAATGGGTCTGGAGTAGGGATACGCCTAGCATCACCAACAGGCGAGATCCTCGAGCAATCTTTCCGTCTAGGCTTCAGAGCCTCCAACAACGAAGCAGAATACGAAGCCATCATCGCTGGAATGAGACTCGCCCAAGGACTTAACATCGAGCACGTTCACGCCTTCTGCGATTCACAACTGGTCTCCAACCAGTTCAGTGGCGAGTACGCAACCAAAGACGGTTGGATGGAAGCTTATCAGAAAATAGTTAAGGACCTCACCTTGACATTCAAAGAGTTCACGCTGACACGAATTCCCCGAGGAGAAAACGTAGACGCGGACGCCTTGGCAAACCTTGCCTCCGCTTCGGCTCCACCAAAAGATCCAACCTTGAAACGCGTTATCCCTGTAGAGATCATCGAATTCCAGAGCATCAAACAAGACATGACGCTCGCTATATCGACACGATCACAGACTGCTAAACAGGCTGAAGCCACTACTGAAATAAGGGGCAAGGACGTCAAAATGACAGAAGCCGAGGCAAACACAGAGCCTGCGCCTTTAACAACACCAGCATCTGATGCCGATGCCACCGGACCTAAAGTCATCGGGGCCGATGTCGCCGAAGCCGAGGACCACGAAGACCTAAGGAAACTCGAAGAGTCCCCCACGCAGAACCTTCCGCTCGAACCTATAGACAAAGACATGACCGTCCCCATGGACACGGATGAAGAACCCGAGTACGGTTGCGATAAACTCTGGATGGATCAAATTCGCGCTTACATCGTCGGTGGCAAGCTCCCTAACAGCAAGTGGGTAGCTCGGAAGGTAAAGAAACAAGCCGCCCGGTACGTCCTGTTCGACGATAACATCTACAGGCGGGGATTCTCCGGTCCTTTGCTCACCTGCGTAGAGGGACAAGAGGCCAGACAAGTCATGGAAGAAGTACACAGCGGATCCTGCGGCAATCACTCAGGAGGCAAAGCCTTGGCAATTAAGATTAAGCGACATGGCCACTTCTGGCCTACCATCGTGAACGATTGCATTAAGTTTTCAGCCAAGTGCGAAAGATGTCAACGCCATTCTCCCAAAATTCATCAACCAACGGAGAAGCTCTCTTCCGTCACCTCTCCTTACCCATTCATGAGGTGGGCAATGGACATCGTAGGACCTCTACATGCGTCAAAACAGAAGCGTTTCCTACTTGTTTTAACAGATTATTTCTCAAAGTGGGTGGAAGCTGAGGCTTACTCAAGTATCAAAGACGCCCAAGTCAAGAGTTTCGTCTGGAGAAACATCATATGTCGTCACGGAATTCCATTCGAAATTATCACCGACAACGGTTCTCAGTTCATCTCCAACAGGTTCGAGGCTTTCTGCGCAAAGTGGAAAATTTGACTCAACAAATCCACTCCTCGTCATCCCCAGGGAAATGGACAGGCATAAGCAATGAATAAAACGATTATCGATGGCCTTAAGAAACGTTTGGACGCGAAGAAGGGTCGTTGGGCAGATGAGCTGGAAGGCGTTCTATGGTCCCACCGCACCACTCCCAAACGCGGAACGGGAGAAACTCGTTTTGCTCTTGTCTATGGAACTGAATGTGTCATACCCTCCGAAGTGACTTATCCAGGACCACGACGACGTCTCTTACCAGAAAACGAAGAACTCAACGATTCACTCCTATTTGACGAACTGGACTTCCTTAACGAAAGGCGCGATCAGGCACTCATCAGAATAGCCAACTATCAGAACGCAGCCGCACGATACTACAACTCCAAGGTTCGAGAACGACGTTTCCTCGAGGGTGACTTAGTCTTGCGCGAAGTCTTCCAGAATACAGCAGAGCGGAACGCAGGCAAACTAGGAGCTAACTGGGAAGGACCTTACAAAGTCACCGCTGTGGTCCGTCCCGACGTCTATGAGCTCGCCACCATGGCTGGCACGCCGATACTCCATTCATGGAACGCAAAGCACTTGAAGAGGTACTATCATTAGTCCTCTTCTAAGGCCCTTGCCTTGAACTACGAGGCGACTTGATCCCTGCAAAGGGTACGTAGGCAGCTTGTCTTCAGACGAGTTCAGTTGCCCTCCTCCGTCTCAAAGGGGGGGGGGAGTAAGTGTTTTAACGAACTACGGGGCGACTTGATCCCTGCAAAGGGTACGTAGGCAGCTTGTCTTCAGACGAGTTCAGTTGCCCTCCTCCGTCAAAAGGGGGGGGGAGTGGGGTACGTATACTCATAATATTTCCATTTTTTACCTGGTATTTGCTTCAAGTAATAGGCATTTGATTCAAGTCTCTTGGACTTCTGTTGTGATTTCCCTTATGGATTACTCGAAGCTTTGTTTAAACAATGTTATCAATTACATCCTCCAGGGATTCTTCAAAGCCTTTTCAAAAGCAAAGTTCAATCCGCAGTCGTTGCTGCTGGCCACAGCAACAATGTGTGAACCTGAACACATTGACATCCATCACCGGATCCTAAGCGCGCTATATAAGTTATAACGATCAGTTTCAGGGCTTTTGACTATGGCTGGTTTTAACGTTCACTTCCTGGTCTTTTGACCACGAATGTTCATTCCAAAACCCAACAATACCGTTGGTAAAAAGCAGCTGCCAATGGTTACTTAGGTTTTTACACCAAATAATCATTCAGAAAACCCAACAAACACGTTGGTCAAGTCAAAATGCGTGATTGCTTCTGGACAGACGTGTTCGGAAAGCACCGCCATTCTAGAAAACCCAACAGCGAACGATTGGTAGGAAAGGAGCAGTTATATTACACTTGCGATCCTGGACAACACAATCACAAACCCAACAACAACGTTGGTACGAAAAGCCTAATGCGTGCTATGGTATGAACAACCTTCAACCTATAACAAAAGGTTTGGTCAATAAAATGGATATCATTACTCTTAAAAGTTCTTTCAAAGGTAAAAGCACGAGGCACAATCTAGACAAAATCGTAGAAAAAGCGTTACAATGCGAAGTAAGCATAGTCTTAGGTTGGATACAAACCATCCAACGCTTACGAGCAATCATGTCCGAATATCATAAAATAAGCTAAGTCCGAAAAACGAAAACAAGTAAGATCAGTCATCAGCACCCTCGCCGCCTGTTGCCTCGACGTCGTCCTCGTCTGACAACTCAACGTCGTCGTCAACAGCGCCAGCAGGAGCCGTGGAGATCTCCAGAACTCTCCGAACACTAGCAAGGAGGTCTGCGAACACGCTATGGGCATCGTAGATTGGTTGACGGCGCTGGCGCAGCGTCTCGACCTCCAACGGGAGATCTGACAGATCCGACCCCTGAAGAAGGCCGATGAACTCCAAGTTCGCATCGATCTCAGTAAGGTTCAACATGTCGTTCTGGGCCTTCCCGCCAATCTCCGCAAGTAGCCCGGCAACCTCGATGGTCCGCACCACAAAACTGCGAGTAATCTCGTCTCTGGTCTCTGCAACGGCATCGTCGATCCTGGTGCGCTGAAAGTCGCTAGCAGAGATAAGCTCACCCCTCAGCCGAACTGTCTCACCCTCGGCCTTAGCACACCGCGACTTGAGCTTCGATAGCTTATCTTCATAATCCTTCTTGACCCTCTGCAGAGCAAGAGCATCGCGCTCAAGAGCGTCGTTCCGCTCCACAGTCTCATTCAGCCTCGACTGTAGAGCGGCATTGGCCTCTTTGGCCGCACTAAGCTCGCTACCCCTAGAACAAACGTCCTCATCATAGTCTCCAACCAAACGGTCAAAGAGGAGGGAGAGCTGCAAGAACACGTTATATAATGGAAAAAAAATATTAAGGCGTAGAAAGTGCTAAAGAAAGGAATGCGGAAGGAGAGGATCGAACCTCGGAATATCTAGACTTCACTACCGCGTAAGCTTCGGCACGGAGCAACCCATCGCCACCGCTCGGAGACGCCTCTCCGCCGACGGCTGCTATAGGAAACGCGTCCGCCCTTTGCCTCTTCGATGGGGTCATGCGGTCGATGCCTTTTCCTTTGCCACTAGAAATGCGGGCTCCCTCCGCTGACAGCCTGCGGAACTCTACAACGTCACCCGAAGAAGGAGGAGGAAGAGCGGTCTTCGGTGCGGAAGGTCGTGAGGTTCTCGCCCGCGTCGACGGAGCAGGCGGAGTCGAGGTCGTCGGCGTCGCCACCCTCGGTGCACCGGTGCCCGAAGACCCTTTGGGCTTCGCTGCTGCCTCGAGCGCAATCTGCTCACGGAGAGACAACCTCGCCTGGCCTCGCCCAAGAACCTTCCTCGGAAGGATATCAGCAGAAAGTGCTCTCTCGATCCTCTTTCGGCTGAACGACCTCCTCCAATTGCCATTCCCAGAAGAGAGTTCCTTGTGCATTGCAGCGAGAAACTCCTTCGAGACTTTAGGCATCGTCGGCTTCACTGCAAAAGATAATTTCGAACGGTTAGTAAACGACAAAGCAAATAAGTAAAACAAAATCACTGAGAGTTGGTTACCTCGTCTTTCCCATCTCGTCTTGACAAGGTCGATGCAATCCGCCTCGACGGTCCTCTCTGAGATCTCAGCAAAGAAGAAGCGGTACTCAAAGTGGTCATCCTTACTTGGAAACCCAGCGATGAGTGCCATCCCCGATGAGTTGGCAACACTATACTTGAGCTGTTCGCTTAGACCACGAGTCCTAAAATCTGTCAAGTAGGATAGGTTCTCAATGCTAATGTCAACGCCGCACTCTCTGCTCAACACGTAAATACCGAGAAGATGTCTAATGCCCCTGGGGTTAATCTCAGCAAGGCAGACACCATGAACTGCTACATAGCGCATGAGGAAACGGGGGCAGCGGAAACAAGAGCAGGCACTGATCGAAGTAGTTCTCGAACAAAGTCATATATCCCGCAGGCGGGGCGTCAGCTCTATCAGCAGGAGTGGGAGCAACTAGCACGATCTCCTCTGAAATCCCGCAGTGCCTACGGAGTCGCCTCAACGATTTCGGATCTGAGAGATAAGACCCAAGAGGGTCAGGGCAAACCTTCGCCTTCGTTTTGGACTTAACCTTCCGCGTTTGCCCAACCTCAAGAGACACTTCCTCGTCACTAGAAGCTTTGGAGTCGGATGAACATGAAGAGGACGAGGCAAATGCATCACCAGGTGGGAGGTTTGGGCTCTCGTCATCAACAAACGGAGAGTCTACAAAGGCCCTGCCTTCAACCCTCACGTTAACATGGTCATCGGGGAAACTAGGAGGGGACCTCGGACTCTCGGCACGACGAGTCAAGGTCATCGGGTTTAGACCACCGATGGTCGTGGCCCTTAAGTCTTCTGAAACGTCAAGGCAAGACCTCGAATCAACACGGGACGAAACTTGAGACGTTGGTTCAGTATCGGGAACCGACGAGGTCATCGGGTCCTCGGCGTTGGAGATCTTCGGGTCCTCGGCGTTGGAGGTCATCGGGTCCTCGGCGTGTAGGGTCTTCGGGTCCTCGGCGGTTGAGGTCATCGGGTTCTCAGCGTGTAGGGTCTTCGGGTCCTCGGCGGCAGCCACTTCGGCATCGTTTCGGTCCCCGGTGACCCTGAGCCCGGCGTCGTCGGCTCCGCGTGGGTCGAAACCGAATTCACCGGTTGAATCGGGTCCCATCGTTTCCATCAACACCGAAATCACCTACAAAAACCGAGCCCAAAAGATCAAAATCAGAGTGTTGGTAAACCTATCTCAAACAACATCAAGCTTGTTCATCAACAATATCAAAAGCTCTCATCTTCAAACACTCAAGTATCACAATTCAAGAGAGTTCAAGCCACCTACTCAACCCGAAAGCGAAGCAATCAAAACTCATACATCTAAGCTAGATTCATGGAGCAACTAACGAGTCTAAAGGTTATTCATGAATCTAACAACTTGTTCTTTATGGGAAAGGGTTAGATCCACCACACTTGAAGGGCTAAAGAGCTTTGAAGAAGAAAGAAAGCTTTGATTAAAGATGAGAAGGGAACTTACAAAGAAAACCAAGAAGATCTCGGGGTAATCGGAAAAAGCAAGACGGCCGGCGGTGGGGAGAACTCGACGGCGTCGGCGGTTTGAAGAGGAAGAAGAAGGGGAAAGGAAAAAACCTAAGAGAATAAGTGGAGGAAAAGAAAAGGGGAAACATTATCCATTCAAAAAAAAAAGGGGTAAAAGTTGTTCTTTCCCTCAGCGGGTCCCGAAAATATTCAGACGGGTTTTCATTCTCGAAATTCATCTTTCCCGTTGCGAAAAACATCGTTAACATCAACGAACGCAACACGGAGTCTTAAAATCTCCGAGAAAAAAAAAAAAAAAAAAAAAAAAAAAAAAACTTTTCCTGCAAATTTCAACACGCACAGATCAAAGCAAGGTCTTAAAATCCTTAAGTGCGGATGCCATTGTCAACAGCAGACGCTATCAGCTCTCGCAAGCAGAGCACGAAGTCTTAAAACCTTCGGAAAACGGAAAAATAACGTTTACAGTGTTATCAACACTAACGACTCAAGCCTACGACATCATAACTTTGAACAGCTAAACTCGACACCCAATGGTCCTTAAACTCGACACTGTTATCATTAACACTACCGAGTTGGGGGGCTAACTGTTGGGGTCGGATTTCACCCGCTGAGCCTCGACCTCCAAAGTTATGATGAGCAACGCGCATGTTTCAAGCAAGCAAGAGGTAATATAACCCCTAGGTCATTTCACCCACAGAAGAAGGTGAAGACCTCCTGAAAACCCCTAAATCCTTTGAACCTTCTACCTGTTGAAGGAACCTTCGAAGTGGTCTTCGTCTCGGGAGGAGCCATGATGCAGCGTCAGAGAGGTCACAGAGCCAGCAGAAGGCGCTGCAGAGACGAAGACTGCCTGGCACCGATGTCACTGAGCAGTGACACCGATGACAGGCAGTGGTGCCGACGTCACTGCCCAGTGACGCCGATGTGCCTGGCCTCATCGACATCCAGGCAGTTGACATCGGCGCCTGAGCCTTTCCATCGGCTTCAGGTCCTTCAACGCCCGTCAGAACTTCAGCAAGGGTTCCAGAAGGTTCAGCATGTCAAAGCCCAGCAGCGAAGCCCACGTAGGCTCGACCGACATAGGCGAAAAAGGCAATCCCTAAGGGTTTAGGAAAAAGGCTTAGCCGACTTAGGGGGTTATATATAGGAATGCAGAAACACTTGTAAAGATTCATTCACAATTTTTATCACACAAGCAATACAAAACAATTACAAACCCTAATTTTTCTCTGCTCATCATTGTTCTTCATAGCTTATCTTCAGAAATCTCTGCTTCCTCTCGAAACCCTTACAAATCTAATTGTGCGAATTCCGGCTTCCACATTAATCATTTCGAAAATACTACAACCGATCTCTTATAGCTTGCAAAATCGTTAATTGGGTTAATATAACTTTGATACTTTGCAAAAATTGATTGCAGACTCAAAATGAACTAATATGGAGATATAAATATACCTTATATCTATTTATTTAAACAATAAACAGTTTCTTAATTAATAAAATAATGTAAATCCGAAGTTCTAGAATATGCCTAATTTTGTTTCGTAACAAATGGATCTCAATGGAACCAAAAAAGAAGATTTCGTTCCAAATATATATAAACAAGTTTTATATACGATGTAACTATCAACGCACCATACCGCTCGATATACACAATATCAATTATATAAATGGTGTTCACCTAAAATAGCCATTTTGATGATCAAGTTGCTATCGTAATATCATAAATTGTCCATACAGAACAATACAACATTTAATACGGTTTCGATTTTTCCAATACATAAACCATGCATGATTTAGTGAAATTATGACAAAAGAAAGAAATATATTGAGAATGTAGGAAGAGAGCAGTAGCACGTGAATCAAACCAACCAACTAATGAGTGACTGGTGTGGTCATTGCAGCCATGTGGTTGCTCTCTTCTTTCTTTTTCCAACCACATATTGTTTTTTCCCCCTAAATTAATCATGGAAAACTAATATATGTCGCATTCTTCATTTTGTTGTCAATTTATTATGAATATATGTTTGCATATTGGACAAGGCCCTAACTTAGGTTTCGATCTCAATATCTTATTCTTACTAGATGATCTCAAGTGTCATGCACATATTTATATAACGTTGTAAAATAAATCGACAGTAATATTATCACTTATGATTACAAAAAAATTACACTAAATTCTTCTTAGTTTTTAAATTTCCCTTTCTAAAATTCACATATTCTCCCATTTTTATTGTTAAATAAAATAGCTATAGAATAAAAACTTAATAACATTTCGAGTTTATATACTTTCATTCATCACACACTTTTTTTATTGGTTAGTTATAATTAAAAAGAAATAATGAAATTCTACTTTCTCCGATCACGTATCTTTTTATGATAACTAACGTAACAAATAGATACTTTTAGCATAGCTTTCTCGTTTTCTCACCATCTAATGGGTTACCACTAACAACAATTAATGAGATCGCTTTTTGATCGCGACTTCTTGTCGCCTAAGGATCCATTTAGGCCTCACAAAGGAAGTGTTGGTGAGTCCAATTTATGTTTGTGGACTATTGTCCATAGATTTAGATACGTCTATTACTCATTAACTTTGGAAACGATTATCAAACGGATTGTTAATTAGTTGGTCGGTCCCCGGTGGATATATTACTGCGTTTCTTTTGCTGTTACGCAATGATTAATTTATTTCAAATGGATTTTGTATAAGTACGAATCATCCATCGTAAGGTTGTAGATTACATACTAATTTACGCACCTCGACTAGCACGAAAATGTGGAAGTCTTTGTTTGTCAAGTAGTTGATCAATATTTTAATACTTCTGTAGGACAAGAATTTCTACAATTGGGCAACTGATATATGAAAAGATAAATTTAAGAACAAATTCAGAATTACAATACAAAATTACAAAGATGAAAAGAAATTGCAGAGGCGAGACGAATCTCTTTCCTTAAATCTTTAAACGCCCCGTAGTGTGACGGTTTCATAGCGATAAGATTCCCAGGATACAACTGCATTGTTTCTGTCTTCCATCACCGAAGAACAGAACCTATCGAACCAAAATTATGCGTATACTCTCAGACACAAGAAAAGAAGAGATCATGAGGGAATTGTTTTAGAACTCTTTGTATAATAATTTATCAAAAACATGTCTAATGTCGAATGAATGTTATTTCCATTTTATAGAAAAGCTAGAGAGCATATGCTACGTTTCTTAAGTTACTCCTTAGTCATAACTCCACAAAACGTTATGCATTGATTTGATAATTCAAAATCAAATCCCACCATAACCACACAATCAATTGTACGTTATTTTGGCATCCAATTAAAAGGATATTTTGTGATTATTTTAACAATAAATTAATCACAATTCTGATTTAGATTTGGTCCAAAATAAATAGGCTAAAGTGCCAATATTTATTAACCAAATTTCAAACCAAATATTTAATCTCCATTTCAATTCCAAATCCGATTTTAAATCCGATATGGTTTGATTTAGTACACCGCATACGCGCGTGATTTGGGATTTATTCTCTCTAATACACCATAACTTTTGTAATGACTTCTCCATAAACATACAAGAGGACTTCACCTCATGTATATAATGTTGTATATTTGCTAGTTTTCATACTTAGCAAAATATTCAAGCTTTACAAGCTTTTCAAGTCATCGACTTTGGACCAACATTTCTCATTCAAACGAACGCCGTTTTTGACAAATGAATACACTATCTCATAGTGCTCATTACAATGAATCCAACTATTCCAAGTTCCGGTCATTCCGACAACTAAATTGTTCAAAAAAGCCATCGGAATATTGGCCAACGCCATTGTCAAAAACAAGTTCCAACAACTTCTACACCATACTTTTTTTGATTGTCAACGTATTTCTACATATATATGTTCAGTTTCAAGAAAATACAAATTATTGCAGACTAATAAAACAAATTTAGTAGAAATCTAATAAATTTGTAACCTAGTGTAGACTGTGTAGTTTAGCTTGTTCGTCATGATCTTGTCACTAATACATTTTTTTTTTTATCACGAACATGGTGTAGGTTAAACTGTTTATCATAACTATTTGTGGTGCATGTAAAACTATTTGATGTGGAGTCGTTTATAAAATCGTCTATAATGAAAATATGTTATACTATTTAGACTCATTCGGTATAAAAGAAATTAAGATTACGGTAATAAAAATCAAAATAATTTCTAATAATGATGTAATATATAAACGATAATAAATCGTGATCTTTTGACAAATTTTTTTTATACCAATTGAAAATTAATATTATAAAAGCCAATATAGTAAAATCGAACCATTTTCTTTTGTATTCATTCAGTCCATGAATTTAAGGTCATAACTATTCAGGTCAAAAGTCGATTTCAACTGGTATTAATATACTTGGAATAACTAGTGTTTTTTTTCTTTCTTCTAAAGTCTACTTATTATAATCACATGAAATTGGAATAGTTAAAGATAGTAGAGAAATAGGCCAAATATTGATCACGAGGAAAGAAAAATATGGAGGACGAAAAGAACAAGATAAAGACGCAACAGGCAATGAGAGTAGCCACATTGTGACATTCTTGACCTCAAAAAATGAGGGTTGAACTCATAAAACACTTGTGTGCCCATGTGAGAGTGATATATATAAATATTTGTATTTCTACATTAATTTGGTATCTAAATAAGTGATCTGTGTATATTTTTGAGTAGAATGTCTTTGAATAAATTTGGTTGGTATTATTAGTAATAATCGTAAGCGGGTCCTAGCATAAATTGTATTCTACTACAAAGATCAACTTAAGAAAATTCTTAGCCCTACCCAACAAAATGAATAATCATTGGTTAGAATTTTGGTCGATTAGATTTTTAGTTTTGCGATTGATCCATCATGATTTTTGCTTTTCAAAATGTTGCAAATTAACCTGAAATACTTGGCCTAGAAAACTATACTAGTTATATATTGATAATTTTATCCTGAGCTTAACCATATTTATAAATCTAAATCGAACAAAAATAATCGTATAAATGAATTTAAAACGTTTTTTTAGAAATCTTCTAGTTTTAACTCCGAGCCAATAAGTGATGATGGGAATGCCTTGTGTCTTTTATACTCTATGCTAAATATCACCTCATTAGCAATGTGAAATTCTAACATCTTGTTTTTTGGTCAAGTTTTTTGTTTAATTCATATATCAAATTTTTTCTTGTTTCACTAAAGAATTTTTTTGTTGAACAATATCGTTATATATGCAATGACAAGTGACAAATATATAAAAGGTTGGTACAAATACTGATTACTACAATTTATAATAAACATGAATATAAAAAGATTACATTGACTGATATTCCGGGGGAACTACAATTTATTAACATGATATCAATATAGTTTGATTTATATATATATATATATATATATATATATATACATTTCTTTGTCAAACTATCTTGTATAATGAAGTATAAATAGTTCTATCGGTCGCTGACTGATATCCGGGGAAAAAAGCTCAAGAAACCGTGGTTCAAATCTTTATTCGAAGGGATTGCGGTCTTTATTCTTGCGGTCTTGTAGAGTTTTTGACAAAAAAATTCCTCAATTAACCAAAAGGAACAAAGTTGTTTGGTATAAAACTATATGTTCTCCTTTTTCCAAGCTATTTTATGGAGGCTTGAAATTCCATGTTGAATTGTTTTGGAGGTTTAATGTTCCATGTTCCGTATTTTTTAATGTTCCATGTTGAACTGTGGAATATTAATTATCTCTTAGACGTTAACGCGCTAAAAAATATATAGAAAAGGGAAACTTTGTGATAACCGATAACGTAAATTCGTAAGAGATCCTAGATTCCCTAACAATAATTCAACGTCGATTCAGAGAGAATAAAATTACATATGATTAATATTTAAATAATATTTAGCGTAGGGTATTATTCCTAAAGCGACGTACTAAACAATTTCCTAAGTGGATAAATGAGTCTCCTTCTCTTACAAATCTTATCCAAACTCAGTCCACGTATCTTTATACGTATAAAAAACAGCCACAAACCTTTTCATTTGACGAAGAGGCAAGTGTAGTTTAAGTCTACCCCGAAGAATGCCAAATGGATGCTTAATTACATAATTGTTACAAAAACAAAAGAGATACAAAACCAAATATATTTTGGGTTTTCTACAAAGAGATCTAACTAAATATCAAGTTCGAAACAAGTTGTCTACCGAATCCTATTACCAATAAGTTACACAGTAGGGATTATGTTGGTAAGAGTGGTTAGTGCCATAGACTCATGTCTTGTTAGTTCATTTTTGAACTGATTATGTGAATACTAATGAAAAAATTAGGGTTAAATATGATTTTAGGTTTAGTACCGGTTTGAATTGTTGATTTATGTTCGATACAATCGACTTAACCAGATTATAGTACCATACACTCGAATAAACGCAATAACCTTAAGATGTTTTGTAGTATACTAAGTTACTAACTAATGACCAGTAGCATTAACAAATTCAAAAGTACATGGGATGTTATATAATATGTTACGTTAAATAATACAGTTCGTTCATGAGCAATTGGAACCTCCAACCCTTGGGAACAAGAAAAGAAAAAAGCAAAGCTATCGTGTCACATTTTATTTGACATCACCAAAAAGTGGAACTTGAATATATTAAATTTTTACCAAGATGATTATAATTCCAACAATCACACAGGTAAGATGAATTAATTTTAAGTTTAATATAGAAAAAGTGAACAATCTTATGATTAAAAAGAGCGTACTGTATTGTTATTATAAGTTTTGTGATGTGAGCAATCACTTCCACCCACCAGCCACTATACTCGGCTACTGGAGTGGGGGCAAAGCCAAAACGATCAAAAAGGCGATGTTTTAACTTTAATTAATATACAATCTACGTGTTTATCTTATGTTAATCCATGTGGTGTGTGGTTAGAGATTCCAATTAGTTAAAATATGTTTTAACTAAAAATCAATTAATATAACCAACTAGAAGCTTAAGACTACTAGTGGCTAATCGGTATTAGTTTGGGTTTAGATACTAAGATAACGTCGTTTGGTTACATTACTGTTACATAATTGTTGACGCGGAAGTGTTAATGCTTTTAATCTCAAAAGACATGGGCTAGTAAAACTCTATAATTGGCCCAACTCGTTACGTCTACTCTCTTATCCAGAAGATACGCTTTTGTGTATATATTCCCAAGAGATCAACAACATATTCACAACGAAACCCAAAGGAAACAAAACAAAAAAACACATGACACAAAAAGAGCAAGACACAATACATGTATTTAAAGATCATGAACAAAAAAACGCAAACATCACCATCTTATATAGCTGTTCAAACCCCTCTCGATGACTCTTATTTTTACCACATTTTAGAGCTCAGAATCATCCTCGTTCAAGGTCTCCTTAACTCTTTTCCCCTTGTTCGACACGGTATCTTTAGCTTGTTCCGATTTCTTAGCGGCCGAGTCGTAACTCTGCGATGCCTTGTCTTTAGCAGACTCCAAAGTCTCATCGGCTTTGGATTTCGCACTCTCGTAGCTTTCTTTACTCTTCTCCTTCGCACTCTTACTCTCTCTCTCGGCTTCGTGCTTCAACTTCTCCGCCTTCTCTTTAGCCGCACTTGTCATATCACTCGCTTTCTCCTTAGCCGCCTCAACCGTTTCCTCCAACTTCTCTTTAGCGTCTCCTGCCTTGCGTTTAGCCGTTTCTTTCGCTTCTTTAGCCTTCTCTGAAACCGCGTCTCCCACATTAGGGTAATTGTCTTCGCCCTCGTGTTTGATTCCGATTTTCTCTTTAGCCCAATCAGTCCATGATTCATCGTTACTATCTCCTGACAAACTATCTTTAACTTGTTTTGACTTGTGAGACACGTCATCTTTCACTTGACCGGCTGAGTCATAGCTTTGCGATGCCTTGTCTTTCAAGGTACCGACAGTTTCTCCGGCTTTCGTTTTTGCCGTCTCGTATGCCCCTCCCGCTTTCTCCTTAGCGGTTCCGACCACTTCCTCTGCTTTGCGTTTAGCAGAATCCTTAGCGTCCTTGGCCTTGTCCGTAGCTCCCCAAGTATTGTCTTGGACAGTCGTGGTGGTGTGAGTTGTTGGAATGCTGTCTTCGTGCTTGAGACCGATCTTCTCCTTAGCCCAATCAGTCCATGATTCATCCTTAGCCGATTCTTCCTCTACGATCTTCGCTTGGACACAACACATCGCTACAATAGCCATAAGTACCAAAGATACCATAACCAAACCATACACTCTCCTCCCTAAACCCATTTTTACCAAACACTTAAATCGATTCCAAACTTATGATTTTGAATTATATAATCTAACACTTTCTCTCTCTCGCAGCAATGAAATGATAGATAGATAGCTATCAATTTCCAGTGTGATTTATCTCCGAGGATTGGTAATGTGATTGCTCTGTTATGTATTAGTCGAAAACGAGATGGGTTGATGACACCTGTCCAATAACGTGGCGAGTACTCACTTCTTTTGGCGTTTCGATGTTGGACTCGTGTTATGTGTTTCTTTACACGTGTTACGTCTCTTACCAACGATTTGATTAATACTCTACCGACTCTCGAAGACAATCAGATCAAAAGAGACAAACACATTAGTGAAGCGAATTTTTTTTAGTATATAAAAAAACTCTAAAAATCATTTTTTAATTCTAATCTCATTGTTCACTTATAAAATCCATGTATTATACATTCATTTTTTGAGATTTTGAGATTATAGATTTATCACCTACATATAAAGAGAGGATCAAAATGTAATGTGCATAGTCTGTAAATGAAACTATTCAGATAATAATTTTAGTTCAGTGATTTGTTTAATATATGGGCTTTGAAATAAATCCAATGGGCTTTTCTAAACAAAACTAATGAGTTTAAATCAATGTAAATATAAAGTAATAATTCTAATTTGCAACTTGTTTCGAAGTGATGAGATCAAAAGTCACGGAAATGACGATTTCCGATCTATCGGGCGATTTGTATTAGAAGAGAGAAACGAGAGAGAATATAGTTTATTGAATCATTTTTTCATTAATCCTTTAAGCATTAATTATGTTATATACAAGAAAAGTCTAAACCGTATCTAACTCTACCAAAAACAATTTACAACTAGAGCTAAACCGGAATCCTAAACCAACTAATTTTATACAAGCTAATACTCCCTTTAAGATGGAGGTGTAAAAAGTGTACTTACACCCATCTTGCTCATTAAACTTTTGAACAAGGCTGGATATAACGCTTTAGTGAAAATGTCAGCCAACTGATCCAAAGTCCCAACATGCATTGTCTTAATTACACCATCATCTATGTTCTCCCGAATGGTATAACAATCATTGTCCACATGCTTCGTCCGCTCATGGAACACGGAATTGTTGGCTATATGAAGCGCTGATTTGTTATCACAGAAAAGTAATGCAGGTAATGGTATGGGAACCAAAATCTCCTTCATAATCTGATTAAACCACAAGATTTCACAAGCTGCTAACGCCATAACACGAAATTCTGCTTCTGTGGTACTCCTAGAGACTGATCTCTGCTTCTTCGCCTTCCAAGAGATGAGCGAATTGCCTAAAAACATTGCATAACCAGAAACAAACTTGTGTGTATCATAACAAGAACTCCAATCAGAGTCAGCAAATCCTTTCAACTCAAAACCACCAGCTGCAGCATAAAACAATCCGTGTCCTACAATGCCCTTCAAGTATCTCAAGACCTTGTAAACTGCTTGTAAATGAGTATCCCGTGGTGCAGAAGAAAATTGACTCAGTGTAGTCAGAGCATAAGCAATATCAGGCCTAGTAATAGCCAAATATTGAAGCTTGCCAACCAATTTTCTGTAATGTTTTGAATTTTCCAGAGGAACACCAACATCTTTGGATAACTTCACATATGGATCCAATGGTACATACGAAGGAGTACATCCTAGTAAACCAGCTTCATCAAGTAACTCCAAAGTATACTTTCTTTGACAAATGGAGATTCCTTGAGTAGAACGAGCTATCTCTAAACCAAGGAAGTACTTCAACTGACCAATATCACGAAGCTTGAAGTAAGAGTTCAAAGTAGTTTTAAACCAAATCACAGCCGCATCATCATTACTCGCAATCATAATATCATCTACATAAACCAACACTGCCAAATAACTCCCATTAACATTTCTAATGAACAAAGTATGATCATTATTTGATTTAGTAAATCCCATAATCTTCAAAGTAGAGGATAACTTCAAATACCATTGTCTTGACGCCTGTTTCAACCCATAAATGGATTTGTGTAACTTACACACAAAATCTGGTGGATAAGAGACACCAGTAAGAGTTGAATAACCAGGAGGCAACTTCATATAAATTTCTTCATCCAAATCCCCATTCAAAAAAGCATTAGAAATATCAAGCTTAGGCGATATCAATTAGCAATCTGACTGTAGCAAGTTTGGCCACATGTGAGAAAGTATCTGTGTAATCCACTCCTTCTTCCTGAGTGAACCCCTGAGCTACAATTCTAGCTTTATATCTCTCAATTTCTCCATCAGCTAGGTACTTCAACGTAAAAATCCATTTGCATTCAATAGCAATCTTTCCCTCAGGTAAAGAGCAAACACTCCAGGTCTGAGTTCTTTCCATATTACCGACCTCACATTCATTGCATCACACCATAACTTGTCAAGTAAGGCTTCCAAATATTTCTTTGGTTCTCTAACTTTGGTAATGGCATTAAGAAAGGCTCGAAAAGGCTCAGATAAATTTGAATAAGAAATATAATTGGAGATAGGATAAGGAGAAGTACTAGTAATATTATAACAATGGAAATCCTGCAAGTGAGATGGGGTTTTCTTTTGTCTATGAGCTTTTGATCCAAAAGGAACCAAAGCCTCGGATGATTTCACATCAAGATTAGGATGTGTATCAGAAGATGATTGTGCAAGAGGCACAATATCAGGTATGGCAAGAGAAGGACAGTGAGGAAAGAAGTTCTTTACAACATCCTTGATGTTAGATGTTGAAAAATGGAAAATTTCCTCATAAAAGATGACATGTCTTGAAATAGAAATCGTATGTGTCTCTATATCTAGAAGTTTATAGCCTTTAACTCCTACTGGATAACCTAAGAAGGCACTAGCACGAGCACGAGGATCAAACTTGGTTCTATTCTTAGGTAAAGTCGAGCTATAACATAGACATCCAAACACTTTCATAAGGTCATAATCAAGTTACTTATTAGTAAGTTTCTCATATGGAGATATGTTCTCCAAAACAGGAGAGGGAAGTCTATTTATAATAAAGGCTGCAGCTAGAACACAATCCGCCCAAAACTCTAAGGGTATGTTAGATTGAAATAACAAAGCTTTAGCTACATTCAATATATGCTGATGTTTCCTCTCTACAACCGAGTTTTGTTCCGGAGTATCAATACAAGTATGATATGCAACAATTCCTTTAGATGCATAATATTCAGTAAAGTTTAATTCATTATCTGATCTTACAGATTTGACTTTAGCATCATATTGTTTTTCAACCATGGTTATAAAATCTGGAAAAATATGCAAAACATCTGACTTAGCATGCATCAAATAAATCCAAGTAGCTCTACTATGATCATCTACTATGGTTAAAAACTACTTATAACCATCAATAGTAGGAATTGAAAATGGACCCCATGTGTCAATGTGAAGTAATTCAAGAGGAGATGCACAAAAGTGTTTGCCAGACTTGAAAGGTAAATGTTTTTGCTTGGCCAAATGACAAATATGACAAGATTCAGAATGATTTTTATTAGAAGTAGTCTTTGACAATCTCAATACATCAGATAAACTTGCTATTTTAGAATGAGAAGGATGACCTAGTCTTCTATGCCTTGTTACTGAATCCACTATCAGATTTGAACAAACAGAAGAAATACCTTGAAAAGACAATGTGCTATGAGTATTATTGACATCCAGAACATATAAATTCCCCACTTGACTACCTTGACCAATCATCAATTCCTGAGTAATGACCTGAATAAAACATGCATCAGCAGTAAAACGAACTTCATAATGCATAGTTTTAGTCAATACACTAACACTCAATAAGTTGAATTTGAACTCAGGAATGTATAACACGTCATAGAGAGAAAGAGAATCAGTTAATTGAATGAATCCTATGCCAACTATCTTAACCGTATAACCATTTGGTAAAGTGACAAAGGTTCTATCTAAAGGTTTATATTGAGTAAACAAATCCTTATTATGACTAACATGGTGAGTAGCACTAGAATCTATAATCCAAGTCCTAGAGACACATCCGGTTCTTGAGATATGGAAGATACTAACGTGTCATAATAAGCATGATTATAAAGGGTGATAAACGTACCAGAAAGGCTTCCTGAAATCGGTGAGACAACATGAGCAGAAGTTGAAGGAGAAGCACTCGAAGTGTCAATAGATGGTGTAACGCTAGAGGAGTGAAGTTTGGTACTTAGAAAAGAAATCATGGTCTGAATCTGATGATTAGTCATGTTCTCATTAGTAACTTCCTTATGATCTTGGACAGTAGAACTTGGAGGAAAAAGTGGAGTAACCGCTATATTAGCATTTCCAAAAGGAGAAAATGGTTTTCTTCCTCTTCCCATTCCTGGTGGAAAACCATGCTTCTTAAAGCATCGATCCACAGTGTGTCCAAGTTTGTAACAGAAAGTACACTTAGACTTGTGAAAAGATCCCTGAGCAATGAGAACATAATTCTGATCAACATCATGATGCACTTGAAGAGCAGTAGTATTTTGAATCATCCGAGGAGAAGATCCAACTAGACGCTGACTTTCATCCTGATCAAGCATGTTGTAGGTTTCAGTCAAGCTTGGTCGAGGTTTCATGTTCAATATCTGACCTCGGATGTTTGCAAAGTTCTCATTAATCCCCATAAGAAACTGAATAATCTTGCTTGTCTCTGCCTCTTCAAGTAATTCCTTAACATGATCACAGTTACACTTCTTAGCCACATTAGATCTTGTGTTGGAAAGTTGTTCCCACAAGGTTTTATTCTTCGTATAGTAAGTAAAGAGATCAAGAGTTAAGATTAGAAACAGATTGTTCTAATTGATATTTCCTAGGCAAGTTGCTTACTCGAAATCGTGAGAACAAGTCATTCCACATCTCCATAGCATCTTCATAATAAAGAACACTATCATAAATTTCTTTAGTCACCACATTAAGTAACCAAGCTTTCACCAAGCTGTTACAATGACTCCATATCTTGAACATAGAATCATCAGAATTTGGTATAAGCAACGATCCATCAACAAAACCGAGTTTGTTCTTTGCTTCTAAACTCATTTTCATCGCTATGTACCAATTACTGTAATTCGTTCCATCTAAAATTTGAGTAACAATACTCAATCCAGGATGATCCGCATAGTTCAAGTAAAACGGACTATGAACATTATCGTACGACTCCATCCCAGCAAAAACATATCCAACAATACCTCGCTTCGAAGCAACCGGAGATTTCGCTGTTGCGATATCGGAATCCACTGGAGCAGAAGATCCAGCTCTTCCTTTCACCGCAGACAACACAAAATCATCGTCTTTAGAATTTTGAGTTTTTCGACCTTGTTTCACCATCGTATTGCAGCGATTCAGCTAGATTCTTAACAAAAAACAACAAATCGATCCGTTCTGATAGCAGAAAAAGTGAATCGAATCCGTTCAAATTGCGGATCTAGGTTATAGACTACAAATAAGCGGTGAAAACACAAAGGAATCGAAGACAAATCAAAGAAAAACACTCGAAATCAGAGCAAAAACGAGCATATCTTCATTGATACCATATTAGAAGAGAGAAACGAGAGAGAATATAGTTTGTTGAATCATTTTCTCATTAATCCTCTAATCATTAATTACATTCTGTTATATACAAGAAAAGTTTAAACCTTATCTAACTCTACCAAAAACAATTTACAAGTAGAGCTGGAATCCTAAACCAGCTAATTATATACAAGCTAATAATTTGGAATCGGAAATTCTCTCTAGGGTTCCGGCCTAGTCTCTAGTGAAATTGCAAACCACTTGCAAACGATGGTACATTCTCTTCAAGGATCCGAAATTCGCAAAGAAGAATATGGATAAATCAGAGAGAGAGGTGATCTCACTGATGAGTTCCAGTGTTTATTCCATCAGCGTCAATCTCCATGGAATTCACAACGGTATTGATCCATCCGTGGAAGTTAGAGGTAAACTTAACACTCTTAAGGAATCTGAAGATTTCATATTATCTAAACTTTTTCACTGCCAAGGTTTGATATTATGCCTTACGACGAGAAACACTAGAATCGTTGTTTGGAATCCTTGTACCGGTGAGATTAGATGGATCAAACCCAGAAGCTTGGATAGGTATAATGATTTGTATGCTCTAGGATACGGTAGCTACAAAATTTTGAGGATTTGCCATTATTACAACGACCAACTCCGGGTTGCTGAGATTGAAATCTATGAGTTGAGCTCTGATTTATGGAGGGTTCTTGCTTCTTGGTGTTGATACTCATGATTGGGACATTTCATCTCGTAGCGTGTCTTTGAAAGACAATGCATACTGGGTTGCTTTCGATAAAGAAACCGGTTTTTTCTTGCTCAGTTTTGATTTCACGACAGAGAGAATTGGGCGTCTACCTCTTCCATATCAAAGCTATGATCGTGGAGATTACGTTGTTCTCTTAGTTGTTAAAGATGAACAACTCGCGGTGTTATATCTGAATATTCATACACCTTCACTAGTTATGAAGATATGGGTGACTAATAATATTGTTGACACCAAAGACATGTCCTGGAACAACTTTTTAGTGGTGGATCTTGATAAATTTATGTTACCGAGTGTGACGTGTGTGAGAAGCTTCTTGTTGGACAAGGAGAATAAAGTGGCAGTGTGTTGTGATATTGATGAAGACATAGAAGATGGAGACTTTACAGACATGGAAGATGGGGAAAGGACCATAATTTGCATTGTTGGAGAGGATATATATAAAACAGCTTATAACGAGACTACAAAGACGCTATTTTTGAAAATGCCACTTCTCGTCAGTTATGTTCCAAGTTTGGTTAGCATTCAGAAAAAATATACTCAAATGCGGAAGAAAAGGAAACAAAAGGAGTAAGTCTAAATGAATCACCTAGTTTCTTTCTTACTTTTCGTATTGGTCATGTTCCTTTTAGTGAGATTAGTCAATTCTTATAGGGGCTGTTTCTATCTAGTTGTCAAGTACTTAAGTAAACTAACTGGATAAAGCTTTTCGTTGCTAGTCTTTTTTTGCTCTCGAAATTGAATCGTTGACCTAATGATCTTAGTCGAATACTTCTATGATGCTTATAGAGAATAACAGAGCATTTTCCATATAGAGAAACTAAACTTCAACAAATGAGCCTTCATAATTCATACCATGTTCCTTAGTCTTATGATGTAATGCTATAACTGCAGGCCCAAAGATTTTTTTTCTTGTAACGCAAACCCGAGAGCTTAATTTCAAAAGACTTGCTTTGGCTACATTTTTTCTTTATGTATATGGTTTAGGTTAGAATTCTCAAATTGGGTCCTTATGTGTGTGAGGTTTTAGTTTTACAGGTAGGGTCGGGAAGCTATCTTCTTAGGAAGCACCAACGGAATCGAAGTGAAATACAAAGCTTTGTTGTTCATTTGACTTTAGGGGATAGATTACCTACTAGTACTATTAGATGATATACCAGAATGAAGAAGTCACAAGCATCCAATGCGTAAATGTATCTCAAATTTTTTCTTAAGATAATCTAATTTGAGACGTTTGAAGTATATTTCTTGAAGAAGCAACCTAGTGTTCTTTGAGTCTAACTCTTGTTCGACTATGAAGAATACACTGCGAATTTCCTAGAGTAGTGTCAGAACTTTAGCCAATCCACTGTTGTTTTCACTCTTGTCTCTCTTCTTCGACTTTTGTTGGCCCTTGTCTCTAAAATAGTTGTACTCGTGAATCTTCACTAGGTTACTCTTGTGATGGGTCCAAACATTGCGCGTATCATCATCCACAATCACCACTACACGCTGATCAGCCAAAACGAAATCAAGCGTCTTCAGTTAAGGACTCTCGTCTCTTGTTATCACTCTGTAAACCTCAGTGGAAGATTCGTCAAAGCACCATCAAACACGAGCAAAGTATTGAATCTTCATATTTTGCTTTGTTAACATACATTCTAATAACAATGCATTAAAAAAGAGCGAAGATTTGTACTCTCCAAATGAAAAAATCAAACAAATACTCACATGCAAAGTTCCAAACCTCCTCTATACAAAACTCATAAAAACTCAAATCCTTCCAAATACTATATTGAAGATAAAAAGTTTTTAAGGGAGATGTTTTTTAACTTCTAATATTATTTTACTTTTACATAAACCAATAATGTACTATTTTTCTTTGAAAATTGAGACTTTGAAAATTTAAATTACATTTTGATATATTGATATAATGGATTGTATTTATTAATGATTACTAATAAAGGTTAAAATTATTAATATTTAAGATTTTATTATTGTTATTTTATCATAAATATACCTAATAAGTACAACTAATTATATTTAGGGGAATTTGCTTTGTTTGACCCACAATTTGATTTTAACTACATGAGTAACCCACATATCAACCCAAAGGGATAGTGAAATTACAACTACAACCTTTATGACAAAAAAAAACGCAGGTCATAATGACTGTTTTAACCATACAGAAGTCTGCTACGTAATATAGACGTCTACTCCCAGACTTCCACCCGATATCCAACTCGTAGACTCTATGTGAAGTTTAGTAGATTTCTTTGAAAAGTCTACTCTATAATTATATCGCAAATTTAAATTTATAAATTAACAAAAAATATTTTGATAAACAATTTTGGTTGATGACCAAACTATAAATAATTGTGAAGTATGAAAAATAAAATTTCATAAAAATTCACAAATTAAACCTACAAAGACAAATTATGTCTACTTTGTGGTATAGTAGACTTCCAGAGAAGTCTACTAGATAATTATATTTCAAATTTAAATTTATAAATTAACAAACAATATTTTGATAAAAATTTTTGGTTGATGACCAAACTATAAATAATTGTGAAGTATGAAAAATAAAATTTCATAAAAATTCACAAATTAAACCTACAAAGACAAATTATGTCTACTTTGTGGTAAGTCTACTAGATAATTATATTTCAAATTTAAAATTATAAATTAACAAAAAATATTTTGATAAAAATTTTGGTTGATGACCAAACTATAAATAATTGTGAAGTATGAAAAATAAAATTTCATAAAAAATCACAAATTAAACCTACAAAGACAAATTAGGTTATGAATGAAATACATACTATACTAAACAAAGAGTTACCAAACAAGATACTTCATAACCATTTGTTTAAATATTGATGTGGTGATATGTTGGTAGTTTAATGTTTAATATTTATAGGTTTTATGAGTTTATTTACGGTTGTAGTGGTTTAGTTTTAGGAATTAGATTATTATTTATGGTTTAGGGTTTAGTGTTTGGATGGTTTAGGGTTTCGTTTTATAAACCGTAGTGTAGGGTTTGACTTTTTAAGTTGAATTAACTATAAGATGATGTAAAATTTTGACAAGGTTTTCATCATTTGGCCGAGTTACGAGTATGAAATATGGGTAATAATGTGACATTTATAGGTTGCAAACATGTTTTTACACTTAGGGTTAGATTTAGGATTTATCATTTTTATCTTTAAAATGTCAAATTTGCATAAAAATGTTAACTTGAGAATATATTAAACTTTTTGACTGTTTTGTATAAGTTTTTATGTAGGGTTTTGAAAAATCATTCCAAAAAATTAATTTATGATTTCTGATAGTAGACTTCATGGGTAGTCTACTAAAATTAGTAGACTTCTAGTGGAGTCTTGTTGAGTTTAGGGTTTCGTTGAGCATTTAGGGTTTAGCAGACTGCAAAATGAGGTCTACTAAACCGAAAATTTTAACCTAACGGGTTTTGTACCTCCATATATAAAGAAAAGTTTTACAACTAACCTAATTTTGTTAAAAATCCCAATCGCTCCGCTCTCTCTCTCTCTCAAAAACGGCGATCCAACAAATCTCTTTTTTGGCTAGGTTTCATACTTGTTTATGTGTTTCTCGTTTATGGATCATCTACTTCTTCGTATCCGGGGTTATAGTTTGAAGTACCATATACTTCATCTCTAGGTTCCCCTTTTTCTCCAACTCTTTCTTCGTTTTCTCAAAATTCCGATTCACTTGATTGATTAATCCGATGAGAACATATAAGGCGGAGAGGTTACTCGCTGAGGCGGCGGATCTTGGTTCTCAGCTAGTAGTGTTCCCGGAAGCGTTTATCGGTGGATACCCACGTGGGTCTAGCTTTGAATTAGCCATTGGTGCTCGTACTGCTAAAGGAAGAGATGATTTTCGAAAGTATCATGCTTCTGCTATTGATGTTCCTGGTAAAGTTTCAACCTTTACGATTTTGTTTTCACTTTTTTTCGATTAGTCATTGTTAGTGAGTGTAAAGATGTAAACTTTGAATGTTTCTTGAATTACCAAATGTTTGTTAACTGTATAATACATTCCTGAATTCATTTGTGTATCTTGGTTTGGTTGATTAACCAATGTTTTAGGTCCTGAAGTGGAAAGATTAGCGGAAATGGCGAAGAAGTATAAAGTGTTTTTGGTTATGGGTGTGATAGAGAAGGAAGGCTATACTTTATATTGTACTGTTGTTTTCTTTGATTCACAAGGTGTGTTCTTGGGTAAGCATAGGAAACTTATGCCTACGGCTCTTGAACGTTGTATACCTGTTTTCGATACTCCTATTGGGAAAATTGGTGCTGCTATTTGTTGGGAAAATAGAATGCCATCTTTAAGAACCGCAATCTATGCTAAAGGTTAGTCTCTCTAGAGCTTTTCATTGATATGAACCGCAACTTTCCATAGATATGAACCGCAATGTGTTGCTTGTGATTTGTTTTATGTGTGTTTTTGTTATGATTTTGTAGGCATTGAGATATATTGTGCACCAACTGTTGATGCTTGAGAAACTTGGCAAGCATCGATGACTCATGAAAATCCCTTTAAGATCTCACACCTTTAAGGTCTCACACAGTTGCAATGCTCACATTTTTAGGTTGGTTTTTCACTAGCATTTGTTATCCACGAGTCTGCAAACCCTCATATTGGTAAGAGGGTTTCTATTTAATCGCCTTTTGGTTAATTAAAGCTTTTAAGACTGCCTATTTTCTAACTTAGTTTCATTTCTTATCTTGATTATTCTCCTTGTAGCTGTGTTGGGGCGTCTCCCAGGCTGTATCAGGAGAGTACTTGACAGGCGGTACATGTGTGTATTCAATACGTATAGAGCTCTAACGTGGAAGAAAAGAAAACAAGTTTCCCAAGCAGGTTTGGGATCAACAACAATTCATCGTACACTGATCTTCAATCCTCCAATGAGCTGGTATGTTACACATTACACCGAGTTCAATACTTCATACTAATTTTGAAACCTTACAATCTGATGCAAAATCATTCCTCTTTGCAGAATCAGGTGCATATAAGGCCGCATGGAAGTTTACTCAGGTCTGAACATGCAAAATTATGAGGTATTTAAGTAACTTTCAGATTCTACTAAAAACTTGACGCTCTCTCACATCTCAAAAAGGTCCAACTCTGTTTGACTTGCTTGATTCATTTCCATTTGCATTTATTCTGCTTCTCTGATCATCAAACGTTCTTATTTTTTGTTGTTGTTAATGTCTAGATTTGAGTGTCAAGGGGACATAGATCATAATCGAAGTGTCCAAAAGCGAAATCTAGAAATTTTAGTGTCTAGATGCAGATAAATCATTGACGCCAAATACTAGTATTCATTTTACTCTTTTCTCTGTTGATTGTTTACCATCCTCGATGTTTTGATCTATCAGCTTTTTCTCTCCTTCCTGTCATAGATCATGAGAGAAAGAGAACCAACAGAAAAATGAGCCGTGAAGCAGCATCAAGCATTTATGAATGCAATATGAGGCCTTGAGTATGGTTTGTGCTCAGGTATGTGGCATGCATTCTTATTGACATATGAATCTAAGTTGTACCTCTGATTGATATTATACTTTGTGTTGCATTGATTATCGTACCATAATCCTTAATTTCCGAAATCACACTCGTATTGTGGAAATTACTGGTTGAATTTTGCAGGGCTTTAACCTTGTATACTATAGTCCCCAACCTTAAACACCGGCTGGTTTTGTTGATGATGTTGTGTGTCTTAATAGTCCCCAAATCTTTGTTTTTTGGAAAGTAAATTGTGGCTATTTGTCTTTTGCAGGGATAGTAAGCAAACATGGCTTTTATGAGACTCTCTAGGTGGTAAGACAAAGACTTGTATCATTGCTACACTCTCCATCTGCTCATTCCCATGCTTTGTTTGTTCTCAAGTTGGGGAGGCCTTCTTTGTGTTAGCCCACAAAAGCAGTGTGCCGGGAGCAGATATTGAGAGCTTACTATCAGTTCAGAAGTCATTGTGGTGTCTAATTGTTTGTTCCATTTGCATTGAAAAATGATTATGACTCAAGATCTCGATATATATACAAAATGAGTATTGTTTTGTTTATTAAGAAAGAAGTTTAATTATTTTACTCCAAATTTCTTTATAAGAATCTTGTATTATGTAGTATATGGTTTGAATGGGAAAATGATATAGATATGATGTCCGACCAATATGTCAGGATCATGTAAACAAAGCAAAAAGCTAACCGTCGGCAAAGAGACTAGTTATAGAGGTATAAGGAATCAGTTCCTCTTAAATTTGACCTTGGTAACAAGGTCTACAAGGAACATAAAAGTCTTAAATGTGGAAATATTAGACCAAAAAGATATCCGAAATTTTTAGACTTTGTCAATTGTTATATGAAAGACCACAAATATAACAAGAAAATAGTACGTTAATCAACAACACATAACACATATACCATGCGCTCTACTTAACAAATCTAACTTTTAAAATGCATAAAATTTTCCTAAAACCTTTTATCAAAACCCATACTTAGGGGTCCTTATTCATTGATGGATTATGTAAAACTTATGGATTTTAAAAGTTGTGAGATTTTATCAATTCTTATGGATTCTTAAAAATTATTCTCATGGATTACAATTGATTCTCATGGATTCTTGTAAATTATTCTCATGGATTTGTAATAATTTGTTTTCCACATAAGGTAATATATATATTCATAGTTTTCTCTAAAAAGTTCAAGTAGTATACTTGTCAATATTCTAGACTCCACTTTAGACGTGAGACATCACCATAAAAAGACGTGAGCTAATCAACCCACACCATTGCCATCATCATTTTCAAGCATTGCCATTAACATTACATAATTTGTTCTTCAGACCTGAGCTAACTTTTCGATTGTTTCTTTTTGTTTTTTTGTAAAACTTTCTTTGGAGCTTGTTTTTGAACTTTGTTTTAAGATTGCTTTATTATTAATAAAATAGATTTGGATTTTGAATTATAATTTTCATAATGTGTTATATTTCTTGACTTTGTGATGTCTTTATTTATAGTTAACTTCAACGTCTTTTCCATGTTTGTGACTTGACTTTATTTTATAGTTATGTATAATAGGTTGTGAAATTTGCTTTTTCTTTTTAAGAATGATGAGTTCTTGCTTTCTTGGTGTTCTTATATTACGTTGGGTTTTTCAGTTGTTATTTTATGATTCGTTTATGTCTCTTTTATAAATTCTAGTTTTTGTTATGATTAGAAAATCAAAAAAATGTTGTTTTGATCGTTGGGTTTTTTTGTTGATGTTGTGTGTGTTTTTTTTTAACATGGATTTCAATAATATCATGTATATCTCTAGTATTTTGAAAATCATGTTGTATGAGTAAAACTATAGAGATTCCATCTCCCAATAACAATGGATTTTAATTGATTTAGAAAATCAACAAAACATAGATTTTTTGAATAACAATGGATTTCAAAAGGAATGTAAAAATCCTCAAATGAATAACAATGGATTTGATTTAAAATTTAAGAATCCATTAACCAATAACAATGGAATCTTAAAATTTTAAAAATCTACATAAATCCAACAATGAATAACCCCCCCTTAGAAAAAACTAGGTCGTTAGAATAATAGAAATTAGTTGAATATAATTATAGAAATTATATGTTAAGATTTAGACATGTAACTGTAAAAACATAAATGAAATATCAATATACGTTATTTTAAATGCATTTTTATTAAAAAAATTACGAGTAGACTTCACCTACCGTTTATTCATAGACTTCTATATGAAATCTACTAATATAAGCTAAGTAGTAGTCAAACAAGAAAATTGATATTTGTCATAAATATTGCACTTAAATATATCCAACTGATACAGAAGGAAACACAATGGATAACACACAAGTGATGACAAAAAAATCTCAAAAATTTATTATAAATAAGTTTTAAATGCATTTCTAAAAACCTTAAAAATACAGTATTCACAAGCAATCTACTCATAGACTTCAACGGTAGTCTACTAAAATGTGAAAAAACTAATTAATCAAACATAATTAGTTTCATTACAGCTGAAGATGTCAAACTAGTACATAAAAACAGCAAAAATATAACACACATTTGAAACCAATAAAATCTTAAAATTTCGTTATACATAATTTTAAAATAATGTTTTACTAAAAAGATAAATACAGACTTCCCACGCCGTCTACTAGTAAACTCTTGAAGAAGTCTACCGTGAAAAGCTAATTACTACTCAAACAAGAAAATTGATTTACACCATAAATATTGCATTTAAATATCTCAAATCCATACAAAAGATCACATATTTGAAAACACACATGTGAGAGCAAGAAAATCTTAAAAATGTATTATATATAAGCTATAAATTCGTTTTTAAAAAATATAAAAACACAGACTTCACGAGCAGTCTGCCGCAGAAGACCGCGTTTGACGTTAACTAGTAGACTTCCGCAAAAGTCTATCTAATGGGTTAGTTTTTGTAATTACGGCAAAACCCAGTAGACTTCTACAGAAGTCTTCTGGCCAAGTAGACCCTAATTGAAGTCTACCGAGGTTACTTTTGCATTTGACTAAAATGTTGACTTTTAGTAGTAGACTTCTCCAGAAGTCTGCTATAAAAATAGGTTATTTTTGCAAATTGACTTTTTCAGTAGACTTCCGCGGTAGACTTCTAATACCATAAATATCTAGCAGACATCCAACGGAAGTCTACGCACCTTAGTAGACTGCCGGTTGAGGTCTACTGGAACAATAGAGGTTACATTTGCAATTGACTAATTTTTGACTTTTTGAGTAGACTCTAAAAGAAGTCTACTTAAAAAACAGGTTAGTTTTGTGTTTGACCAAATATCGAATTAATATCGAATTAATTAAAGAGTAGACTTCCCGAGAAGTCTGCTGTAAATAAAATTTTCAGCAGACTTCTGGGGAAGTCTACTCTAAATATTTTCAAAAAGTCAATGTTCGAAATTTTGGTCAATGGCAAAACTAACCTCACCGTATAAAGTAGATGTTAAATAGCGTCTACTAAAAAAAGTCAACAAAAAGTCAATTGCAAAAAATAACCTAAACATAGTCGAGCAGACTCTGAGGGAAGTCTGCTAGTAGTATCTCGTACAGAGTCTGCTAAAAAAAGTCAACATTTTGGTCAAATGCGAAACTAACCCATTTTTTAAGTAGACTTCCCGTGCAATCTACTGATTTTTTTTTGTTGTCAAAGGAGAATAAAGGAGCACAAGCAGACTTCTATGAGAAGTCTACGTAAAAAATCTGAAAAAGTCAATTGCAAATCTAACCTCTCGTTGACCAGCAGACGTCCGACGAAGTCTACTCTTCTGAACCAGATCGGAAAATACGGTTTTTAGCTCCGTTTCGCCGTAGATCTCTGTTTTTAGCTCGTTTAAACACACAAAATTCCTACTCTAACTGTTAACTACGAAGCCGAGACGTTATATCGCAAAAACCACTAAAATTCAAGAGATTGTGAGTGAGAGATTTTTTCAAATGCTCATTTACATAGTGTTTTGGATGAAATTGGAGATGAAATGGTAGTTGAGGAAGTTATGAGTTGGTTTGTGATGTATTTATGCACGAAAATCAAATGGAGAAGCATTGAAGAGCTTCAATTTGGTTGTTCATGGTGGTTGTGAAACTTGATGGTGATGGCATTTTCGTAAATAAGTTGATATAATTGGATGTTTGTTTGTGAAATCAAATGTCTGATTTTCAAAAAAAAGAAAAAAATTCAGATATAATGACATTTCCGTAAATAAGATGAATGTTTTGGTTTATTTGAAAAATAATTTATGAGAGAGAAAATGGGGTTTAGTTTTGTAGTTGTTCAAATTTTGGGTCATTTTAGAAACCGCTCCTTATATTTAAGATATTAGTATTTGCTATATTTAGTGAAATTAATTTAAATTTATTAAAGTAAACTACACTGAAAATATTAATATTATGATGATGATGAGATTTTAAATGACAAAATATTTATTAGTAAAGTTCAACTTAAAATAAACTATATATATATTAGCTATATTGTTAAGATAAGATGTTCAAACAAAACTAATATCAGTTTGCAGTGAAACGATCAAAATTACTAGAACGAAAATGATGATTTCTGATCTTCCAAGCGATTTGAAATCAAAAATTCTCTGCAGGGTTCCTTCCATATCACTAGTAAAATTGCAAACCACTTGCAAACGATGGTACGCTTTCTTCAATGCTCCGAAATTCGCCGAGAAGAATCTGGCTAAATCAGAATTAGAGGTGTTCTTACTAATGAGTTTCAGAGTTTATTCAATTATCGTCAATGCCCATGGAATTCACAACGGGATTGATCCATCCATGGAGTTTAGAGGTAAACTTAACGCTCTAAAAGATTCCGAAGATATCAAAATATCTGAAATTTATCACTGTGATGGCTTGATACTATGCGTTACGACAGAAAACACTAGAATCGTTGTTTGGAACCCTTGTACCACTGAAACCAGATGGATCAAACCTAGAAGCTGTAATAGGTATCATGACTTGTATGCTCTAGGCAGAGCCGTGCGTACAACATGAAAAAATAGGCCGTCGCCTTGGGCCCCACTTGAAATTAGAAAATTAAGGGCCCCCAAATTTACCATTTTATCTAGGCGAGTAATTTATTTTGTAATAATAGTAAGTATCGACAGAGTTATTGAGTAAATTTATGTCAAATCTCTTACCTTTTTAAGTGGGCTTTCAAATTACAAATAGTTAAATATCCTCATAGTGCCCTAATTAAGCTAGTTTACTTTTGATGTCTTCTCTTTATTTCGATTTGATCAGTTTTTATTATAACATAATTTTCTTAATTTATTTGACTTTATATTTTTCAGCATAAGTAACCAAAATTTAAGAAATGAAGATACACACATAATTTTGTAGATAATATTTCTTATTATGAAATATTTATATCATTATAAAGCGTAATATTTTAAACTTCATAATTAACATGATCATGACTTGTATAAACCAGTCGATTAGATTTTTTTCATGGATTATAAGACATTTTATCATAAACCCGCCTATATGCGGATCTTTTATCTGATATATATATTAAATATTTTTTCTTAATCCAACTTAATATATATATAAAGTTATTGAATATACTTTTATACATTATACTGAATATACTTAAAAGTTTATATTTAATATAATATATATTTTAAATTTAAATAAGACAACATTGTTAAATATCGCCTTAGGCTCCAAAATTGCTAGGCACGGCACTACCTCTAGGATACGGAAACATCGATTCTTCTTGCCGTAGCTACAAAATCTTGAGGATTTGCCGTCCTTCCAACGACCATAAAATTCGGGTTGGTGAGATTGAACTGTATGAGTTAAGCTCTGATTCATGATTGGAACATTATATCTCTTCGTGGCGTGGCTTTGAAAGAAAATGCATACTGGGTTGCTTTCCACAAAGAATCCGGCGTATTCTTGCTCAATTTTGATTTCACAATAGAGAGATTTAGGCGTCTGCCTCTTCCGTATCAGAGCCGTTATTCTGGAGCTACCGTAGTTCTATCAGCTGTTAAAGATGAACGACTCTCGGTGTTATCTCAGCGTGAATCTTTCTTTTCATTGGTGATGAAGATATGGGTGAGTAATGAGATTGTTGATACCAAAGACATGTCGTGAAGCATCTTCTTAGTCGTGGACCTTGAAAAATTTATGTTACCGGTTGTAACATATGTGATAAGCTTCTTGTTGGACGAGGAGAATAAAGTGGCAGTGTGTTGTGATACAGACGTGGAAGCTGAAGACTTGCATGCTGGAGACACATAAGATAAAGAATGGACAAGAGTTTACATTGTTGGAGAGGATATATTTAAAGAAGTTTATAAAGAGAATGAAAAGGGAACATTGTTGAAAGACCCACTTGTTGTCAATTATGTTCCAAGTTTGGTTCACATTCAGAAGCGCGAAGAAAATGATACAAAAGGAGGTTAGTCAAAATGAATTACTTAGTTTCTTTCTTGCTTTTCGTTTTGGTCATGTTCCTTTTTTGAGATTAGTTAATTAATTGTAGGGGCTGTTTCACATCAAAAGACTGCTTTGGATATATTTGTTTCTTTTCCTATATGGTTTTAGGCTATAGTTCTCTTTAATTGGGTCCTTGTGTGAGTGAGGTTTTACAGGTAGGGACGGAAAGCTATCTTTGTAAGCAGCGCTAACAAAATCGAAGTGAAACTCAAACCCAAAGGCCAAAAGCATAGCCAAGTCTTGCAGCGTAGCAAGGAAGATTGAATCATTCAACATATGTTTGAGCTTTTACTCTCTTTTCTTTTGGCTTGTGAGAAATAAAGGAAATACAATGCCTATGTAGTTTATTTTACCTTGGAAGATAGATTACCTATAAATGAAACAAAATGAATCTTAATTTCTTTTTTTTGCTTAAAAGAATCTAATTTGAGACCGTTGGATTATATTTCTTGTCGCAGTAAGGTAGTGTCTTTTGAGTCCAACTCTTGTTCGACTTTGAAGAGTCCATAGGAATTTGCTTTAGTAATTTCAGAGCACTAGCCAAATACACTGTCGTTTTCACTCTCGTCTCTCTTCTCCTCTGAATAAGGCTTTGACTTGTGTTGGCCATTGATTCTTAAATCAGAACACATTAGTGAAGCAGACTTTTTTGTTTTTGTCAACAAGTATAAAATAATTCAATCATTTTATTATCTCATTGTTCCCTGATATAAGCCATGTGATTTTCGAAGCTCTTTTTTTTCTTCTCAAAATCTTTGAGAGATAAGAGTTTTCTGTTTTTGTTGTTCCGGTTTAGTTGGATTTAGCTAGTTCGCTCAACTCAATTCAGTTCATCATGAATTATTGGTTCAGCTCAAAATCTTCGAGAGAGAGAGTTTTCTCCTTTTGTTATAGGTTTCTTTAGATTTTGCGGTGTTTTATCGAACTATTTCTCCTTCTTTTTAGATTTTTTTTTGCGGTGTATTCTATTTAAAATGCAGGAATTAAAAAATTACAAACCCCCTTTGGGTTAGTGGTTAAATGGAAGCCCAAGTTAGCCTACGACCCAAAATATTACAACAATTTGAGAACTCAATTGAACCAGAAAGTCGGAGAAGAAGTAAAATCGCATCCGTGACCGTCTCCAATCGGATAGTTTTTTGTCAGCTACTCATCACCGTCAAGATGATCGGAAGTTAGCAGTACCACCTCTGCATCATTTCTGAGGAAACAGAAGGGTTCTGATCTTTCAAGCTAGTGATCCGGTTCCAGATTGTTAAATCAATCTTTCTGATAATTGAATCAGTGGATTCAAATTGTCTTCGATGCAGCCTTTGATTTCGTTCCAACCAGATATTGTAGATGGTGGCTTGCCAAGCAAGAAGAGAGAGCCTCATGTTCTGTTTTGGTCCAGTGAGGGATTGCATATTGCTGAATGAAGAACCCCAGTCTCTAGAAGCGTGTGGTGTGTCTGAGATCTCAAAGCGATTTGTGACCAAATTGTCCAGCTGAATTGGCAGGCAAATAGTAAGTGATCTCTACTTTCGGGAAAGTTGTTGCATAGTAGACATTTCAGATCAGTTGAAAGTCCCCAACCAAGGATCCTATCTCTTGTAGGGCCCCGATTAAGAGTGAAGAGCCAGCAGAGAAAGCTATGCCTGGGGATACCACCTTTGATCCAAACCGCTTTGCTCCATGGAACATCAGGTAGTTGCACAGAAATCTCTTTGTAGACCATTCCTGTGTTGTAATTGTTGTGTAGATTCCCACCAATTTCCCACTCATAGTAGTCATCCGAAAGAGATATAGTTGAAAGGTAAGCTTGAAAGAGGACCTGATTTTCTGATTTCGCAGCAGGAATGAGCCATCTAGAGTTGGTGTGGAGTCTGCTTAGAGTGGAATTCCCAGTCTTGATTGATGTTTTGTTAGAACATCCCCAACCATAAGCTTGTGGATCGTATCCAATTAAATAATTATTAATTTAAGTATTAGTTTAATGGTTGAAACTCATTTAAAATTTATGTAGTTTTTACTTGTTTAGTCATGATACTCAGATATCAAAAGAATACAAAAATAATTTATAATTTTACAAAAAATAATGGGGGAATTGCAAAACTGCCACGTCTGAATTACTACTGTGCAAAAATGACACGCCCAAAACACTGTTCACAAATATGCCACGAATTTCGTCATTTTGGACGAAATTACCCTGGCAAAAACAAGGAGATTTTAAAAAAAATCATTTTCTGATTTTTTTGTTTCTCTCTTTTTCTCTCTTCTCATTCTCTCTTCTTCTATTTCTCTACAACAACAATGGAGATCTCAAGATCTCTTTCCATCTCTTTTCTCTTTTCTTCTCTCTTCTCTTTCCTTCTCTATCTCATCTTTCTCTGCATCAATGAATATCCCTCTCTCTTTTTCGTGAAATTGAAGAAACCAAAACAAATATCTCTTTCTCTCTTTCTCTCTCTCTCTCTCTCTCATATAGATCTAGATCTGATTTTGTGAGTTTTGTTGTAAATCTAGGTTTATTTGATTTGTGTTTTCTTCTCTATGAGGTTGAAAAAAGCAAAAAAATCTAGATCTAGATTCGATTTTGTCAAATTTTGTTGAAAATTTGGGTTTATTTGATTTATGGCTCTTTCTCTATGAGGTTGAAGAAGACAACAAATTCAGATCTAGATCCGGATTTTGTCATTTTTTGTTGTAAATTTGGTTTTATTTGGTTTATTTTGAAAATCTGAGTTTTTGATTCGATTGGTAGAAATCTTAGATTTTATTCAATTAGGGTTCAAGATCTGATTTTTTACTGGGTTTAGACGTTTTTACTGGTATCTGATTCGATTAGGGTTCAAGATCTGATTCGATTGTATATTATAAGGTTTTTGTAAGGTTTATAAGATATTTAAAAATTGATTTATAAAATTGTATATTATAAGGTTTTTGTAAGGATTATAAGGTATTTAAAAATTGATTTATGAAATTGTATAATATAAGGTTTTTGTAAGGATTATAAGGTATTTAAAAGGTTTTATTAGTTGATTTTCATTGTTTTGCCAAACACGACTTTAAATGAATTCTATATTATAAGGTTTTTGCAAAGTTTATAAGGTATTTAAAAAGGTTGTATTAGTTGATTCTCACTGTTTCGCCAAACAGGACTTCAAATGGTTTAAAAAATCGATCTATAAAATTGTATATTATAAGGTTCTTGTAAGGTTTATAAGGTATTTAAAAATTGATCTATAAAATTGTATATTATAAGGTTTTTGTAAGGATTATAAGGTATTTAAAAGGTTTTATTAGTTGATTTTCATTGTTTTGCCAAACACGACTTTAAATGAATTCTATATTATAAGGTTTTTGTAAAGTTTATAAGGTATTTAAAAGGTTGTATTAGTTGATTCTCATTGTGTCGCCAAACAGGACTTCAAATGGTTTTAAAAATCGATCTTTAAAATTGTATATTATAAGGTTCTTGTAAGGTTTATAAGGTATTTAAAAATTGATCTATAAAATTGTATATTATAAGGTTTTGTAAGGATTATAAGGTATTTAAAAGGTTCCAACTACAAGACATGTTATAAGGTTTATAAGGTTTTTGTAAGGATTATAAGGTTTCAACTACAAGACATGTTTTAATGATAATTTTTTTATTTTTCTTCAAATAATGGCATAACTGTAATATTGTGTTTCTTCTTCCTCCACTACCTATCCCTCTGAAACCTAATTTGCTGCAGCCACCTCTCTCTTTTTCCTCCACCTCGTTCTTCACATGAATTACTTTAATTTGACAGATCTTTCTTATAGAATCTTATAGAACAACGAGTTTAAGATCTCAATCTGAGATCGAGAACGAATATGGAGAAATCGGAGATCTGAGATGAAGAAATCAAAGATCGGAGATCTGAGATGAAAAAATCAAAGATCGGATGTCCTAAATGGAGGAATCAAACATCGATGTAGAGATTTTGGGAGAGAGATGAACAGATCTGAGAGAGAAAGAGAAGATTTGTAGAGAGAGAGGATGAACAAGAGAGAGAAAAAAACAGAATGAAAAAAAAAGAGCGTGAGAGAAAAAACTTATTTTATCATTAAAGGTAATATGAGAATATAAAAAAAGGCTGTGGCATTTTTGTGAATGTGTAATTGGCTGTGGCATAATTGAAAAGTGGCATCCTAAAAATGGCATTTTTCGAAATTTCTCAAAAATAAAATGAAAGAAAATTAAATTAACATATATAAATTCTAATTTTTTTAATTTTTTTTGAATTTGTTAAGTTTCATTTCTAAACGCATATTACATTCCATAAAAAAAAAAGTAAAACATAAAATCGCATAAAGTTATAAATAGAAACATAAATAACTCGGCTCTAATATTCGGGTGTGCTAAATTTGTTACTCAGCTCTAGTTAAAGTAGTTTTTAACCATTTTCCATGAACATGTATGTTACTAGAAACATATTTTCTTGGTCTTTAAAAGCATAGAGTTTAACTCAGAAAAATGAAAGTTTCAAACAGTAAATTGGGGAAAATCAGAATAACTATTTGGGAATCAATTATATGTGTGTATTTTTTCTGTCACACCAACATGCAATGGGAAAATCAAAACAATTATTTGAGCAATTATCTCATCCATTATGGGCAAAAAGTTCTATACCCTTCATATTCTACATTCTTATTCTCCCCTATGGATTTTCTTACATTTGCAGCAACTTAAAGATTCCACTTGATAACTCTCTCTTTTTGGATGCTCCAAGTCCCTTGATTAAAGCTTCGCCAAAATCACCTCTATAAATTATGCTTCCTACCAAACTATTGAAGGAAACCCAATTTCCAAAACAAAACAACTTAGACAAATAAACAAAAAAATGAAATACGCAAAGATATCTCATTTCAGCCACTCACAACACAACCTCAAATTCGACTACACCGAGAAACCCTTCAAGTGTGACGGATGCAATGAAGTTGGCATCGGCTCTCGCTATCGCTGCGCCGGTGATGGTCATCAAAGCTGTGATTTCGATCTCCATGCGCACTGTGCATTACCTTGAGTATCAGGATTCAGGAACAAGTCGAGCTGAAACGCAATCTCAAATCTCCATTCAAGAGTTGCCTTTGACGAGCAGGTTGTTGTTGTTGTTGTTGAATCTCTGTTATCACAACATAATTATCAAAACTAGTTAAAACAAGGCATAGTCTAGTCAATTACAAACTTGGCTTAACGATAACTCGACAAGAAAAGCTATATCTGAGATCAGTTAAGAGCATTGGACATACTTTTACTTGGGCAATTAAGTAATCTATGTTTCATTAAGACAAGGTTCTGGACAAAATAGAACAAGAACACAAACATCTTCACACGTTTAATCATTGTTCTCTAACCTACATGGAGAGAGAGAGAGCTAATACAAAGCCTCCAAAACGTACTTGTAGATCAAAACCTCAAAATTCTTTTACCTTGCACTCTAGTTCCATCTCTTTGTTAAGCTCTTTCTGAAGATTCATCACCAGCCTTAACATTTGCATACACTTCCTCAATTTTCTTCTTGCAAGCATCAAGCGTCTTCTTACTATCTGCATCAAAACAAAACAAACCCACAAAATTTCTCACTCAATCGAACACTAACACTCAAATCAAAACAATGACCAGACTTTCTCCAGCTAAAGTATCTATCTTTTGAAATTGTCTAGAGACAACAAAGCGAAAAACTGACCCAAGCGGGGTTCCTTTTGCTTCTAACTTCTTTCTCATACACTTTTGCTTGAGACTCAATTTCCTTAATCTTAAGCTCTAACCACTTACATCGCCACAAGATAGGCTGACTAAACCGTCTTCACTCATCAGTCAGTTTCTTCTTCCTAAACACACTCAAATCATCACAAGTTCCAGACAATGGATAGTCTTGGCTCAACCTAGATTGAGCTTCTTCTCCATCAACAAAACCAGAATCATCATCATTACGAACACACAATGAATCACCAAAAGAACTAGAAGAAGAAGAGGCTTCACACAAAACCACCTCTTCTTGTAACAACTCATCTCTTGGATTCCCACACTCCATTATATCAACTTTTACATCTTCCGATTTATGTTTCTATGCATATGAATCCATTTCAGATCTTGGCCTTGCTTTAAGCGCCATAAGCAAGCAAAGCCTTAAAGACTTCAACGTTTTGTTTTGTTACAATCAAAAACAAAATCAGAAAATCGTATTGAGACAATGAGATTAGACCCAAGTAGCAAAAAAGCATTCAACTTTGATAAAGCCACGAAATTTTAATTCTTACTGATTCCAAAAGCCTAAAGTGATTCAATCCTATAACAAAATTGGAGTGATTCGCTGATCTTTAACATCGGTGGCCTTTGCAAAAATCGACCCAAGTAACCAAATTCCCAGGCTAGTAGCTTTAACCGATCTGTGAACAAATCAGATTAAAATCAAAAGAACAAATTTAAGAGTTATTTCAAATTCGAATAGATCAAAGCTAAACATTGAAGAAGAAGAAGATGATGAATTTCATGTTCTGAACTCTGAAAAATCACCCATAGGATGCTCAGACCTTCAACGAGAAAGAAGAAAATTGTGTTTCGAGCAAAAATAAAAAAGGGTCCGATTAATCGTGTTGTGACACGCGTCCTTTTGAGACGTCTCAATATTTTCTTTAGCTCAGACGTTTCTGCTTAAAAGTGAATAATAATTCTTTTTTTTTGTTTTTGTTTTTTCAACTTTATAAAATTGCTTGAGACTCTTCTTAAAATTGCTTTAGTCGGAAGAAAGCTTAGAAGATTGCCAAATGGAGACCAATTATCACTTCAAAAGCGACAAGAGGTACCACTTTCCACTCTTAGTTTTATCCAGTTGTAGGCTAATCCTCTGATTTTGAGCAACTTGTTTGATAGCCAAGAGTAATCTTTTCTCCCATTCATCTATTTCTCCTTCTTCCTTCAAGTACTGTGAGACGTTGATCGATTTTTCTTTCATTTGGTAGTGTAACCATCACGTTTTAATTATTTTAGTGATAGAAAATTGATCATAATGCTACGGTACTGTGAGATGACTTTTTTTCACACCCCACCGTATCATCTCCTGTCTAAAGTTTCACCAAAATTCTAAAACATTCCTCTCCTCCATGATTTTTTTAAAATAACATTTTCATCATTCCGATAAAACTTGACGGTTTAATGATTTTGTCATTTACATATGGGCTTTATAATAAAACCAATGGGCTTTTTCCTCCAAAATTCTAAAACATTCCTCTCCTCCATGATTTTTTAAAAATAACATTTTCATCATTCCTATAAAACTTGACGGTTTAATGATTTTGTCATTTACATATGGGCTTTATAATAAAACCAATGGGCTTTTTCCAAATAAAACCAATTGGGAAGAGCCGTTTAGCTTTTTTCATCGGAACAAAAAAAATCAAAATTACATATTTCTTCTTTAGGTCTCGGTTTCTTCGAGCGAGTTTTCTTCAAGCAAGGTTTTTGTTTAATTTTCTTCTGCTGAATTATTTAGGGTTGATGTTGATTTTTGTTTATCGCAAATCCAAATCTCTCTTTTGCATTTTGTGTTTTCTTCGATTTTTGGGGATTTCGCGATTGTGTTCTCTTCTTGGATTTTGAATTAGGGTTTCTGTTTATGTTGTTATTGAAAATCAGATCGAACCCTCTTTTGTATGTACGGTTTAGATTCAGAGTATCGATTGAATTTGTTACATCGCAAATCCAAAAATCTCTCTTTTGTAGATATGTTCTTACATTACATCTCAAAGGTTTTTAATTTCAATCTTATAAGATTAGGGTTTCTGTTTATCTTGTGCTTTGCAAATCAAAACCTTCTTTTACATGTGATTTCTTCGGTTTTAGGGTTTTTGGCTCATAATCGATCATGTTATAAAGATTGACTTTTTATAGATTAGAAACATATTATCGATTATGCATGTTTCTTTTCTTTTGGTTTTAGTTTCTTTAAAGTTTTTGTTTTTTTTTTCCAAACCCAAAAGAAAGGGATAACACATTATATGATTGTGTTTGTCCGGTTTCTAACTTGGGAAAATTGTCCCATGTTGCCTAAGTAAGACTTGTCAAATTGTGTCCCTATGTTGCCTAAGTAAGACTTGTCAAATTGTGTCCTGATTTGGAGACTCCAATCTCTACGATTAACTTCATGATCTTGCTGAGCAATGATATGAACATCAAACTTCTCATAGGTCAGCCTTTATTAAGGCTTGTATAATGATCTTTCTAGATCGATATTGATACATTCAATTATCTGCTGGAATTCAATTATCTGCTGGAATTCAATTATCACGCTTGATATAAGCTTCAAACTTCTCATAGGTCAGCCTTTATTAAGGTTTGTATAATGATATTTCGAGATCGATATTGAGAAATTCAATTATCTGCTGGAATTCAATCATCTGCTTGTATTCTATATAACGCTGAGCTGGGACAGTGATATAAGCTTCAAACTTCTCATAGGTCAGCCTTTATTAAGGTTTGTATAATGATATTTCGAGATCGATATTGAGAAATTCAATTATCTGCTGGAATTCAATCATCTGCTTGTATTCTATATAACGCTGAGCTGGGACAGCGATATAAGCTTCAAACTTCTCATAGGTCTGCCTTTATTAAGGCTTGTATAATGATCTTTCGAGATCGATACATTCAATTATCTGCTGGAATACTATATAACGCTGAGCTGGGACAACGATGATGTGAGCTTCAAACTTCTCATAGGTCAGCCTTTATTAAAGTTTGTATAACAATCTCCTGAGTTTGAGATTGAGAAATTCAATGATCTGCTTAAGTTATATATGACTCTAAGCTGGGAGAGCATGATATGCAATTCAATATTCTGCTTTTTGATGGAGATACATGTCCTTTAATAAGGCTTGTAATGGTGATTGGGATTAAGAAAGTCAATGATCTGCTTAAGTTATATATCACTCTAAGCTGGGAGAGAATGATATAGTATTCAATATTCTGCTTTTTGAGGGAGATAAATGTCCTCTAATAAGAGGTTTGTTCGAGATTGGAAAACTCGTAACTGAGATTGAGAAATTCAAGTATCTGTGTAAGTTCTATATTGTATTGAGCAGGGACAACATGATATGCAATCCAATATTCTGCTTTTCGATGGAGTTAAATATTTGATATTGAGAATTTCAATTATCTGTTGGAATTCAATCATCTGCTTGTATTCTATATCACGCTTGATATAAGCTTCAAACTTCTCATAGGTCTGCCTAACTTCTTGACGAGGAGGTAAGTATTTCATCTCTAGCTATATTATATGATGTTCTATGGTTTAGTAGCAATGGTAAGTTTATGTACATCTCTCTTGTAAATGTTTATTTAAGAATCAATCAATCTTCACTTGCCTAACCGTGTTCTGACACTTTTTTTTTGGTGACTCATTGTGATAAGGTTGGTGTTGGTGTTCGTCAAGAACCAGAAGTAAACGAGTCTTCTTCTGCTGCTGTCTCGGGTTTGGCCGCTGCTTCTTGTTCCGCCATTAACGTAGCAACCAAGAAAACCGAGTCTTCTTCTTCGAGTGTCTCTGGTTTGGCTGCGTCTTCTTCTTCGAGTGTCTCTGGTTTGGCTGCGTCTTCTTCTTCCGCCATTAATGAATTCAGCAAGAAAACAGAGGCTTCTTCTTCGAATGTCTCTGGTTTGGCTGCTTCTCGTTCCGCCATTAACGCAACAACCAAGAAAAGAGCTTCTTATGCTTCAATTGTCTCTAGTTTGGCTTCTTCCGCCATTAGCGAAGCAACAAAGAAAACAAAGTCTTCTTCTTCCACCATTACCGAAGCAAGGAAGAAAACATAGTCTTCTTCTCCTGCAAGAAATAGTGAAAGTAGCCGAACCGTCAAGAACAACTCCAAAGAGCAATAGCTTCGACATGACTCTCTCCTAATGCAAGACCATGGAGTCTTCCGAACACAATGCAGCACCGTCCAATGCAAACTCACATAAATATTACAAGACCTGCACTTTTTGTCAACCATCAACAAGTCTCTGCTAGGCATCAACTTAATCCCAATGCACAAGCTCCAATGATGTACCAGCATAACCAAATGGGTATTGTTCCAAGTCAAGTTCCAATGATGCAACACTATCACTTTGAGAGACCTCCATTGAGTCCTATGTACAATCAGTAGTAGAGTTTCATGAGACCTGAGACTTACCAGCAGTATCCATATTATCATCTTCCAATGGCTAACCAGGAGATGCCAATGATGTTACCAAGTGGACCATATGTTGTTGATCAGAACTATATCAACCAACAACTCACTGGCTTACCCATTGATGTGATGAATCAACAAGCTGCTCGTAATTCACCATCCAATTGACATATTATATCTTTCTTGCTTTCAATCAGGTAAGTGCCCCTTCCATTGTTTAAAACTTATGATCTTCACATGAGTTTCCCTTAATGGAGTATTGATTCCTTGATTGAATCCATCTTTTGATTTATCATTAGCTTATCTTTTTTTTTGGATAAAACATTAGCTTATCTTTTCAGCTTCAATAGACCAAGATCATAGTCTCTCTCTCTCATTGGTTGTGTTATTAGTTGTGTTTGAACGGTCTCTCTGGTTTTCTCTCTCTCTCTCTCTCTCTCTTATAGTGTTATTGGTCTCTCTCTTATAGTGTTATTGGTTGCATTTAATTATTGTATAAGTTTGTCAAAAGTTTTGAGTCAGAGACCGAAGTGTTACCGCTTACAGTCTCTTGAAGCTTTCTTCACCTATATATATTTTGTACTATTTGAAATTTTGTTTGATTTTTTTGTGTGTGGTAATTGACTGTCTGCATAAAACATGAAGAAGCTCTTGTGTTTATGAAAGATGTTGGATTTTGGTGGATATATATGTGAAATTCGATTTTTTTGCAAGCATGTATGTATCTGAATCCTGAAACTCTTTTGATCATTAATCTGATGTGTTTCAACTCATGACATATTTGGAAAATAAATAGTCTTTGGAAGAATCTAGTTGCATTTTCAGAATTCAGAAGAAGCTTAGGGTTTAGTTTCTTCTTCTTCTCTATCTCTTCTTGGATTCTTGAATGTTTTACTTCAGTCAAGAACTAGCAAAAAGGTTGGTTCTCTCTCTTTTATCTCTGATTCAAAGCTTTGGACTTTTTTCTTTGTTATGATTTGGTATATTCTTTTCGATGTTTTGCCTTTTGTTGAAGCCAATTAGAAAGATTTGTTCTGTCAGTGACCACTGGTTCTATCTTTTAGGATAGGGACTTTAGCTTCTTTCTGGTTTCTCTTTTCACCAAAAGGTTAATTTACATAATTGTTGTATGATTTGGTACATTCCAAGCTCAAAAGTCTTATCTTCTAACCAAATTTCCACAAAGGAAAAAGAAAATTCAACCTTTTGGTTACACACATTCTTTAAAACTCCACCAAATATAGAATTGCATGTCCAAAGATAGCATCTTGTTTTATTTGTTTCTTAACCGATTAACCTGCTAATGTTTTTTCAATGTGAATTTGACCATGTGAGGTTTCATTTTCGGTCGTTTTTGAAAAGGACATGTTGCTGCATTTAAAATTTTCTGTATTTATCAATTAGATTTGTCCTTATTAGATGTTCACTGGTGTAACAGTGTCTTCTTTTGCCTCTTCATCTTTGTCCTTGGACTACATGTGCTGAGTAAAATCCATAATTTGATAAAATGGCAATGTGATTAGTAGACAACAACAACATTGGTGTCTTGTCCTCTCAATGTTATCTTATCTCTCATTTAATATGTGAATACGAATTGTGCAGGGATTATGTAATTTAAGTCTTTTGTAGTTTGAGAGAAGAGGCTATAAGCACAATTGTTGGAGAAATTCATCATTTGGTTTTATTGTAATAATAACTGGGACCAAACTCAATTAGATTGGAGAAATTCATCATTTGGTTATATTGTGTGTGGTATTTAACTGTCTGCATAAAACATGGAAAATCTCTTGTGTTTATGGAAGATGTTGGATTTTGGTGGATATATGTGAAACTCGACTTCTTTGCAAGCATGTATGTATCTGAATCCTGAAACTCTTTTGATCATAAATTTGATGTCTTTCAAATCATGACATCTTTGGTGGTACTAGTGTTCTCTCTTAGGTACATGTTCTGTTTCTCTGTGTTAAGTATTATCGTGTTGTTGTTTCTGTTTTAATTAGATGTGATAACTCTTTGAATGGTTCTTCCTTAATTGCAAATATGACATTCTCTTCCAAAGGTTAACATTATTTTATACTATTTTCAGTTAATTTTGTTATTATAAAAACATAGATCATATTCGAATATCGATTTAGAAATAGAGCGACTAAGACAAATTTGATGGTAGTTTGTGTTAATTTTTCTCCGATGATGGTCATTTGACCAATTACTCTAATTTAGCATAATGGTCAATTACTTATTATATTTTTTTAATGACCTAGATCAGTATATTCACTTTCTCAATTAATATGAATAACTTGTTCCTCCTTATGTTGATCATTTGCATAGTACAATCATCTCATTCTTCATATTCAAATCGAATTTTGCTTCTTTTTTGGTACATGAACTTATAAATCTAGCTATTGAAATCAATGGGAGTGGATCATGTTGTTGATTTGGGCAGTGGCAATGTTTGTTGAAAAGGACAAAAAAGCATTTTCTATGCATTTGACTAAGGAAGAAGATGATGATGCCATTCAAAGGTTAGTGACTTTGAGGCAAAGCTGGTTTATGATATGACGAGATTTTTAAATTATTTAGTTTTATATTACCAAGTGACTTGAGATATGTTTGGTTAACCTTAGAGAATGAGAATATTTTTCCCCTGTTTTGTGGAAGTTAACCTTATTGGGTAAAAAACCATTTTGCAAATTGTCTCTTTACCGTCATTCTTAGATTAATAATATTTGCCAATTACCACTGAATCATTCATTCAAGAATCTGTACGTGTTTAATTTAATCTATTTGCCTTGGTCTATCTTCAAAAATGTACTACCAATACTTTAATATGAAGCTTAAGGATTTTGACTGAGATATGTTGTTCATATTGGGATCAAAATTTTCAGAGAAGTTCTTATGAAAACTTTTTCCTGTAGTCTAAACACTTGATGCGCAAATAGCTAAAGAGTTCTGAGTCATTATGTATTACAAGGACCATCAATGCATTGATAAATGATTTTGCTGTGCGGTTTCGTTTTGTAACTTTTAGTTTAAATGCAAGTCTTTACATCTCTTTGATTGGATTTCTGTAATGGGTTATATTTAATTTCGGTGATAATGAACCCACTGATGTAGGTGGCGGCGCTGATCGAGGGAGATTTGTTTGCCTCAGGTGTGTTTATAGAATATTGTAAGCTAATTACTGATTTTTCAATCCTTGGAGTGGACATTGCAGTCTGCACCAGTTGAAAAAACATAGAAGATAGCTCAGGTTTGGATATTTCATGATACATTTACACTTTTTGTGACTCATAATGTTTGGCATCTTCATCATGTTTCCATACTAATTTGATACTTTAAACTTATGCTTCTTAAACTTAGAAGAGATGAACGGGTCTTTAGTTGTACACCATTACTCTCCATCATTTGTCAACGTCTTTAGATCTTACTGTTCATCAACATTGAATTTGGTGGAAACACTCTTGTGTTTATGGAAGATGTTGGATTTTGGTGGATATATGTGAAACTCGACTTCTTTGCAAGCATGTATGTATCTGAATCCTGAAACTCTTTTGATCATAAATCTGATATCTTTGAAATCATGACATCTTTGGTGGTACTAGTGTTCTCTCTTAGGTACATGTTTTGTTTCTCTGTGTTAAATATTATCGTGTTGTTGTTTCTGTTTTAATTAGATGTGATAACTCTTTGAAAGGTTCTTCCTTAATTGCAAATATGACATTCTCTTCCAAAGGTTAACATTGTTTGAAATAATTATACTTAGGCACACTTTTTGGGGGAAAATTTACATCTAGAGACACTTATGATATTAGACACACTTTTTGGCAAATTTCCCTTCTTTTTGCAAAATTCTGGACCAAACTACCCTTCATGAAGTTTTGCCCATATTTGATTTATTACTTTAAATGCTGACAATTAGATTATTTTTATAATGGATGGCTAAAGATTAGTTCATCAAAAACAAACAAAAACATGTTTTTTACATTTTTTTCCATCAAATCGTGGTTGTTAAATTATTTTAATTTGTTTAAAAGATGGATGGTTCTGATTTTGTCTGTCCTCTCTCACTCTTTTCCCCCAACAAGATTCGTATCAATTTGGGTTCTCTCTATTTTTCCCCAACCAAGATTCTGATAAATTTGGTTTTGTATAATATGGGATTAGAGATTTATAAGACATGAACAAAGGGGATTTCAGATTGCGAGATTGGAGTTCTCTGTTTGATTACCAGTGTATGGGCTTTTCTAATTGGGTTTGTGTTTGTTTCTAACCTATTCGTTGTGCTGCCTTGTGAACAAGAAGATAATTCGGTGTGCTCCCGTAGATTGCATTAGGTGGACAATTTTTTAGTGTTATAAATGTTTATGAGTGTATGGAATCTATCCTGGAAAAAAAGAGGAGAAATGATTTTGATATTTGTACATGAATACAGTTTAAAAGACGAATTTAGAGCAGAAACCGTCGGTGTCATACTATTCATAGTTGGGATCTCGTACAATTGTCTATTCTCGTAGGCTTGTCAAAAATGTTCTCTTCCTTCAAAATCATCTTTGTGGACACGTTCGTGTGGACATAATCTTTTGTTGGATAATGTTTTCGTGTGGATAACATATTTAAACAAAATTTTATGTCCACAAAAACTTGTCCACGAATAACCTACTTGCAAACACAAACAAGTCTCATATAAAATTTGGGTGATTCGATTGCAATTCCTTCTTCTTCTTTACCGACAACTGATTCTCATAAGCTTCTTCTTTGTTTTCTCCTCCTTATCTCCGAAACTCATTTGAAACTCGTTTAGATGGGTGAGTTAACGACTCGATTCGATTATGAGAAGTAAGACATCAGATCACCATTCGTGACGGAACCACATCTCTAATTTCAATATTCTTTATGCAATTGACCTAAAAAAATTCGAATCCCCAGTTTCCAAACACATAAAAACTGCTCTATTTAGGGTTCTTCTATAATATAATTGATTTCATACGAAGCAACAAACAAAGTTGATTTGATAAGAATTTAGTTTAGGTGGAGCTACGCAACTTACGATGGTGGCCGGAAAATTATTTGTTGTTACCAGAGATGAAAGGATTGTTGTGGTGGATGTTACGACGGAACCGACAATGATTTGGAATGTGGAAGTGCTTAATGGGCTTGAACTGGTTTTGGTTCATGTATTACCAAGAATGGATTGATCGGATGACTTTGTGATATTTTAATAATTTTGATTTTCTTTTTATATGGAACTAAAAACCGGTAGATAAATTAAACCAATGGTAAATGTAATAATAAGTTTAAGAAGTGAAGATAAGAGTAATTGGGTCATTTAAACATGAAAAGTGTGTCTGAGAAAAAAAAAGTCCTAAACTATTAACTTTTTCCAAAAAAGTGTCTCTAAGTATAAATCACCCACATTGTTTTATACCATTTTCAGTTAATTTTGTTATTATAAAAAATATAAATCATATTCGAATATAAATTTAGCATAATGGTCAATTACTTATTATCTTTTCATATGTATGCTTAATTTCAAACCGCAAATTTATATGAATTAGTCAGATACAAGTCTTTCAATGTGATCTATTTCTTTACATTTTCATGTGACCTGAAGCTTAAGTGTAGAATAAGAACCTTCATTGTCAACAAAGGTGCATATTTCTCTCTTTTTAAGTTGTTAGTGATCATGTTATTGTTAGGATGATGACATGAATGACGATCCGGTATCCTGAAAGCAAATTATTGCGACGACACATGCCCACCAACAAAAAAAAATTCATGCTCTTGGTGTTTCAAAATTCTTACGCTGCATTGGGATTAAATTTAATTAATCAGTTACGTCTGAAAAATTGTATAGAGCCAGAAAAGAATAAGAAGCTTATAGCATATAATTGAATTCCTAATTTAACTATCATGAGATGATAAGGACCGGGTACTACTGTGAGTTAATGTTTTGTGCATCCTAAATGTTTTGGGACAGACAAATATATGCATTGGATGGCAGAGGTACACAAAGCTTCTATCGACGCTGTTAACAGGTTACCGACTCACCGTGAAAGTGCATTTTTACTTCGCTTTCCGAGAAATAATCTTCCATTATATATGGCGCATCAAAAGATGAATACTATCTCTTCTCGTATAACTCAAATTGTTCCTACTCTGCCTTAAATGAAACAAAATAAATCTCAATTTTTTGTTTCTTAAAAGAATCTAATTTGAGACCATTGAAGTAGATTTCTTGTAGCAACAACCTAATGTCTTTCGATTCCAAATCTTGTTCGAATTTGAAGAGTCCATAGTGAATTTCCTTTGAGTAATTGCTTTGACCTGTTAGCCATTGACTCTTAAGACTTTTTTTGTCAACAAGTATAACATAGGTAAATAACTCTAATCATTATATTGTTATGAAGTTTATGTTTTAGTTATTTAAATTACAAAAAATTGACCTCGATGCTAATCGGAGAAAGCTTCGCGGTTCAATGATTTGTATTATACACATTTGGGCCTTGTAATAAAACCAATGGGCTTTCCACTAATGAGCTTTTTCTAAATAAAATCCCATTTCTATTTTTCACTTGAGAGATCGATCGATCAGAGCAAAGAAATCACGAGAACAACATGATGATGGTTTCCGATCTTCCTGGCGATTTAGAATCAGAAATTCTCTCTAGGGTTCCGACCAAGTCTCTTGTGAAATTGAAAACAACTTGTAAACGATGGTACGCATTGTTCAAGGATCCAAAATTCGTCAAGAGAAACAAGGGTAAATCAGCTAGAGAGTTGATCTTACTGATGAATTTCAAGGTTTATTCAGTTTGCTTCAATCGCCATGGAATTCGCAATGGGATTGGTCCATCCGTGGAGTTTAGAGGTACACTCAACACACTAAAGGATTCTAAAGATTTCAAAAACTCTGAGATTTTTCAGTATGATGGTTTGGTATTTATGTGTTACCAAGGGAAACACTAGACTCGTTGTTTGGAACCCATGTACCTGTGAAACCAGATGGATCAAACCTAGAAGCTGTGCTAGGAAGAGTTATTTGTATGCTCTAGGATACGCAAACACCAGTTCTTCTACACGTAGCTACAAAATCTTGAGGTTTTACTGTTGTTACAACTTTGAAAAGAATCTTCGGGTTACTGAGTTTGAGATCTATGATTTTTGCTCTGATTCTTGGAGGGTTCTTGATGGCTTCACTAATGACTCGTGCATTTCATCTCGTGGTGTGTCTTTGAAAGAAAATGCATATTGAGTTGCTTTCGATAAAGAAGCCGGTTTTTTCTTGCTCAGTTATGATTTCAACACAGAGAGATTTGGGCTTTAGAGAACCAGATTACGAACCTAGGCTACTGATACCAATCTATTGAGCTTTACTTACCAAAAATGTCGACTTTCCTTGGAGAAATACACCAACAAACCAAGAACAGATATGAGTTTGAATAAAGCCAGTAAAGCTTGAAGCTTTCAAAACAGAACAAGAACAGAGCAAGATTTGTTTGTTTTGTTTGAGGGAGTTGAAGACGAGTTTGTTAGATGCAAGAAAAGTAAAGAACACACACATTATCGAGTTCACTCCCAATAACTAGGGTAGCTACGTCTCGCCGAGCCTTTTACCTCGGAATCCACTAGAATCAATAGAGTTTTACAACAGAAATAGTTTAGTATAGCATCTACGCCCTTCACTAGCTCTCAATGTATACTCAAACTATTCCTATCTATAGAGAAATCTCTTGTAATGTTTACTCAGATACAAAGTTTCTCTCTTTACTCTATTCCTTTTCTTGCTTGCTCTCTCTCTCTCTCTCAGTCTTTAGTGATGTCTTTATATACCAGAGACACCACAATGCCAGCTCAACCGTGACAAAACGCTGTCACCAACCACGTCTTGAACTAGCAGACAACAAAGCCTTAACTTTAGGTGAGCACACAAGAAGACAACATCGTACGGTCATAACAACAAGTAGTCGTTTCCTCAAAAAGTGGTCCCCAAAGTGGTTTTACCAAAGCTTGACTTACTTCAGCTTTTGATAAAAGATAATGACTACATAGGCTTGTAACTTGTTTACCTTTTAACCGTTGATCATCATGTATTTACCTCCACAAATTCCACCTGAAGACTTGATGATAAACACAACCAACACATGAGCTGACAAGAGAGAGAAAACTTACTTGATTCTAGTAACAGGATTCCAGGCTCGGATGAGTCTTACTACTCTTATTTGACTTGGAGAAAGTTCAATGCAGATCTAAACTTGCTCACAACCAAAGTCTTGGTGAAGATATTTGTAGGATTCTTCTCGGTTGATATCTTCACCACATCAATGTCACCTTTAGCAATGATTTCTCGTATGTAGTGACATTTGACATCAATGTGCTTTTTCCTTTCATGATGCACATTATTCTTGGAGAGTGCAATAACACTTTGTGAATCGCAGAAGATCTCCACACTCTTCTGATCATAACCAAACTCCTTTAGCAAACCTTTCAACCACACTGCTTCCTTTACAACTTCAGTAAGTGCCATGTACTCAGATTCAGTAGTGGATAGAGCAACCACACGTTGTAGACCAGATTTCCAACTTATGGTGTTCCCACCAATAGTAAACACAAGACCTGTAATAGACCTTCTCTTATCTGGATTAGCAGCAAAATCTGCATCACAATAACCCACAATCTTGAAATCTGAGTTCTTCTTGTAAACCAACTTAGTATCCACTGTACCTCTAATGTATCTTAGGATCCATTTAACACCAAGCCAGTGATCTCCAATAGGTTTGCTCATGAAACGACTCACCATACCAACAGGATATGCAAGATCAGGCCGAGTTCCAATCGTTGCATACATAATGCTCTACTGCATTGGAGTATGTAACTGACTTCATATAGTCTTCGTCCTTCCTCAGTTCTTCAAATGTTGCAGCTTTGAGCCTCATATGAGCTCCCAGAGGAGTCAGAGTATGCTTGGAGTCTTTCATGTTGTAAGTATCAAGGATCTTATTCATGTATCCTTCTTGAGATAGCCATAATGTACCTTCAGCTCTGTCTCTTGTAATCTCCATACCAAGGATTCTGCTTGTAGCTCCAAGATCCTTCATTTCGAACTTAAGACTGAGATCTTGCTTGAGCTGAGCAATGGCTTCTTTGTTTCTAGCCGCAACCAACATATGATCAACATAGATGAGAAGGTACATTAGAGATCCATGAAGCAATACCTTTATGTAAGCACAACTATCAGAGAGGCTTCTTACAAAACCAATTTCAGTCATGTAGGAGTCAAACTTCTCATTCCATTGTCTTGGCGCCTGCTTGAGGCCATAAAGAGCTTTGTTCAGCAAACAAACTTCATCTTCTTTAAACATTGACTCATAACCTTCAGGTGGAGTCATGTAAATCTTCTCTTTTAACTCACCATGAAGAAATGCTGTTTTAACATCCAATTGCTCTAGTTCAAGATCTTCTTGAGCAACCATAGATAGTAATATCCTTATGGATACATGCTTGACTCCTGGAGAAAATATCTCATGATAGTCTACTCCTTCTCTTTGAGCATAGCCTTTAGCCACAAACCTTACTTTAAACCTTGGTTCTTCTACTCGTGGTATTCCAAGTTTATACTTGTAAATCCAATTACTTCTAATAAACCTCTGATTTAGAGGTCTTTTTACTATGGTCCAGGAATGGTTCTTGTTCTGAGACACCATTTCTTCGTCCATACCACCTTTCCACTTCTCCCAATTAGTGTAACGCCCGTGAACAAAAATTTTAGAAAAGGGAATTGAATTGGACCGAATGGTTTAATTTTACTAGTTCGGTTTGGCTGGTTTGGGTTAAGGGAACCCTAGGGCTCATTTATAAGAGAGATCAACCTCCTTTTTGTGCAGAAAAACGTGATAGAGGCTGAAAAATTGGAAGAGAAGAGAAGATGATTCATTTTGGTGTTTGTAGAAAAGAATGAGATGAAGACAGTTCTGACGCGTTTTAGAAGAACAGAGGATCGAATAACCTAATCTGTTTGGATTGGAGTGAAACTTTTAAGGTAAGTTTTCCACTCTTATATCTAGCTTTAGGCGAAATCGGAGTGTCTTTTGGATGAGTATTATGAGATTTATTGTTGTGTTTCCAAGAGAGGTTCGTGCAGAATTGGATCTGCGATCAGTCCACTTCGTGGGTGTTTTACCGTCGAACCAGAAGGAGCTAGGAGACGATCTGCATATCGTTGGAAAGGTCTCGGTCTCACGATCCCTGATCAGATTTCCGATCATGATTCCGAGGTAATCTCAGTAGTGTGATTTCGAAGTCGGCGTGTCGTTTCTGTTTTTAGAAAACCCTAATCCGGTTTAGGAGAATCTTCAATTGGTTTGGTTTAGTTAACCGATTTGGTTTAAATTTGGTTTGGTTTAGTTAACTGATTTGGTTTAATTTTGGTTTGGTTTAGTTAACCGGATTGGTTTGGTTTGATTTAGTTAACCGGATTGGTTTGGTTGGTTGGTTTAGCCGACTATTTCTGTTTGGGTTAACCGACTTGTTTGGTTTGCCTTGTTCATCAGACAAAGGAGGAGAGTTGCCAGAGGTTGAGGTCTGAGGCAACTGATAGGCTAAGGTGAGTGCGTGACCATGGCTTCTGCGCCGATGGATCGTTAGGTTTACTTGGTGATAGTTTGGAACGAAGTCGGCGTGTCGTTTCTGTTTTTAAAAAACCCTAATCCGGTTTAAGAGAACCTCCAATTGGTCTGGTTTAGTTAACTAGATTGGTTTGGTTTGGTTTAGTTAACCGATTTGGTTTAATTTTGGTTTGGTTTAGTTAACCGGATTGGTTTGGTTTGGTTTAGTTAACCAGATTGGTTTGGTTTAGTTAACCGGATTGGTTTAGTTAACCGGACTGGTTTGGTTGGTTGGTTTAACCGACTATTTCTGTTTGGGTTAATCGACTTGTTTGGTTTGCCTTGTTCATCAGGCAAAGGAGGAGAGTTGCCAGAGGTTGAGGTCTGAGGCAACTGATAGGCTAAGGTGAGTGCGTGACCATGGCTTCTGGGCCGATGGATCGTTAGGGTTGCTTGGTGATAGTTTGGAACGAGTTGATTGATCTTATGATGATTGAATGTGGTTATGTTTATTGGTTATTGTGTTGTGATTGTTGTTTTGTGCAGGTTTCGTGCTAACGCAGAGGAGGAATCGATCCGAGAGGATTATGATCGATTTTCCAGGATTCTGCAAAGGGCCTGTCGAACGACACACCCGAGGTGTGTCGAACGACAGACCAGTACGGAGGCTGTCGAACGACACACATGAGGTGTGTCGAACGACACCTAGTGGTAGTGTCGAACGACACTTAGTGGTAGTGTCGAACGACACTTAGTGGTAGTGTCGAACGACAGGCATGTTCAGAGGGTGTTGATCGACACCTAGTGGTAGTGTCAATCGACAGCCTGTCTGATAGGCTGTGTTGGGCCTTTGTTGTTTCTGTGTTATGTGTTTTGTTTGTTTGCCTGAGCGGTCCATCGTGCCTGAGTGCGCAGTCGTAGATGGGATGACCGTCTCACTGGGTATTTATGATAATACTCACGCATCTCTTTTTTCCATGTGATGCAGGTAACGGCAAATTGTGATCGTGGAATCACAACTACGAAGAGGGAGATGATTTAGGGTCTCGTGTTTGGTGTTGTTTCCATTATTGTTTTAGAACCGCTGTTTAGGTTTCTGGAACTTGTTGAATTTGATAATATTGTGGAACTGTTTGGGTTAGTTATTTTAATGGAATTGATTGTTGGTTATCCGCTGTAGTATTGTCTGTGTGGTTTTGCTTGGTTGTTGAGGATAACATTTATGGGAATGCTAGTCCGAGACCAAGGTTTGTATGATTAAAAAAAAACGGGTTGGGTCGTTTCAATTAGCATCTACGCTTGCCTCTCTGTACTTTGCAGGTTCTATTTCTCCACTGTCTTCTGCAGTGTACAGAGCCTCAGCAACGTAGTCTTCATCATCAAACCTGACTGAAGCTTTCTTGAGTCTTGGTTCTCTGTCCCTGACTAGATGATAATTTTGAGGAGGCTGATTTATGTCAGCTTCAATGTCAATATCATCATATGTTTCAGGGCTGGCAGGGACATGAGTTACAGGTTTCAGAGTGGAGGCTTCTTGATCTTCATTGTTTCTAAAAAGTTCTCCACCTGAGCTCACATCTTCCTCTGCTTCTTCTAGGCTTTCTTTCTTTAGATCCAGATCTTTGTACGCAACATTCTCTTGAAATATCACATTTCTGCTTACCACAATTTTCTTGTCTTTCCAAACCCACACCTTGTAAGCTTTTACCCTAACTGGATAGCCAATCATTATACCTTTCTTTGCTCTAGGGCTGAGCTTACCCTCATCAGTGTGAACAAACACAAGACAACCAAACCTCCTTAGATAGCTAAACACCGGAGCTCTTCCATACCATCTCTTGTCAGGAATATCAAAGTTCAACACAGAAGATGGTGTTTTGTTTATCAGAATTGCAGCTGTGTTAGTAGCCTCTGCCCAAAACCTCTTTGGGAGACCAGAGTCACTAAGCATGCTTCTCACCTTTTCCATTAAGGTCCTATTCATTCGTTATGCAACCCCATTTTGTTGTGGGGTATATGCACTAGTTCTGTGGCGTTGTATACCTTTATCAGCACAAAATTCATCAAACCGCCGGTTGCAGAACTCAAGCCCGTTGTCAGTTCTTAGGGTCTTGACCTTCTTGCCACTTTGATTCTCCACCAGAGTTATCCAAATAACAAATGCATTAAATGCTTCATATTTAGTTCTGAGAAAATAGACCCACACTTTCCTTGTATAATCATCTATGAATGATATAAAGTATTGGCATCTACTAAGAGATAGTGGAACTGAAGGAGCTCCCCATAAGTCAGAATGAACGTATTCCAGCTTTTCTTTAGTTCCATGTTGAGCTAAGTTGAAACCCACCCTTTTGGCTCTACCATAGATGCAATCTTCACATGTTTTAAGAGCCGAAACCTTCTTTTTGTCCAGGAATCCCTTCTTTAGTAAGAGATTCATATTCTTCTGACTCATGTGCCCCAATCTCCTGTGCCATAGGACTATATCATCTTGCCTCCTTTCTGCTGCAAGAGATTCATCTATCACATGTGTCCACTGAAGTAAGTAGAGAGTGTCATACCTTTTGCCAGTTAGAACCACTGTTTCACCAGTCTTGACACTCAACACTCCATTTTCTGATTCAAACTTGAAGCCAGCTTTCTCTAGAGTACCTAGAGATAGTAGATTCCTATCCATATCAAGAATGTATCTCACATATGTTTGAAGAAAGTTTAGATATGCTTCATTTCTTACTCTGATAGAACCAACTCCTTTTACTTTTGACATGGTCTTGTTTCCCATTCTAACAGAGCCTCTAGCTTCTTCATTCAAGTCTTCAAACCACTCACGCTTGTGAGACATATGATAACTGCAACATGTGTCCATAATCCATTCGTCTTCAAAATGAACATCAGTGGAAGACAATGCTTCTGACACATACAAGCCTATAACTTCAGCTAAGTTTCCTTTTCCATTCGATGATTCTCCTCTGTTGTTGCCATTTTCTCTTGGTCTCGACTGGGATCTGTTCCTATTTGGACAAGTGTTTTTAAAATGTCCCTCTTCACCACAGATCCAACAACCCTTTTTCTTACTCTTAGACTTAGACCTTGGTCTCTGAGTCTTGGAGTTTTTGTCTCTGTACTCAGACCTTCCTCTCATATCAGCTTTCTCTTTTGCATAGAGGCCCTCAGCTTGTCAGTTTATACTCTTCTTGTTAGACCCAAACTCAAGTTCCTTTGAGTATATTGCGGAAACAACTTCCTCTAACGTCAAGGTAGCTCTTCATGTACCATATCTTAGAGTATCTCTAAGCTGATCAAAATGCTTATGCAATGACATCAACAATAGAATAGCCTGGTCCTCATCGGACACTATAACATTGGTATATTCCAAATCTTCTATGATATGCAGGAACTCATCAATGTTACTCTCAATAGATGCGCTTTCAGACATATACTGTTGGTTTATGATCGGTTTACGCCCATGATTTGGGATTATACCGAACCGGTTTAATCAACTGATAGTTATGAGATGTGTTAACATTCATAACCCTTCCCAAACAACATGTCTCTTCCCTTTGTAACTCTTCATGTCTTTGTCTATAAAAGAGACATTTGTAAGAGACATGAGACACAAGTAAGACAAGTAACTGTCCGACAGTTACAAGGGAGAATTGTAGAGAGAGAGTAAAACGTTCTAGAGAGAGAAAGCTTCGAGATATCAACCGGAAAGGCACTTGAAGGGTGGCTAGTGGTTGATTTCCGTTCGTGATCTCAGCCCTGACTCTCTACGTCAATTCATAGTTGAATCTGAACCAAATTCGTCATCAAACCGGCCAAGGTATGTGTTCCGGTTTAACGCTTCCGCATATAAGTTTAACATTGGCATCAGAGCATTAGGTTTCGGTTCTGGAATGTTTCGGTTCTTAGTTAACATGTAGAAAATGTTATATGTTAGTTTCGCTCATTCATGATGAATTGAAAAAATTGGTTATGTTAGGAATGGTTGCAAATGTTAACTTCGTGATTCGTTGATGAAATAAATTGAAACTTTGCATAAATTTGAGAACTGAAACATATTGCATGAATTTGGATAAATTTTAAGTAAACCGAACTTTTTTGTTTCGCCCATATCTCTCTGGTCGAATATCGGAATCGTGCGATTTTGGTGTCTATGCATAGATGCTACGATTATCTTTCCAACAGTATATCGAACGTGCGATTTGAGTCCGCATCGAGAGAGATATTGTGGTCGAAAGTTTCGGCCAAGATTAGTAGTAATGTTGATCGTTGTTATTCATTTGTCACAAGTTCTACTCATGTTAAACCAAATGTGTGGCATGCTAGACTTGGTCATATTGGTGTCGATCGAATGAATATATTGGCTAGAGAAGTTCTTTTAGGCTCTCTCGCCCGAGTTGATCTTGAAACATGTGAACCATGTTTAGCTGGAAAAGCAAAACGGAAACCATTTGGAAAAGCAATCAGAGCTGAATTTCCATTGCAATTAATTCATTCAGACATTTGTCGTCCGATGAATGTGAAGGCGAGGCATGGAGCTTCATATTTCATCACTTTTATAGATGATTTCCCTCGATTTGGGGTTGTGTACCTTATTTCTCATAAGTCAGAAGCATTAGAGTGCTTTAGACGATATGTCATTTTGGTCGAAAATCAGTTGGAGAGGACGATCAAATGTTTGAGAACGGATCGAGGTGGTGAATATTTATCTGACCAGTTTAAAGAACTGTGTGATGAAAAGGGTATTGTCAGACAATTGACAACACCTTACACCCCGCAACAAAATGATGTAGCAGAAAGAAGAAACCGAACGCTTCTTGAAATGGTTAGGTCCATGATGGCGCAAGCGAATCTCCCAGTTTCGTATTGGGGTGATGCATTGTTGACTGCTGCCTATATACTTAATCTAGTGCCCTCCAAATCTGTTACTTCTACCCCTTATGAATTATGGAAGGGAAGAAAATCCGATTTAATGCATCTAAGACCTTGGGGGTATGCTGCATTTGTTCGCGATACTGCACATCCTCATGGAAAATTGGGTCCAAGAAGGAAAAAGTGTATCTTCATAAGATACTCTGACCAATCTAAAGGTTATGTGCTTATCGGCGAACAATATGATAAAAGTGTAACAGAAATCGAATCACGAGATGTTACGTTCTTGGAAAATGATTTTCCTTGAAGAGGAGAGATTGCCAAGGAATTCCATCTTCAAGAGATGGTTGACCCAACTAATGTTTCTCTTACTAACCAATCTGTGGAAGCTGGTGAAAGTTCATGAGATGAAACATACCAACTTAGTGGGAGAGAGACATTGGTTAATGATTCTTTTGGGAAAGAATCACATGAATCTGAGGTTCGTAGAAGCAAACGTGGAAAAGTTCCTCGACGTCGTTTTGAAATCGAAGGGGAAGATTTTATGGTTGCTTCGGTCGATGACTTAGAACCCAGATCAGTTCATGAGGCTCTCTCTTCTCCTAACTCTGAAAAATGGAATGATGCAATAGGAGAAGAACTAGAATCTATGAGGGTAAACCAAGTATGGGACTTGGTTGATCTTCCGCCAGGACGTCGGGCGATCGGAAACAAATGGGTTTTCAAGATCAAACGAAAGGCGGATGCATCCATTGATAGGTATAAAGCTCGCTTGGTAGCGAAAGGATATACTCAACAAAAGGGTATAGACTATGAGGAAATGTTCTCTCCAGTGGTGAGGTTTGCCTCAATTCGCCTTATTCTAGCCATAGTTGCCGGATTGGATTTAGAATTACATCAAATTGATGTTAAGACTGCGTTTCTTAACGGGGAGCTAGAAGAAGAAATTTACATGGAACAACCTGTTGGTTTCATTGTAGAAGGTCATGAGCAGAAATTTTGTAAGCTCAAACGTTCAATATATAGTCTAAAACAATCTTCTAGGCAATGGTATCTTCGTTTTCATCGAGCTATAATATCTTATGAGTTTACGATGATTAACGAAGACCATTGTGTCTATGTCAAGAGCATAGGACAGTCCTTTGTAATTATGTCTCTATATGTTGACGACATCTTGTTGGCTGGAAACGATATGGAGTTTCTAGTAACCATTAAGCAATGGTTATCATCTCATTTTGAGATGAAAGATATGGGAGAAGCTGATTATGTACTTGGTGTTAAGATACACCGAGACCGATCGAGGAAATTGTTAGCTCTTTCACAAGAGTCATACATTCATACAATCCTCGAAAGGTTTAAGATGCATGATTGTAATCTCATTGATACTCCAATCGCAAAAGGTGAAGGCCTAAGCCTTGATATGTGCCCTAAAACCGATAATGAGAAAAAGGAGATGGAAGGAGTCCCATACTCTAGTGCTGTGGGAAGTTTGATGTACGCTATGATGTGTACCCGGCCGGATATTTGTTATGCTGTTGGCTTGGTAAGTCGTTACCAGTCAAACCCCGGGAAGAAACACTGGATGGCGGTGAAGAGGATCCTTAGATACTTGAAAGGAACTATGGACTATTATTTGTGTTATCAAGGAAGTGATTTACGCTTAACGGGCTATACGGATGCCGACTGGGCTGGTGATTTAGATGAGCGTAGATCGACTTCAGGATACGCTTTCTTGCTAAGTGATGATGCCATTACTTGGAGTAGCAAGAAACAAAGTTGTAACACTTTATCCACGATGGAAGCTGAGTTCATTGCATGTTCAACATCAGTTCAAGAAGCTGTATGGCTGAGGAGGTTCTTACAAAGCTTACAAGTCACTAAAGAGGCTTCGTGTCCTGTGACTATTCATTATGATAGTCAAGCTTGTATTGGTTATGTGAAGGACCCCAAGTATCATGGTAGGACCAAACACATTGAAATCAAACATCAGTTTGTGAGAGACATTGTGGCAAAGAAAGAGGTGGTCCTAAAGTACATTTCTATGCACATGATGGTAGCTGATCCGTTTACTAAGCCCATTCCTAGAGATGTTTATCTTGCTCATGTTCGAGCTCTAGGTTTGCGTAGAATTTGATGTATGTACTAATGGTGCTTTGCCATTTGACATTGTATTTATGTTTGAGGATTTATATATATAAAGATATTTTCAGACATAGTTTATGATGGTCATTTTTATTGTTTTTGCATACTCACACATAAATATGTAAGGAATGTCAACAAGTTGAAGATTGATTCACTCACATGAATAATCGCCTTAGTTTTCTTAGTGAAAAGCTAAGATGAGATATGATGAGTCTGGCGCTAGTGGGAGCTTGCCTTATAGTTCTTATCAAATATTGCCTTGATAAAGAGTCAAGATGAGATATGCTCATTGAGATATCGATCATGATTGACCCAGAATCATGAATACTTGGAAAAGTTGGATAAGTACATAATCAGGCGCTAGATAGCGAGCTGATAGTAGCTTGATCCACATAGTAGTATTTGGTTTAACCAATTGACATATTCTCTTTGAAAAAAGAGTTAACTGCTATGACATGTAAGTCATACCACATGTGCTAGTACGACCATATAGGAAGCAAGTGATATTTTATTTGTAATCCCCATCACTTGCAATGTGAGTTCCTTATTATGGTTTCAAGTGGTTACCCCTGAACCTTCGTCTATGTTCTTGAAGGGATAAGCTAATGTTCGCTACTTTAGTATGTATTCCGATGGTGATGGAATAATTAACCTTATGGGACATGCTAGGAAAGCGGTTAGTTTGGAACAGATGGGCATGAGTACGAAAGGGAAAACTATTTGGTTTTACATTGAAATATGTGCTTGCTGGCCAGCCACTATATCGCTCAATTGGAGTTTGAATATAGTGAACACATGATGTGAAATGTCTAACATATGCTATAGGGATAAGATATGTTGAGATTGATGTAAAACATAAATAAGTTTGGGGAACATCGAGACATGCTGAAATGAAAATATTTTATTTAGGGTTGTAGCAGTTATGTATCCTTAACAGGTGCATAGTTTAGCTCCCAAGTGCAGGTGACCTCGCAAGGGTCACACAGTTCATTTGCCGTATGATTTCCGAGTTATGAATCTCGATCTTCAACTCTCTGAATTCTCTAATACACATTATGCTCCATATCATGTGCGAGTGGGAGATGTTGGTTTATGATCAGTTTACGCCCATGATTTGGGATTATACCGAACCGGTTTAATCAACCGATAGTTATGAGATGTGTTAACATTCATAACCCTTCCCAAACAACATGTCTCTTCTCTTTGTAACTCTTCATGTCTTTGTCTATAAAAGAGACATTTTTAAGAGACATGAGACACAAGTAAGACAAGTAACTGTCCGACAGTTACAAGGGAGAAGTGTAGAGAGAGAGTAAAACGATCTAGAGAGAGAAAGCTTCGAGAGATCAATTGGAAGGGCACTTGAACGGTGGCTAGTGGTTGATTTCCGTTCGTGATCTCAGCCCCGACTCTCTGCGTCAATTCCTAGTTGAATCCGAACTAAATTCGTCATCAAACCGGCCAAGGTATGTGTTACGGTTTAACGCTTCCGTATATAAGTTTAACATATACAGTTTGTCTAAAGCTACCAACATAGCAGCTGCAGTCTGCTCTTTCTTTATCTTCCTATCTGTTACACTTAACACAATGGTGCTTCTAGCTTTCCTTTTCTTATCCTCTAAAAGTTCTTCTTTTTTCTCTGTTTCCTCTACAACTTTTCCTTCTGCGTCACTGACTAGAATAGTCTTTTTCAAGACATCATCTCCTTTCAAAGCAACACTAAGACCCAAGATATCTAGATGAGCCATCAGTTTTTCTTTCCACATAGTGTAGTCACCTCTACCATCAAACTTTTCTACTTCTATTCTTGGAGACATGGTTCAAAAATTTGGACTTTAGAGAACCAGATTACGAACCTAGGTTACTGATACCAATCTGTTGAGTTTTACTTACCAAAGATGTCGACTTTCCTTGGAGAAAGACACCAACAAACCAAGAACAGATATGAGTTTGAATAAAGCCAGTAAAGCTTGAAGTTTTCAAAACAGAGCAAGATTTGTTTGTTTTGTTTGAGGGAGTTGAAGAAGAGTTTGTTAGATGCAAGAAAAGTAAAGAACACACACATTATCGAGTTCACTCCCATTAACTAGGGTAGCTACGTCTCGCCGAGCCTTTTACCTCGGAATCCACTAGAATCAATAGAGTTTTACAATATAAATAGTTTAGTATAGCATCTACGCCCTTCACTAGCTCTCAATATGAATCTATCCGATCAACAATCTTCACAATTTACAAGCAATATGAATCTTTAGAAGAAGATGGCATCTTGCTAAATTTTAATTTTCATCTCTTGAAACTATACAACAATTATTCATTCAGTTGGAAATTTTAGTTGTAAAATGTGAAATGGTAAAAGAGATCAACGTACCTTTCGCAATTTTTTTTTGTTTTAAAGTAATAAAGTTAAATATTTTACAAATAATACAAACCATTATATTATAATGTTTTTCCTATAGAAAAAGTAAGACATTAGCAAACATAAAAAAACTATATATAAGGATTGTGAATATTATAAATTACTAAAACCCTAATCTCTCTTTGCAGTCCGGTCGCTTCCTTCTTCGAGAGATGAGGTTAACGATGTCTACTAGAATCAGAAATACTCTCAAGGGTTCCTGCCACGTCTCTAAGCAAACTGCGTTATACTTGCAAAAGATGGTACGCCTTATCCAAAGATCCAAGATTCGTGAAGAAAAACTTGGCTAAAGCTAAAGCAGCAACTCAGGTGATCCTAAAGAAAAATCAGAAGATTTACTCAGTTAGTGTCAATCCACATGGATTGGATGTGCTGGCCGAGACGACTATATATGATCTTTGAGGAGTTTATTGAGAGTTGTTTTCTCTAAATTTATTTCTTATTCTTTTAAAGAGTCTACTTGTTTTTTTTTAATTGGCTAGGTTTTATTGTAATTGCAAAATCCAACATAAGAAGTCTTGAAACAAAAGTCACGAAATAAAACAATAACATCAATACTCATAAACTAGAGCCAAAAGATGTTAACACCTTGTTTCCCGAGCAAGAAGATCATGTAACCATGCCGGACCTCGCGACGCCAGATAAGAATTGAATTAAAGTGTCTACTTTATTGTAGTTTTCTTTGTCTTTTTGTGAACAATTTCTCAAACTACATGATCATTGTAATCATTTTCTTTGCATTTAAATGGACAATCTTTTATAGAAAAAGAAAAAGTGTAATATACAGCCTGAAAATGAAATTATTTCGATCACTTCACTGTTCAATGATTTGTAATAGATATGGGATTTTAAACAAAACTATTAATAACATTATTTGACTAATTCATTAGTTATTCAAACGACATAGAAGAAAAAGATACATGGAGATGGAAATTGTGTATAGTTTCAAAAAAAAACACACTATTATTACCCGGCCTATATATGATTTCATCCCATAATCTCATTATACATTATCGTTAACATATTGAAATATCATGGTTTTTACCAGATTTTGACCATGATTTAACCCGGTTTTATCAAGTATTTTCGGTGTTTTTCGAGTGTTTTAGAGTCTTTGCAGGTTTGTGTACGTGTGGAGCTTAATTGGTGATTATGGAGCATTTAGGAGCATTGTGGAAAGAGGAGATGAAGTCGCTAGGACGGATTTTCAATTGCCGTCAGATATTGGTGTCGATCGACACATGCCCATGACGAAAATACTTTCCAGTTTTGAAGATTTCCTTTTTGCACCAGAAGTTCCAGAAGTTTACAATAAAAGCCCATCACGAATTTGAGACTTTATATATAGTTTTCTTTTAGGTTTTTAGGGGAGTATCTTAGTTTCTATTGAACAAATTGAGAGAGAGTTTTTGAGAGTTTTTGGGAGACAAGTCTACTTCGTTCTTGAGATTCTTCGAACCCTTTGTTTCACTTTCTCTATCTCTTTTATATGCAGTATTATTCACAAATGATTTGTTTTGCATCCATGTCTGAGTAATTCTCTTGTTAGGTTTAGGGTTATTCGAAAGGATTGAAGATGAATTGTTAGATTAATATCACTTGTTAGGATTATCAAATTGGTTCTTCATCTATATTGCTTTAACTCTAATTTAGGATTCGCGATCCTAAATTAGATATCCTAGGTTGATAAATTGACACGGAAGTGTAATTGATTAACTTGAATTAGATCTTAGATGAGCAAAATTTCCTATTCGCAAAGAAATTTGGTTTAGGGATTTTGTGAACAAATTGAACTTAGACTTAACGCTTGCTTAAATTGATTGGATTCGCAAAGGAATTTGACTTTCTAGAGTTTAGGCATAGTTAGTTTTCACAACGGAAGTTGGTTAAATATACTTTAGTATTTCAAGTTCGAGAACGGTTCTTAATTAAATCCTGACATTGTTTAATCTGCAATTTTGATTCATCCTGATAATTTCTTGAAAACCTAGCTTTTGTTTTAATTGAATCTTAAGAAATCAAAAATTATCATGTACTTTAAATTAGTTTTTGCTTTTACTTTACATTATTCGCTTAGCTCAACTCGAAGTCGAACATCCTATCGTTTGATTTGACTCCCAGTGATTCGACCCCTACTACGACGACCTCTTAATTTGAGAGAATAGCTCAGGGTTAAATTTGAGCATATCAAATTTTGGCGCCGTTGCCGGGGAATCAAAATCACCATTAGAGTTTTGATTCTATAATTTAGTCTAAGTTTTTATTTTCGTTTTTACGCGTTTTTCTTTTGTTTTTGTGTTTCAGGGAAGCAAAGATGGTGAATCGTACAATCATGTTGTTTCCTGGAGAAGGGGGTCAGCTTGTTGACAGGGAAGGAAATAAGTACAACGAGGACGGGTAGAGACTTGATGATGCGGGTAATGCCATCGTTGTGGCTGAGGAAGTTGACGATGCAGCTGCTGCAAAGGAGCGTGAGAGCGCTCAACAAGATCGTCAGGTTCAGGAGGTTGTGAGAAATCAGCGTACATTGGGTGACTACAACCGTCCTGAGGAATACTATGCTAACAGGACAGCGATCCGAGCCCCTGGATTCGCTAGGCAGGACTCTGAGCTGAAGCCTGCTTTCTTCTCACTCGTAGCTCAACATCAGTTCCATGGACATCCTACAGAACATCCCATGGATCATCTTGAGAGGTTGGAAGACCTCGCATCTAGCATTAAGGCAAATGGGGTGTCTCACGATTACGTTTCTGTAAGCTGTTCCCACACTCTCTAGCTGGGGAAGCAGCTTACTGGCTGAAGCAGTTGGAGCCGGGCTCACTGACCACTTGGAACGATATAAAGAACGGTTTCCTGAGCCACTTCTTCGATGAATCGCGTTCAGATGAGTTGAGAGCGAAGATATGTTCTTTTATGCAGGGTCCAACCGAAGCATTCAAGTCTTCATGAGAGCACTTCAAAGGTTATCAGAGGGACTGTCCTCACCACGGGTTCACAGAGGTTCAACTTTTGATAATCTTCTTCAGAGGTATTGATTGGAGACATCAGATGACTCTTGATTCTGCTAGTAATGGGGACTTCAAGACTAGATCTCCAGCTGACTGTCTCACGCTCATCAAAAACGTGGCTACAAACAATAGCACGAAGAAGATTGATCAGGAGAGAAAAAGAGAAGGAGGAATTATAGGTGGAGCTGAGATTGCTGAAGTGAAAGCTAAGATTTATTCGGTACACAACATTCTAGTGGGAAAGAAATCTGTACACTTTGCTCATGAGGTTAATACTTTCATTCCAGAAGGAGAAAATAATCAAAAGGATGTTAACTACATCAATGAGAATAGTTTTCAGAATCAGAGATTTGGAGGCTACAGTGGAAGCAACCAGAGAAACAACTACTCAAGGGACTACGGATCTTCATCTTATCAGCCCATACCTGCTAAGTCTTCAGAGAGCGACACGAAATCTATGCTCGAACAGCTTCTTGAGGGTCAACAGACGATGATAGTGAGTTTAAATGGGAAGATCGACAGCCTCTACACTGATCTGAATGGAAAAATCGAGGCCATCAACATTCACATGAAGAAGCTTGATACTCAGGTTGCTCAAACTGCTGAAAGTGTGAGGAGACAAGAAGGTTATCTTTTAGGGAAGACGGACATGAACCCAAGACACTTCTCCAATGCAATCACGTTGAGGAGTGAAAAACAGGTGACACAAACTTTTGAGAAAAGTCTAGATGAGGAAGAATTCGTGGAGCCTGAAGAGACCGAAGGAAACCTGAATTTTGAGATTGCAGAGCCTGTGTCGATCGACACCAAGATCTTACGGCAATTTCGAAACAGACAGTGTCGATCGACACCTACGGGAAATTTCTGTACAAACGCAAATCCATCAACAGTGTCGATCGACACACCTGATGTCGATCGACACCACTGAGAAACGCAAAAAACTTGAAAAATCAGTCTGAAATCGCCGTCGAACGTGTCTACAAGCCCAAGATTCCGTACCCAAGGAGTTTATACCCTTCACCTATCAACCATGGCAGTGACAAAGCACTTAAGGATAAAGGGAAACAAGTTCCAACATCATTGAGGAAGCTACCAAAGTTGTTGAATCCAGGGATGTTCGGTGTTTCGTGCTCAATCAAAGGGTTGAATTAAAGAATTCTCTATGTGATACATGAGCTAATGTGAATGTCATGTCTGAGGTTGTTGCAAAGAAACTAGGGATTTTGGAGTTACAACCTTCAAAGATATATATCGAGCTTATAGATAGATCGTGTACAATTTTAAAAGGTTTCATTCCTGACGTGTTGCTTAAAATAGGAGATTGTCTTGTTCCTACTGACTTTTTCATCATTGAGACCAAGGATAACAGTTGTAAACCATTGGTTCTTGGTGCACAGTTCCTTGCAACAGTGGGAGCAATGGTGGATTTTCCTAATAAGCGAATTTCCTTCTCGAACATCAACAAGAATGTCTTCTATCCTTCAGTTTTGTCACACAGACTTCTTGTATGCGTGTCAATGTTGGAGATACGCTGGGTTTAGGAGATGAAACAAAGAAGGTTCAAAACATCCTCAAGTTGGCACCTTCCACTGCACATCTTGAAGTTAACAATCCAGCGAGTTCTAAGTGCCAAAAGATCCCCAAGGTGAAGCGCAGAAAGACCTCAAAACCATTCTCCAAGTTCAGAATTGTTATTCATATAGAGTTGAGGGAGAAAGAAGAGGTAGTTATCCAAGAGATGGTGAACAATACTATGAAGCTTTTTCCTGGTATTGTTCCCTGCAAGTCTGGAGGAGTGCACTTCAGAGATCCACCTCACATCTAAACACTAATGACTGAAAACAAGCACTTGGTGGGAGGCAACCCACCTCTAAGTCTTTTCTTTTTCTTTGAGTCATTTTTCTTTCTTTTGAGTCAATCTGTTATTTGCTTCCGTATTACTTTCGAATTTGTGAACTCTTTTATTTTATGACTATGTATTGTGCTACTTGATCGTGTTTCGTTTGAGTGATTTACAGTGACCTTTAAACTGCTCAAATGACAGAAGCCCCAAAAAGTTACGATTGCAGATTTTTGAAGGTGGTGTCGATCGATACACTTTATGAGTGTCAATCGATACTTCCACGCACCTCCTGTTGATCGACACCCACGGTGACTGTCGATCGACACATCTACGACACAGGTCCAAGTTTTGCGTTTTCACACATTTTTTAGTTATTTTCTTTTCCTTCTCACCAATCTCAGATTTAATAACACTGGGGACAGTGTTGTTCCAGTCTGGGGAGAGGTAGTTGCTAACATTGTTTTCTATTTTGGAGTCAAAAATTTGTTTTATTGAGTCAAAATGTAGGGAACAACAATCTTTTCTAAGAACAAACGCTTAGTTTTTACGACTTTTAGCTGTTGCGACGAAGCCTTTGGATGGAGCGAATTCGAAACCAGATGATAGTACAGGTTCCCCTCTAATCGCGACTTGCAAAACGAAGTAGATCAAATTCTAGACTAGCACACTTGATCTTCATCTAACTACTTTCTCTCTCATGATGTCACGACAGTAATCGATCCAACATTCAAGACTCTTTTCACCTTTTTATCCACTCTTTGTTGATCCTGAATGGCCAGCTCACTTTTAGTTGGTACCCCACGTTTAACCTTATCCTTTTTTTCAAACCTCAAACCTTTTTTTCCTTTTTTTTATGTGCAGGCATGTGTATAAACATCGGAGAGAAAGAGAACCGACGCAGTTTTTCATTCACAAAATTGCACTGGAAGAGGATTTGGTTGGATTGACGATTGCTAGGCCTTCCTTGGGATTTCACGCATACGAATGGTAATTTTCGAGACTAACACTTATGTAGATCATTCCCCCCTTAGTCAAAAAAAAAAAAAAAAATCGAAAATTTCATTAGGGAAAGGGAATGATCATTTTCAACAAGTCTCTAACTTCTAGAAAAATCCCAAGGAATGGAGTGTATGGTTGTGAGTAGTGGAGCTTGTTTCTTTTATGCTTAATGGTGGTGATTTGGTGCTTTACTATGATTTGGAGGAGAAAGTGCAATGTGAATGAGAAACTGTGGGCATCAACTGGTCCAACTCTCTCTTGTGTTTATGCATAATGTCTGCATCCACCAAATAACATCAGCTAACCCTAAACACTATTAACTCCAGAAACACCAAAAGCCATTTTCTATACCTAGCCTTTTACTTGATTGACATCATTAGAGATAACCACCTTTTATTTTCACCGGAAAATCCAAACATTGGTGTTGTTTGTGATTACGACTTGGTTGCATTGGACTCCATTTCTGGTAACCACCTCAAGAAGAGTCCAAGAAGCCGGTTCGTAAAATTGTCTCTTCTCTTTGATTCTGAAAAAGTTGTTTTTTCCTGGTATGGGTTTGGGTGATTTGAAAATTGTTACAGCAGCGAGAAGATTTCAAGCCGTGCAATGGCTTCAATCTGTAGAAAGAGTTTATTTGTTGTGTTATAAAGATTGGGAAGGTGTGAAGAATCTCATTTCATCATTGCCCAAATCGGTGAAGAGAGTTGTTCTGGTTTCATCAGTTGGTGTGACCAAGTCTAATGAGCTTCCTTGGAGGTGAGACTTATAGTACCTATACTTATTGGAAGAATAAACTGCTTTTTGCTTGCAATCCTATGTATCTAGATGAGAAGAAGGTGGAAGAGTGCTCGGGTGCAAGGTATACCCAGCAATGAAGGACCCAAAGATGCAAAAGCTCTTAGACAACTCACTTACCTATGAATAACAAAGCCGGTAAGCAAATTTCAAAAGATGATTTGCTCTGTTCAGCATGTGAAAAGCTGCTCGTGCGACCCGTGGTTCTCAATTGCGGACATGGTATCATCTTACATGTTTGCTTTTGGTTAGTATTTTAACTTTCGGCTGCTTGTCTTATGTCCTAATTCCCGTGTAATTCTTTTCAAGTGTATCACGAAGGATGTGTAGCAGATATGGCTGGAGTGAGCGAAAAGATCAAGTGTCAAGAGTGCCATGTTTGTGACCGAGAGGATATCCTAAAGTTTGTTTGGTTCTTGAGCAACTTTGCAGCTTGGCCAGCAACCTCAACATATTGTTTGCCGTCTTTTGAGGTTTTGGGATGTTCGAAACGAAAGCAATAATGCCGATTTGTATGGGATATCATTTATCTTCCTCGATGAAAAGGTATGAAAGTCTTCAAAAAAACATCACCTTAGTTTCTCACAACCAAGAACCAAACTGACTCTAATTACTTCTCAACAGAATTCGGCAATTTCATGGCTTCATACCACACCCCTTGGAAACAGAATACTTTGGGACACTAAGGAATGGTATCATTTTCCAGCTCAGGAAATATGATGTCAAACCATGCACAAAACACCACAAAATCACATATCATCCATTTCTCATCAAATTCACTGATGATACATCATTTGTTGAGGTCCACAACACATGGCTCAAGATAGACAAAGAGAAGTTCAGGGTTCATCGCTATGATCACCTACTAGCTCTTGCTAACACCAACTTAGCTTTACCTGGTATTTGTAAAACTTTAACCATTACAATTACGTTACATAATAAAACAAAATTATTGGACTCATTTAAATATTATCCTTCTCGGATTGGACAGATGTGCTTGGCGAAATTACGTTGGTTGAAGGCTGTAACCTAAATAACCCTACTTCTACTCAACGAATCCACATCCGATTGATGCTCCAACCGTAAACTCATAGCGTCACCCTCTCACCATTATAATCTGCATTTCTAAGCCGTTTAATCTCCCTAACTTCTTTCTCCTTTATGACAGAGGCATCATTGTTTCACTCTCACTATGGGCCGAAACAGCTTCAAGGTTTCGGGCTATGCTCTATGGTCATACCTGTAGGAACTTATACTACTACAATATGGGCAAACTGATATTTATAAAGTGAAAAACATAAATAAATCGATAACACAAAAATATCGATACAAAAATTAAGAAAAGAACGGAATTTGCAGAGGCAAGATATGATTTTTGTCCTTAATTCTGAAAACGCCCCGTAGTGTAACGGTTGTGTGACGTTCCGAATCCCAAGATACAACTGCAATCACCTCTGTTTTGCACAACTCAAGAACAGAGTCTAACGAACGCTAGATTCTGTGTTATACTCTCAGACACAGAAATGAAATCAAATAAAAAGAAGTGTGAGAGATTATTGTTATTGTTGATCTTTGATCATATTGATGATCTTATGATTGTGTGATTAGATAGTATAGAAAGAGGAGGAAGGCTTGTCTTATATAAGCCATTATGCTCAACGTTTTAAAACGTATGGCAATAAAGGGTGATTATGAAATTAATCTCATAATAACTTTTTGGATGTGAATTATGTTTTATGTTACAAAATCAACTTTGACTTTGCTTTTAGTTGATACTTAAATTTACGTTACCAAAATCAAATAGAGAAGATATTTTGTTGACTATGTTAGCAACAAAATTCAACAAGAATTTAATCTAAAAGAATACTCTTTTGATTTATTTTTTGGGTTAATTAGGTGAATATTATGTTTTGAACATCTAATCAGGTGAGTAGCAAATTGTTGATCCAATTGGACAAAAATACCCTTAATAACATTATAATAAAAAGTGGTACAAAAATCTGTAAAAATAATAAAATTTCTAAAAATCTGTTGTCCATAAAAAATAATCCGATGAACTGTGAAAATCTCGATCTCTTCCATCTCGATCTCTTCCATCTCGACCTCTTTCATCTTGATTTCATCCATGTGGATCTAAAAACATGTTGTCAATAAAAGATCATATGTTATCATTTGTAGTCAACTATACAAATTTACATAGTTCACTATATCAAACATGCATTATAATACATGCTAATTCACTATAATAGTTCACTATACTTCTACAATATAAGTCAGTGGCCAACCGTTCCTGATAAATAGTTGTAGTCAACTATACAAATTTACATAGTTCACTATATCAAACATACATGTAAATGATAGGTCATTAGAATATATTAAATTTGACAAGACCCATTGATAGTCTATTATACAAATATACATGCTAATTTACTACAATAGTTCACTATACTTGTATAATTTACAGTTAATTTACTATAATAGTTCACTACTTATTGTTGTATATAAACTTACTTGTTATTTTGTTAGAAACATATTATGGAACAAACCTCAAAAGGTGAAGGAACCAAAGTTATCATCAAACAAAACACATGAAGATTAATCTTTGGCGACTACTTCATTAAATCTATCGTAGACCACTCTATTCAGTTATATTTTTTCATTAGTTAACAATTTTATTCATTTGTAGTAAAATAATTCTTATAGGATGATTGGAGCCTAGATGTTTACGAAATTGAATTTGAAACATCAGTTCGTAAAAGTATACTAATGCTTTGTATATATATTCTCTTTTTGGATAGTGTAATGTTTTTTTGACAAATTGTATTTGAAAAAAATATTACATTAGATTAAACATGCATAACATTATTTATTTTTAACAATTTACCATTTTTTAAGGAATTTTATATTATTATTTGAAAACGTAATTTACTTACTGTATTTCAAAAAAACACTATGGTCACCTATACCACATAAAATCGTAGATGTCATTAGTTTTTACATAACATTTTATTGTAAAATTCAAACTTATAATAGACGGTTTTGGTCTAAGCACCAACATGAATTGATTTTTTTATCCTTCTACCTTATCAAGAAAAATAAAAAATTAAATGTGAATGTTTGCTAGTAATTTTCTAAACAATTAAATAAAATTCAATGTTTCCAATTGTCTCTAAATTTTAATCATCCATGTATTCTTTTAACTTTTTATAAAAAAATATTTTATTTCATAAGTGGAAAAGAAGAAAATAGGAAAAAACCAACAATTAAAAAATGGAAGTTCAAAAAAACGAAAATAACTAAATAGCTCATCAAGTTTATAGCTATTTTCCAATTGTATATTAAATTATTTTGACTTATTGTCAATAAGAAAAATTTAATTACGTATATTGTGATGTGTAAATTTTTAATTGATTGATTTAAATCTTACATGAAGAGCTTTAGGAGCTTATGCCTTGAACTTTAGGAACAATTTTTAAATATTAATCTTAAATTTTTTTATTTACGTAAGGAAATAGATGATTTTTGTAACTAAAAAAATATAAATTTTTCCATTATCAGCAAAAACAAAATTAACTTAATTCCTTAATATTGGCGTGCGACACTATTGGATTGAATGCTTACATGGACGCATTTAAGAGCTTATAGCTTCAACTTTTAAAATTTCCTACTTGCGTAAGAAAATAGATGATTTTTGTCATTTAAAAAAAGAAAGTTTCATATTTTCAACAAAAACGAAATTAACGTAATTCATAAATATTGACGTGACACGTTACTATTGGTTGATTTATAGCAGACTAAATAGAAGTTAAAGAATAATTCAGTTTGACTATAAAATCAAAATACTACCTTAAAATTAATACATATTAATTTAATATATCTAGATTAACTTCTATTTTGCTAAAAATAGAATTGATATTAATTTTTAAATACATATCTTTAATATTTTAAATACTTCCACTACCTTAATTTTTTTGAATTTTTCATAATCTATAATAATACATAAAAACAATAGGTTTATGAAGAAAAGAAAATTTATCTCTTAGTTTCCTATTAACAATTAGTTTTACTAAATATTGATGTGCAACGACACTATTTGTTGATTTAATGCTTAGGTGAACGCTTTTAGGAGCTTATAGCAAAAATTACAAAAAATCATCGATAAGAATATGAAGACTAACAAAAGAACGAAGAATTCGACACGGCAAACTGTGAATAAGAAAAATAAAGAACAACAAAACTATCGTAAGAAACCATGAACATCATTAAAACAATACAAACGTAAGACAAACAAACGATATACCCGGTACAATGTTTAATATTGTCAGACGAATATACCATGCAAATCCTAAAAAGTATCAATGAGCATGGACTAATAAAGAAACGAATAACAATAATAAAGAAAACGCAAAAAAGAAACGCTTAATATAAACATCCACTAATAAAATACCTTGAGATGGACAATAGACACATGATGTTTTCATATAAAGATTTTCAAGTCTTGATCTAAAGAATAACTCTCTATATAAAATAAAGAATAACTCTCTTTATTAGGTTTAGAAAATAACTCAAAATTAAACTCTAAAATCATGCCTTTGATTACAACTCCATCAAGGTATATATAGCACAACATTGTTATTTCCAATCCTAATACAAAATAGAAAACTACTATTGCTAATTCTAATAGTAATGGTAAATTTCCTTTTAGCCTATCTTTTCCATAACCAACTTATTATAGATGTTTGATGTTTTTTGTCATTTAAAATGGAAGTTTTCAATTAACAATTTAAATATAATATAGAAAACTACTATTTCCTAATTCTAATAGTAATGGTAAATTTCTTTTTAGCCTATCTTTTCCATAACCAACTTGTTATAGATGTTATATGTTTTTTGTCATTTAAAATAGAAGTTTTCAATTAACAATTTAAATATAATATTTTTAGTTAAAAAAGGAAATTTTCTTATTATCAACCAAAAACAAAATTAACTTAATTCATACATATTGACGTGGCATAACACTATAGGTTGATTTATCGCCTACGTGGACGCCCTCAGGAGCTTATAGCTTCAACTTTTATATAGTATAGATATTTTATCTCTAATTTTCAAAGTGGGATATTTGCTAGTTTTTACACTTAGCTAAATTTTGAAGCTTGAAAAGCTTTCAAGTCATCCACTTTGGACTTCCATTTCTTATTCAAATCAACATCGATTTTGACATGTGATTACACTATGTTATAGTGTTTACAGCGACGGTTATATCGTGCCTATCATTCGGTCATTCCGGATGGACGTCTCCATCGGAAAACTCATCGAAAAATGGTCGTATCAAAAACGAATTCCAACAATACCCTCATATCTACTGATGTCACGTCAATTGTTTTGGTAACAGCCGTGAACCCAACAGTTCAAGACGGTAAGAATCTCCACTTTGCACCACTTTTGTTTCCCAAACAAGCCACATTAACAATCTACATAACTCATATATTTCAAACATGCAGGAACACTTTACTTGGACTCCACATTGTCCACTCACTTTTTTTTTGACAAAAACATCCACCCAAATCACAATTCTCTAAAAGGTATGCACATAACTTTGTTAATCTATTACTGACTCACCACCATGTTAATATGTTTTACGTATTTGAGCAGACTTGGAATAGAAGCAAACCAGAGTTTCCCTATCGCTGACCTTACAAAGAAAGTCAAGAAGATGGAAACACTATATATCGCAGATTCACAGAGAAGCGAATAGAACATGTACACTCTTCACCCATATTATTTTATACTATAAACACCAGCTACATTAACCAAAATTTGATTCGTTTCAAGATGCTGATTTTATATGCCAAGCTACCGTCGTCGACGTTCTGTCAACCTACGGATGGAACCACTGTCCTGCACAACGTGTCTTGGAAACCTCGAAGCTTACCAGAATTCATTATTGTGTTCTGATTGTGATGAAGCAGACTTTTACAGGAATGATAGGTACCACGCACTAATAGGTACAAATTAGAGTTTATGTACACGTTACCACAAAACCCATAACATATCTCTCTCGGTTTCAGGTTCTACGTTGCTCTCGCCGTGCTAGACGGAAGCGATATAGCGACTTTCCTGGTTTCAAACAATGATCTCATGGATATGCTCCCCCCCCCAATCAACTTATGAAGGCCTCCACAAGAAGGTATCCTCTCATGTGATTTCTTTAAAAACAAATGAATGGCACATTAATCTAATTTCCACAAACAACATGCTAATGTTACCATCTGAACTACTAGGTGAACGAGGAAACTTTCCCAGATCTCTCTGACCACCTTCAAGACATCATTGGGAACCATTACATTTTCCATATCAAAGTCACGATGTACAACTACTCCACTACCAACCGCAGTTTCACCGTAGCAAAGATTACTAACAACGGAAACGATGCTAAGGTCAATGAAACTTATAATTCTCCACACTATCCGCTTCCATACTTACTACTTCTCATTACGTTTATTACAAGCTAACACACATGATTCTACTAAACAGCCAACCTTCTCAGCAGTACCATCGACCAACACTTTAGTCACACATGAGCCATATATCCCCACCAACTACAATGCACCTGGACCATCATTCACCATTCCAGCTGTTGAAATCGATTTTCCAAAAAGGCTTCATACTTGAGGGTAGAAAGTCCACCACAAACCAGATCTATTATCCACTCAGTCTACTACAAAGCTCCACAACTGTCGTCTGATGAAGATCACATTTCCTTTTATGCTATTGTCTCTTTCCAGTTTTTAGTTTTGCATTTCCCTTTTTTGTCTTGCTTCCTTTGCAATTTTACGATTTGTATTTCCATTTACTTTCATTAATGTAGTGGGGTGCCCACATCTCTTTGAAAGATTTCAACAAATGGAACTATTTAATTCACCACCACCTATTCTCCTGATTTACCTAATTACTGGCAAACCAAAACGAATAATAAAATTTATGCAATTACAATTACATTATTGAAATATGCTTACCTATAATTTTAAAAAGTAGTACGATAACGTCCGCCAACTATCAAATTAGACCAACTTCTTACCCATATTACCACTATCCATTACATTCAATTTCCATTGGAGATTCCAGAAAAGCTATATGCCGAAATGGGACATTTCCAAACACAGTACGGAAAAATAATTCAGACAATAAACATATAGTATTTGATGCTTATCTAGAACAATTATAACCATTCACTAGGTTGGTCCACCGTGCCAGCCCCCGTACTCTTCATTTTACACTCATTAAATGAAAACCTCACCCCATGGAGTATTAGGGGTCCTTATTCATTGATGGATTATGTAAAACTTATGGATTTTAAAAGTTGTGAGATTTTATCAATTCTTATGGATTCTTAAAAATTATTCTCATGGATTACAATTGATTCTCATGGATTCTTGTAAATTATTCTCATGGATTTGTAATAATTTGTTTTCCACATAAGGTAATATATATATTCATAGTTTTCTCTAAAAAGTTCAAGTAGTATACTTGTCAATATTCTAGACTCCACTTTAGACGTGAGACATCACCATAAAAAGACGTGAGCTAATCAACCCACACCATTGCCATCATCATTTTCAAGCATTGCCATTAACATTACATAATTTGTTCTTCAGACCTGAGCTAACTTTTCGATTGTTTCTTTTTCTTTTTTTGTAAAACTTTCTTTGGAGCTTGTTTTTGAACTTGGTTTTAAGATTGCTTTATTATTAATAAAATAGATTTGGATTTTGAATTATAATTTTCATAATGTGTTATATTTTTTGACTTTGTGATGTCTTTATTTATAGTTAACTTCAACGTCTTTTCCATGTTTGTGACTTGACTTTATTTTATAGTTATGTATAATAGGTTGTGAAATTTGCTTTTTCTTTTTAAGAATAATGAGTTCTTGCTTTCTTGGTGTTCTTATATTACGTTGGGTTTTTCAGTTGTTATTTTATGATTCATTTATGTCTCTTTTATAAATTCTAGTTTTTGTTATGATTAGAAAATCAAAAAAATGTTGTTTTGATCGTTGGGTTTTTTTTGTTGATGTTGTGTGTGTGTTTTTTTAACATGGATTTCAATAATATCATGTATATCTCTAGTATTTTGAAAATCATGTTGTATGAGTAAAACTATAGAGATTCCATCTCCCAATAACAATGGATTTTAATTGATTTAGAAAATCAACAAAAAATAGATTTTTTGAATAACAATGGATTTCAAAAGGAATGTAAAAATCCTCAAATGAATAACAATGGATTTGATTTAAAATTTAAGAATCCATTAACCAATAACAATGGAATCTTAAAATTTTAAAAATCTACATAAATCCAACAATGAATAACCCCCCCCCCCCCTTAAGCTCAAAGAATGGAACATTAAGGCTTCAAAAAAAATTCCCCTGCTTTTATTTTCAATACTAGGGGCTTCTCCGGGCTACGCCCGGATTTTGTGATGAATTGTGAAACTTTTACCGGTATTTTAAGTTTTGTAGTTCTTTTCTTATAGGACCGATAATCACATTTAGTTGGTTTATTGATTTTTACTCTTTGTGTAAACTTGTTTAATGAATTTAGAGGATATCTTAAAATAATAATATCCTGGACTACATTGGAGTTTGTTAATTATAAATTTGTTTGTTAGTATTGTTGTAGTTTTATGATAATAATATTTTAAATTAGTTAATGATAAATTATGTTTACTTTTACTTTGTGGTGAACTTTAATTTTATGATTTTGGGGTAAATTTTTAAAAAAATTATAAGTATTTTAGAGGTTTTTAGTTGCTTTCTTATAGAACTCATAGTTGGATTTTGTTGGTTTAATTGGTATTTCAATCATTTATATTTGTTGAATGTATTTTTTTGGCTTCGCTCAGATTTTTTTTGGCAATCAAAATTTCAGTAAAATATTCCACCAAAATCGATAAATTCAATTTGGCACACAATTGTTCCTAAAACATGGTTCCAAAAATCTAAAATGTGTAGAATGGGATAAACTATCCGTCTTCAAACTAACAGAACTAACTTTTAGTTGTGTAGATGTTTTTTTGGAAATCTTTTGGAACTTCGTTAATTGTTTATTTGTTTTACTTTAAATTTGTGTTAGTATCATTTAGTTTTCTAATGAATATTTTGTTGGGATTTATTTTTGTAGAATATGTTGCGTAGTTTCCTTTTTACCATTTTTTATCTTATATTTTTTTTTTACCATTTGTATTTTATATGAAATAATTTTTTCATTAACACATAATAATGAATATGCTTTTTATAAAGTCTTTATTTATTTATTTCAAATGTGACTTTACATAGTAAAATTTAGTTTTATTTTTCTCAGTTTAGAAGACTTTTTTTTAACTCACAAACAATTTGGACCATGAGAACAAAGAAATAAAAAAAATATAAAGAAGTATTGGTGCACCATATGATAGTCGGTAGGAGTTACCATCACTAAAAAAAATTTTAGTTCGTTGCCGTCGTTATATGGATTATGAATTACTATTTGATTGCTTACTGAGACACATATACAGCAAATAGCAGGAGATACTTCAAAGTTGGTTATTTTACATTTTGAATTTCTAATCGTCATCTTATGTTTTAAGTTCATAATAGTCAGCTGATATTATAAATCGGGTAACTAACAATCTATAATTTTTAGAAACTATAATAAAAATCAAGAAACACCTCAACAACAATTATAAATCAAATGACAACTAAAAACTATTTCACCAATCACAACCAAAAATTGGAAAAGAAGGTCGAAACTTGAAAGAACATTTAAGAGGAAATGTTTGGACTTTGGTGGTGACAGTATAAACGTTATGCATATGAGAGAAATCACAAGCGAGAGAAAAGGAAATTGAGATAATGAAACGTATATTTCAAAATTGTATATGAGAACTTTATGAGAAAAACATAATGTAAAAAGAGAACAAAGACAACACAAACCAAACATAGAATACTTGTATAAGTGTCTCCACCAAACAATTGCCAAGTAACCAAATCACTGTTCACCACCTTAATAAACAAATATAAGAAGAAGAAGAAAGTAGCCTCAACAAAAAGAGACTCTGAACAACATATTTTTATGAAACGGCAACACAGGTCACATAAACCAATCTCCCATCGGTACACGGAAAAATCAAGTGTCCAGGGAAAGAACATGTGCTAGTGGTCGCATTAACCGTTGAAGAGCTTTTACCACAATGCTCATATTTAGCCTAAATTTTGATTCGTATTGCACACACAACGCTGCAAGAAAAGAGTTCCTTAATACTTTTAGAGAAAAACTTAGAAGTTATGAATGATACTTTATTTTAGTTTATAAATAACATGTGGACCCAAAATCTGCTCATAATTCCTCGAGGAGAAATCTTTAGCAATGGGGATTTTTTTTCACTCACTCTTACAACAAATGTTTGATTGAGTTCTAGTTAGCACCATGACTCATTCATCGGAGAACTTGAGATCGAAATCTATGAAACAAGTGATAACAACGTACATATGATCCCTTGAAGTAGACTTGATAACATCAAAGAGAGGAGCAACGTTAGCATTTCATTGAAAGATTAGCAAAAGGGAGCTTCTAATTTGGAAAAAGTTTATTGATAACCAAAACTCACATGTCTGATTTCAACTCTGCCTGAGAGCTATGTTCCAAACTGACTAACTTCTTCGAGACAATCGGTGAAAAGACATTCTCCAACATTCACAACAATAGCTTGACCGGAGCGGTTCCAATCCCTTGCCTTGGTTAGGAAATATGCAAATGGAAAGAAGAGCGTTAGAGTGATGCGGAGATGATTGCTGCCACGAATGTCACAAATTCCTAAATTCCAATACAAAATCCGAATCCACCAAATACCTCTATGGAGAACAAGGTATCAAATAGTATGCAGTTTAAATTTATAGATTTTTAAAGCAGTAGTTAATTCTTTAATACAAAGAAGCAGCAATACATAACTAAATTGCTATTGTTAGACAAGAGTTTTCTCTTAGCTACAAACGATACAACTACATAAGAGACTCCTCGTAAGAGAAAGGAGGCGAGAGAAGAAGTTTCATAAGAAAAACAATTCAACCCACAAACTTTCTTAAATATATGGCATAACTTTAAAAAGCTTACTAAAATTCTAATCTTGTTGGCAAGTCGGGAGCAATGCTATGTATTGATATGTAACTTGTCAAACAGTGCAAAACACTACCACAAACAATCAAGTGCCAACGGAAACTACTCAGAAATTGATTAACCATTCTACAAGGAGAAGACTCTGTATCACTCTATATATATATCTCCTTTCAAACTCCTCAATTACCCTATTCGGACATATAAAAAAATAGAGTGATGTGTATAGATTCGAGATCAATACCCTAGTCAGCACAAGCCAACCTAAACCGTCAAGTCTCCAAACTAAATTGTATGAATACCTTCTCTGTTTGGACTGACACAATCATGTTTCTAATATGATTCATTGCGAAAGTGTATATAGATATATTTTGGACTTTCAAAGAAGAAGAAAACCTGAACACCAACGGACAATAACCATTCCACCTAGAACCCAAGTTGATGTGGAGTTTTTTCCCAAACACCAACGTCGAAGTTGTGCTACAAAAACCATCACAAAACACAAATAAAGCATGATTCCCTTAAATTTTGTTTCCATGAAACTAACGTTAATTGAAAATTTTCTTACAATGTTCTTATGGCCATGCATGCTTTGGTCCATGCCACATATGGAAGCAGTAAAATATCATATTAGCACAACTTTCTATAAAATCTTGAACGCTAGCCATTATCGTAATTTTCAACACTCTAAGTCCACAACAAAGTCACCATTAAAAAAACAAAAAGCTCCAAAGGCATATCCCATCATCCCCAACCAGTAATCATAGTTAGCTTTCACAGTATCACTGAACCAGTTAAAAATTTTAGCACATGTTACGATTATTTAACCAACTAAAAAGAAAAATAAGAAATGAAGCACTTTGAAGAATTGGCTTCAAATTTAAGATGCTTTGAAAATGAGCTAACTTAAAAAGGTATAGGCATCTAAACCTTACAAGTTTAATAATAGAAAGGAAATATGTGGCTGCCTCCTGGAAGCAATAAAAAAGAATTATTGGACTGTTAGCAGATAAATCTACTTACCAAGATATCGAAAATGTCATTTATTTCCCCAGAGTAAATTTAGATTTGAATGTGTTTTGAAGTCATTCTCTTGATTTGGCTTGAGCAGCCATCGCAACATCTTCCTAGGTACTACTCGTGACTAACCCAAACAACCTGATCTGAAAACAAACTGAAGACATATACCATTTTTGTTTCATCCATATCTAACGAAACAGTAACGGAGAATTCCATAACCCAACTGAAACCTTTCCTTTATATTAGAATATATTTGGTAAAGCAAGACTTACCAAGCATTACATTCTCGGGCAGCAGCGTAACCATAAGTGCCCATCACACGAGTAGACACATGGGTTTTGCCTTCATCAGAAGCATCTTTGGCAAGCCTGATATCTGATAGTTTAGCATTGTAGTCCTGAAATTGGGATATTGGTAAGAAGATAAGAAGCAAGGTAAAAGGCGCACATATATACATGTCGATATAATGTTAAGGAAACATACGGCGTCTAGTAAAATGTTTGAGGTTTTGAAATCCCGGTAAATAACCGGCTTTAGAGCTTCTTCGTGAAGGAAACTGAGACCTTTTGCAGTACCTAATGCAATCTTCATCCGAATAGACCATGGCAGAGGCAACGACCCTTCAATGAGACCCACAAGTGAATTCACAAAGAAAAGAGGCATAACCGAGAAGACAAATCATACAAAAGCATTATGATAAACACACTTGATACATCAAAAACGTTTATAGGAGAACTATTGATGTACGGGCTTTACTTATTGATTAGTTAGTCAATACAGTCGAGCAAATGAACCATCTAAAAATTGGCAATGAAAAGGATCCAATTTGAACAATATACAGTAGAAATGTTCCAACTTTAGTTATATGTCTAACGGTTCCAGCTATTAAGTATTAACAATATGGTGTAGATGCATCTTAAACTCCGAACACTTGCTATCTGAATGGCAAACAAAAAAAGTAAAGAGTTAAAAATTTACACTTAAATACAATAAGAAGGTAATAATGATTTGCTTACTTCTGAAAAGATGATTCTCCAAACTTCCTCGAGGCATAAACTCATGTAGCAGCAGCCTTTGATTATCTTCGATACAATAACCTGAAAAGATTACCAAGATAAATGATCTTAGCCTAAAAACGCACAAACAGGAAACTTTTAGTTGTGTGGCAGGTTACAATAATGGAAAAAGATATATAAGTAAACAGAACAAAATGATCATATAAGCCACTCTTTATGACCCTGAAGTCCATCAGGATTTAAGGTTTTGACAGCCACAGTAAGTCCAGTGCCAGGCTTAACAGGAGCAGTTCCATTCTCCTCAACCCATCCTTTAAACACACAACCAAACCCACCTTCGCCAAGAAGACTTTCCAGTATGAAATTTGTAGTAGCCAACTTGAGATCAATGAAAAAGAAATTGGTGGTGTATGTTTCAGGGCATAGTGTATAGCTTAATGAACAAACAAGAGGAATCAACTCAACAGTTTGAGATCATTCTTTGCATAAATAAACGTTTACCTGACAAAGGTGAGCTTGAAAATCTCTAGGATTATCTTTAACCATCAGCTGAAATATCTTTAAACCTTCTTCAAATTGACCCTGAGATTTCAAACCAATATTTATAAGTACATACAAAAACAATCCATTTCTCTTATGCATACTCTAGATTTAGGATTGGTTTTTACCTTCACAATATGCATTTGACCCATCAAGACTTGTATGCTTCTTTCCTTGGTTAGTCGGTTTCCTTGTCTTGCAACTTCCATAGCTTCATTAAGCATATCAAAGACAGAGGATTCATGACTCTTACGCATTACCATAGCAAGACCTTACAAGAAACAAAACAACACCAAAACTGAATCTTTTTGTAATGAGAAATCAATTCAAGATACTGCAATATCGAAATCCCGAATTCTTTTACGAAACCAACATTTCAATTAGGTATCATACACTGCCACCTCACTAATCGGATTTCTGTTTCTTCTCTCATCATTGCTGGAGAAACTTTCAAAACCTTAGAGAGACACAAACCATCAAAAATTCAAACCAAAGTATCAGATTTTAACAGATGTAGTCTTCACTCTAAGAAACCTTAGAGAAATTGCTAAATCAAAGGAGGTAAGAAAAAACGCTGACTTACAAGGTTTTGTGAATCGATCAAGAGGACCCAACATCGATCGAATTTGAGGAGAAATAACCAGTAGAAGTCAAAGAGCCCATGATCTGAGATGTTGAGTAAGGTTGCTCATGAATATATAGCTACTTATGGTGAATTATCCCTGAACCGACGGCCTTTGGAATTTGAGTAAATATGCAGAATATGAAGAGATGGCCTTTGGAATTCGATAAGCATAACGTGTATTCAGATGATTTTGGATATATGTCGAAAATGAAACAAAATAATTGTATATATTAAGGTTTTTTAGAACAAAAATTTTGTATAAATGATTTGGTGACATGTCAATTCCATTGGCTAAGAAAATTAACATTTTAGCTGATGTGGATAGCCTAAGAGCTCACCAATTCTTCCCCTTTTATATAAAGGAGAAGCGCTGAGTCATTTGTTCATCATATGTTATAAAAAGTTCAAAAATTTTCTACATATATTTTCCTCACTTGCAACTAGGGTTGTGCCAAAAATCCTAAACTGAATTTCCCAGCCGAACCCGACCCAAAATACCCGATCCAAATCCGACCCGATTGCATAAAATATTCTATCTGGTTCTATATTCCTAAACCTGAAAACCCAAATCCAAACCCAGACGGAACCGATAACCGAACAAATTCCCGAACTACCACAAACATAAATTAAACTACATATATTTTAGATGTAAGGTCGGATATATTCATGTGTTTTAGATGATTTTAATAATTTATTGGTTAATCCGAATATTATGGATTATATTTAGATAAAAATAACTAATTTATCAACATTATTTGAATTTTAAAATTATTGTTCTTGATATTTTGCGGGTATTTTTGGATAATTTGTGTAAAAACTAATAAACTCGAATTTCTTCTTTGTCATCTTTATTAATTTAAAATTTTGTTTTTAAATTTTTGATCCATTTGAGTTATGATCAAATTCATATTTGATATGTAAAACATTACGATTACTCGTGGTAAAAGATGAGATCCAGATGAGGACAATGATTTTAGGATTGGTCGCGGTAGGATTAATATGTAGCTTTGTCGACCTTTACAGTCGTCGCATATCTTATAATGATGATTTTAGGATTAGTCGTCAAACATTAATGGGTTTCTTAAACTACCATGCCTGATGCCCCATACAAAAAAACACGCACAAAAACGCAAAACCCAGTTAAAACGGGAAAACAAAATTATTCAAGATAATAAATTAAACAACCAACACAAAAACTATGCCATCGATAAACATTGTAATTCCAACTAAAACAAATTGATCTTCGTATATGCCAATATATATAGGACCAGAATTTGGCACATTATGTGATTGGAGATGGATCGCGATAAGAAAACCGTTAAGAGAAGAGATCAGATGGATGAAGTGAAGTCGAGATACGAAATCTCTTTTCTTAACTCTAAGAGTCTCCCGCAGTGTGACGGGTTTATGAGATTCCGAATCCCAGGATAAAACTACAACTAATCGTGTTCGCAGACACTCGAACAACGATTCTAACGAACCAATTACTACGATACTCTCGAGACTTACTGTAAATGAAAGAAAGATTGTTGATGGTTGTTATGTTTCTGATAGAATTTTGTGAAAAAAAGTTTCTGTGAGTTTTGTGTTTCAGAACGTAAGTTCAAACCAAGAAGATGACTTCGTTTATAAAAACTGACGGAGAGGCGGTTTTAAAACCGTAGAGAAGTTATCTCTGGTTGGTTTTCAAAACTGACGCCGGTTTAGCGGTTTCCGGTTCAGCGAAACCGCAGAGGTAACCGAAACCAAAAACGCAGCGTTTTGGGCCCAAAAATGAAAGGCTTTTTCAGCCCATTTAGATGGTCCAAAAAGATATTTAATTGGGCCGGCAACGGCCCTTTAGCCAAAGCCAAAGCTCGGTTCGGTTTGGTCGGTCGCGCGTGGGGATTCCCCTCCTCTCTTTCATGGTAAATAGCCTTTGTTATGTTTTGAACAAAGGTATATGTGTGGCTCCTTATATACCACTTGAAAAATTCTCAAACTTTAGATGTGAGATATTTTACATGTCACTCACTTAAACCAAAAGGCTTTTCTCATTCATTTTTTTACCAAATTTGGATAAGACAAATGCCCAATATAAGGTCCATTTGTTTAACAAAAATATTGGTTCCAAATACATGCATGAATTTGTTAAGAACCAATTATAACAAATTTGTAAATTGGGCCTGGTTCAGATCTTTTTTTTTTGTTCCAAAAGCGTTGATTGATTCAAACTAAAATTCAAGGATTTGCTCCTACAGAGAGCGATCTAAGCGTTGATTTTGCAAGAGAATCTGCCATCAAATTGGCTTCTCTTGGGATGAAATTGACACAGAAATTCGTCAATTGGGAGGAAACAAAAGAGATATCGTGAAGAATCCCGTAGAGTTTCGTTGGGTGTGAACCTGTTGTGATCGATCTGACCAACAGGTGAGAGTCAGATACGACCTGGATTCTTTGAAAACCTAGCGTACTCGCTTGTTCCAAAGCTAGACGAACTGCAATTGCTTCCGCAACCAGGGCTGAACCGACTGATTCCAGAGCCTTTGAGCCTTCAAAGATTGTCTTCCGGTCTGGTGATTCGATTCGCCATCCCATACCCGACATTAGGTTATCCTCTCTCCATGCTTCGTCTGTGAATACTCTCGCCATTCCAGCTTGTTCCACCAAACTCCAGGTATTTCGTTTCGTCTTTGAAATTTCGATTTTGATTGGTTGCGATTCTTGCCATTCTCGTCCTCCTCTGATCGAGTTCAGGATGACTTCCTCTGCTGAGATTCTTCTATTGTTGAAATATTGGTTGTTGCGCGCTATCCACATATTCCAGATTATCCAGGGGTGGAGAGGACCTGATGTGATTCCGCATGGGGGTAAGCATATCATCGATCTCATGGCCTGTAAGCTCTCCCTTACATCAGTGAAGCTCAACGGATCGATGGTCTCCTTGAGAGGCGCTAGCCTCCACACAGATTGGGCAAGTTCACAATGGTACAATAGGTGCAAGACAGTTTCCGGTTCTCCACATCTTTGATAACTCGACTGTGGGATTATCTTCCTCATTACTAGGTTTTCACCAACTGGTACAACTCCTTGAACTACCTTCCATAGAAATAGTTTGAGTTTTTCTGAAAATTTACCTTTCCAAATTTCTGAATGCCAGCTAAAGGTTTGCTCTGATCTTGTAGGTGTTGGATGACAGTCAGCTCCTTCTTTAGCGGTGTGATATCCTGTTTTCACTGAATATTCCCCTGCAGCTTGAGGGATCCAGATAAATTTGTCCACTGCATCATTCAGGCTTGGTTTGACACAGAGGATCTCCTTCTCCAGCTCAGGTATGATTTCTCTAATCTTTTGGACATCCCATTCAGTTGAGTCTGGGAGGAATAGATCAAAGACTTTCATGTTGTAAACGTCTTGTTCAGCCGGGCCTATTGGCTTGAGTTTTGCCTTTGTAGAGATCCAATTTTCTTCCCATAGGTTTGTATTTTGGCCATTTCCAATTGCCTTTCCCAAATTTCTTTTGAGTAGATCTCTTCCAATTAGGATTCCTTTCCATCCCTGCGATGATGCATTTGCTGGTTTGCATTCTAGGAAAGTACTAGAGTGAAAGTACTTGCCTTTTAGAACTCTAGCTAGCAAACTCTCTGGCTGTGTTAGTATGCACCAGCTTAGCTTTGCTAGTAGAGCATCGTTGAATAGTTCAACATCTCTAAAACCCAGACCACCATCTTGTTTCCCTTTGGTTAGCCTCTTCCAAGACACCCAGCACATCTTCTTTTTCTCTGTGTTTCCATCCCAGAAAAATCTTGTAAGAATTGACTGAATTTTCTTGCATGTGTTAGGCGGTAGTTTGAAGCAGGACATGGAGTAGGTTGGCATTGAGGAGAGTACTGACTTGAGGAGAACCATCTTTCCTGCTGTTGATAGGAACTTTGAGGACCATGAGGCAGCTCTCTGTCTGATTCTATCCACAATAGAGTTGAACCAGTCAGCTTTTTTCCGTCCAAATTGCTCAGGTAATCCCAAATACTTTCCAGCTCCTCCCTCCTTCTCTATTCCCAATTGTCTTTTCACTCTTGCTTTGATCCGCTTGCTTGTCTTCCTAGCAAAAGTGATTGATGAGTTTTGGACATTGATCTTTTGTCCTGATGCTTCTTCGTAGGTGCTGATAATCTCCTTCAGGTTTCTACAGCTTTTCACATTATTCTTGCAAAAAAACATCGTGTCATCCGCAAAGAGTAAGTGATTAATCTTTGGACTACCTCTAGCCACTTTGATACCTTCTAATTTCCCTTCATTTTGTGCCTTTAGACAGAGTCCAGAGAGGACTTCGCTGCAAAGTATGAAGAGGTATGGTGAGAGGGGGTCTCCCTGCCTTATGCCTCTGTGTGGTGTCACTGAGCCCATTGCAGCACCATTTATGAGTGGTGAGAAGGTAACTGTTGTCACACACTGCATTACCCATTGGATCCACTTGGTATGGAAACCCATTCTCTTAAGTACTAGCTTGATGAACTCCCATTCAATTCTATTATAAGCTTTTGTCATATCTGTCTTGACTGCCATTGATCCTCTTGTGTTTGCATCTGAGATTTTCAGGAAGTGGAGTACTTCATGAGTGATCATGACATTGTCAGAGATTGCTCTTCCAGGGACAAAGGCAGACTGGTTTTCCGCAACCATATCATCTAGTAATGGGTGTAGTCTTGCTGTAAGTATTTTTGAGATCATCTTGTAAAATACATTACAGAGAGCTATTGGTCTATAGTCTGCCACTGATTGTGGTGATTTTATCTTTGGAACCAGGCATATATGAGTGGTATTGATGGATTTTGGTAAGATGCCTGAGCTAAAGAAAGATTGGATCTCTTTGGTGATCTCTGGTCCAATGGCCTCCCAGTTGGAGTGATAGAAACTTGCTGAAAAACCATCAGGCCCTGGTGCTTTGTCTGGGTGAATAGAGAAGATTGCAGTTCTGATTTCTTCTACTGATGGGTCTGCAATCAGTCTCCTGTTCACTTCCTCTGATATTCTAGGTTGGATAGCACCAGCCACCTCTTATATTTTGCTACCCTTCTGCGAGGTAAATAAGCTTTGAAAATAGTTTATGACCACTTGAGCTATTTGTTCCTCCTCATACACTATTTCTCCCTTATCATCTTCTAAAAGAGCTATATTATTCTTTGCTCTTCTTCCTTTTGTAGCTGCATGGAAATAGCCACTGTTCTTATCACCAAGGTTGAGCCACATGTGACGACTTCTTTGTCTCCAATACTCTTCTTCCTTTTGATAAGCCTTTTTCAGCTCAGCCTTAATATGCTACAGGTATTGGTCACTTCCCTCCGGGTCTGTCATAGTCTTTTCCAGGTCAGCTCTTAGTTCCTCAATTCTTTGTTGGCTGTTTTTATGGTGTTCCTTGTGCCAGTTGATTATAGCATTCCTGCAGTTGGTTATTCTGAGGGAAACAGAAGCTTGTGGGTTTACTGACCAGGTTTCTGCTATTAAGCCTTTCACGTCTTCATTGTTTCTTAACCCTCTGTCATATCTGAAGAGCCCTCTGCCTCTTCTTTTCCCGGGTGTGAAGTAGGTTACAAGTGGTCTATGATCAGATGCCTCATAGCGCAAATATTCGCATCTACCAGATGGATAGTTTTCAATCCACGCACTGTTGCCCATTGCTCTAGCAAGTCAGCAGCTGACTTTATGTTTGTGTCTTGTTCCCCTCCATGACAAGCAGATACCCGAGTACTGTAGGTCATACAAGCCATTTGCTGACATGAATTCTCTAAAGTCTCCAAAGGATTCTTCTGATCTTTGTTTCCCACCTTGCTTTTCAGAATTATCAAGAATCCCATTAAAATCTCCCGTAAGGAACCAAGGGGCTTCCCTTTCTGCAACATGCTCTGTCAGGTGATTCCAGACTGATTTTCTTTGCCCTTTCTCTGGATGACCATATACAAAAGTGGCATAAACTGTTTTTCCTTTGTGTTTAATCTTGGTATCCATGAAATTTTCATTTTCCATAGTAGAATCAAACCTCCACTGCCTGGTTTTGGAGGTGGTACTGTAAGGTGGCATTCATATCCAAGTGGTTCAAGCTCTTTGAGGACAAAATCATCACTATTTTTTGTCTCCATGAGGAATAGGATATCTGGGTAATCGTACTTCTTTTTGATTACCATTAGACGTCGAACTGTCTCAGGATTCCCCAACCCTTGACAGTTCCAGCTCAAAATTCTTAAGGAACAAGGGGTGATGGATTTTGAAAATCCTTCCTCTCCTTTGAGATCCCTGGGATGATGGTGCAGCTTGGGGGTACTTCTGCTGGTGTAGTGCCACTTGGTCCACCAACATCATAGGTAGTTCTCCCTTTACCTCCTTTGCTTCCTCCCACTTTTGTTTGTTTTCTCCTTGGAGATCCTTGGAGTTGCAGGTATTTCCTCTTTTTGAGTTTACTCCAGAGACTGGGATACGTGGGATATTCTTTCTTCCAGGGGGTCTACCTATCCTCCTTTTTGTCGGGACTCTTCCAGATGTTGCTATCTCATTTTGTCTATCTGTTTCAATTGATCCTAATCTCATGGAGATTGGAATTCTGTCTATTGGCAGGAGGTGAGACTCTGGTTCCTCTTCTTCAGGTAATTGTCTTATGATCGCTGATCTCACCATGTTTTCCACAGTTGTTAGGAATTCTCCCGCAACCTCTGACTGTCTTGATCGTTCTTTCCTTGCAGCACTTTCTACAGGATCGATGCAGTTTGAGTATTGAACCATCACCTCTCTTAGCTCTCCTATGGCTGCTTCCACTGCTTTTGGTGGGAGACCCAGGGTTTGTTCATGATTTCCCTCTCTCAGAGATGTATGAGTGTGGGATGAATCAGATAGTTCCCTCATATTCCGCACAGGTGATCTTTGCTGCCCTGGCTCCCTCACCTTTTCCTTCTAGACCGGCCTTGGTGGAGACCTCCAGTGTCCCCTGGCCGGGTATCTCTCTTGGTTTCTATAGTGGTCAGAGGTATGTGATCTTGTGGCTTCTTGTTGGTAGCCCTGAAAGTGACCCCTATCTCTCTTACTCATACTTTTCCTTTGGTCTAGTCTGTCTTCTCTGTGGTTGTGGTAGGAGGAGTAAGAGTTTCTAGTTTCTGCATTTCCAGCTCTTTGAGGTAGGCCCCTTCCAGCAGTCCTTTCCTCTCTCTCAATATATCGTCTATCATTGCCCCTAGCAGGATAGTGAGTTCTCCCATTTGCTTTGTAGTTGTTGGTAGCTTCATGGTCAGAGTGAGTTGACAAAGCAGGTTGTGGAGGGTTTGTGCTTTGGATGTATGGGCAGTCTTCATACTCATGACTTATGAGGTAACAATTTGTACAGAATCTTTCAAGTCTTTCATAGACTAAAGTGGCTTCAGCTTCCTCTCCATTTGGGTATTCTACTGTTGAGGTCATGATTAGAGGCTGCAGTACATCTACTGTCACTCTAATTTTTGCTGACTTCGTGGTTATTTCTTGTTTTTCATAGACTCCTATGTCTTCTCCGATATCTTGGAGAGTTTCCGGTGTCCAGAGATGGACTAGCAAGCTTTGTATTCTGATTCAGAACGGGATTTTGGATGGGAAATTTGGATCCACTGTTGGCTCCCAGCGTTCAAGAACTACCATCCATTTAGCAAAATGGAATGGCCTATTATCTAGCACCACATGTAGATCTGCTTCTGACTCAAACTGGAACTGGACCTTCCCTTGGCCCATGTCAGATCCTACTGCTCTTGTGGTGGTGTTGAATCTATTTTGCCATAGATCTGAGAGGAGGGGTATCAAAGACCAGATCCTCTGCTTCTTGATATTAGTAACCCTGCCTATCATGGTCAGTTTGTGTTTCTCTAGTAGCTCATCATTCTTTGGCTCTGCAACTTTGACTCTAGATACCCTTTGTGTGGGAGGTATTGCAGCCATAGCCTTTCCTTTTTCTGCATAAGTTAAACGGTTTGTGTTGAAGACTGATCTTCTGTTGTCTAGTGCAGCTCGACGAGACATGTTTCCAGCTTCAAGTTGATATTTTCAGCTATTTTAGAGTTTGCCGCTTGTATTTCAAAGATCTTCACAAAAGTGAGAGGTTCTTTGCTGGTTTCCCAGCAGTGATTATGTTGTAGTTTTCTAGAGGAGTTCTTTCTCTCCCATTTTGATGGTCAGAAGTACCAAGGGAGAGCTGAGTTTGTTGGTGGAGGTCAAGGAACACTTACCGGCGACTTGAGGACCCTCCAACATCCCGTCAAGGGCTGGAACCGCGGAGATTTCCGTTCAAAAGAGTGTGTGAGGAAACCAGTCCACCCTACTTCAGGTATAGAAAAGTTGGTGGAGGTATAGTGTTTTGAAAAACTTTCTAAAAGGAGTAAAGGGACCGGTGGTTTTAGTTGACTTTGGTAGTTACTAACGGTTAAAGACTTTCCTGGGAAAAAGTGCCTGAGAGGTTTATGGAAAGACTCTGTCTTATATGGGTTCAGATCTTATTATATAAAATCCTGCATAACCACTTTTTCCGAGTCCACCTCAATTAAAAACTGTAGAAATATATCACAGACCACACAAATAACTCTACTACTAACGATCGTAACCGTAAACGACTTATACGAAACCATTCTTAGGATAACTAAATCAGTTATGACCTTTTATCCAAGGGAATGCATTAAATTTGTAAAAATCAACAAACGCCTCACATGAAAGGCCGGTAACGTCTACTGTCTCTAGTCTCTACCAAATGGAAAGCTAATAGTCTTCATCCCAAAAAAGAAGGACAAAAATATAAAACAAGGCTTATATACTAAACCATTCCCATGATAATTAAACTGTTCATAACTGACCTTTGTAAGTACCCCAATATTAGGTGCATTCAATAATATTATCCAATCAACAATTTAAGTACGGTAACGTCTAACTTATCAAACAATATGGGCAAAGGGATTAGTCATCAACCCAAAAACAAAGAAAAACGAACACACTAACATTTAACAGAATTACATCCTCCATTAATCCGTAACGGTACCACTTAATTGTCTCAAATTAAATTACCTAATGATTATAATACATAGTAACAGACACCCTAATCCACACCTCAAACGCCACTACACACAACAACAATTATAATCATCACCACTAGACGTTTCGTGAAATTTTAATTACACCGGTTACGGAAACTTATAGCAATAAATACCCAAATTCTAAAAAACAAAGAGGATATACATATCCCCCTATATAAAAAGAAATACCTCCTACCAACATTCACCAAAAATCTCCATCGAAAGAACCAAATACCTTTTAAGCATAGACCATCTTCCTGAAAGGTAAGTCATCATTCTCTTTCTTTTTATTGGTAATACTAATAGTAATAATAGAGATCTAAGCCATCATTCTCCACAACTTCAAAAACACTTACTTCACTTATCGTTGTATAAACTTTGATTAACAAGACGACCTACAAATGCTTTAATTATGTATATAACAATGCATTTGTGCCCCTGATTAAATTTCGCTAAAAAATTGACATCCAATCAAACAAAACGATCTATCGTATTATGTTTTCAAACTACACAAATTCAAAGTGTACCTATGATTCATAATGTAGCTCTAAACCTCACAGTATTTATTAATCCATACATCCTTTTATCCCAGTTATTTTTTGCTCTATCTAATTATCTACTAATGTTAAACACCCTTTCGACAAAGATATCCATTGAACATGTTAAATTGTCCCATTACCAAACAACTAACATTTCATTTTCCAATTGCTGCAGGTGCAGCAACATTCCCACCTCAATGGGTGACCAACAAGAAGCTGAAAACCATAACCTACCACAATCTGTGCCGCTGGATAGCCTAGCACTCGGTACATCAATGCAGAGTATAATTGTGAGCTTCATGCGTATGTGGGAGGCCAGGGATTTCAAGGAAAATGGGGAGCTAATTAGTCACGACATGCTGCTTTTTGATACAGAGGTAGATATACCGCAAGAATGCTACGTATGTGGAGCATTAGTATGAGACGCAGACAGCAATGAAACATCATGGGATGGCCACCCTCTTCATACGATTTGCTGTTAAAAAGGAAGAGGCATGCTCCCTCGAACAAAACCAACCCTTCCAGAGCTACAACAGCTATTTTCAACACCTCAGTACAGAGACAAAATTAGGGTTTACAACTCGATCATGGCATTCACGTCAAGAGGAGCAAAGGTGGATAAAACACTTATGGATGGACATGGTCCGTCCACTTTTAGAATCCATAGGCAAAATCATCATAAGATATGCGATGCCATGGGAAGAGGATATACTGATTCAAAAGCACTTGGAAAGCGAATTATTTTACCATCTTCATTTACAGAACCAAGATACATGCTTGAAAACTACCATAAAGCAATGGCATTTTGCAAAGCTTATGGTAACCCCCACCTCTTCATCACCATTACAGCAAACACATGCTGGCCGGAAATTGAAGAACACTTGAAAGTTGAAACAATACGGGAATGGCTCATGTGATGATATGCCAAATATTGCAACACGTCTGCTCAAAATGAAGCTGAACAAAATGATTTTATATTCGATTTCAAACAAGGAAAATTCTTCGGCGATGTTAAAGCAGGTATTCATATAAATAAGAAATTTCAATCATACACGATTCCAAAAATATAAAGAACACTAAACATTTGTGATCAAAATACTAACCAAAACTATATGTACTATGATCTAGGAGTCTACACGATCGAATTTCAAACAAGAGGCCTCCCACAAGCACACATTCTCTTGTGGTTGGCAAATTCTGTAGAAAACCACCCACCTGAAATGACTGACGAAATAATCAAGACAGAACTCCCAAATAAAGAAGAAGATGGAGAAGCATATGAATTGGTCAACAATCACATGATACACCGTCCATGTGGTCCAGACGAACCCCAATCTCCATGCATGGAAAATGGGATATGTTCCCAAAAACATCCACGAGACTATGCCAAGACAACCTCATGGGACGAAAATGGCTACATTATATATATATATAAGCGTAGACAAGATGAGGAGAACTTTGTAAAGAAAGGTGATATAACATTCGATAACAGGTTTGTTAGTCCACATATCATGGATCTCCTCAAAAAGCACATAGCACTTATAAACGTCGAATGATGTTGTACTTCCAAAGCTATAAAATACTTATTCAAGTATATCACCAAAGGAGTGGGTAAAGTTGCTTTACAAACACCGGAAAATGTCGCTTCCAGCATAGCAATCAAACGTACAATGTTTACTGAATATTTAGAAGCAAACAAGATATATCCTGAAGCGAGAGAGCTCACGTACGGAGAGATTCCAACAAGACTTGTATGGAATACAAACCTGAAGATGTGGACACTGAGGCATAGGGGAACCAGTATTCGCAGAGTTGTGAACATATACCATCTGCAAGAGACCTTTACTTCTTAAGACTGATACTTACTCGGGTTAAAGGCGCAACAAGTTATGAGGAAATCCACTAAGTTCACTACAAAGCTCCACACCCATCGTCTGTTCAAGATCAAATTTCCTTTATGTTACTGTCTCTTTCCAGTTTTTAGTTTTGCATTTCCATTTTTCTCTTGCTTCCTTTACACTTTTTACGTTTTCTATTTCCATTTACTTTCATTCATGTAGTGGAGTGCCCACATCTACTATATGAAAGCTCTTTGGCTCTCTCCCTCTTATGTCACGTATAATATGCCACGTCTGCCGCTTCTTCGTCTTCTCACGAGCCCTGTAACTGCTTCCATCTCTTCAACTCCTTCTTCTCTTGAATCGATTCGCCGTACCAAAAATTTCTTAATTAGCTTCAATTTATAATTTTGAAGGTTATAAATTAAGCCTCATATAGAGTATGAGGTGAGAACAAATTAAATTTACGGGAAAAACTCTATTGGATTAAAAAAAAACCTTTCGGGAGAGGAGTTTCCTAAATCTCAAATCTTTTGAAATTATATCCTGAAGTTTGAAGAAATCATCCTCCAACGGCCCGGCGAGACTAACATCTCGATTCATCATCTTTCTTAATTTTGGTAATCATGTTATTTTGAGATATCAGATCTAGCTTAGGGTTTTTTTACTCTGCATTTTCTGAAATTTGTTTTCCCTTTCGTGTTTAAGAGATGGATCTTAAATTAAACCATTTGAAATCATTCTTATCCACCCTCATATATTCGTTTGGTTAACCAGTTTCTCCTGCCTCTCGAAAAACGAATATCTTCTAAGATTTCTTCGGTTAGCTAACCATGAGAAATTTGAGTTTTCTTTTTATTTGTTTAGCACTTTATTTACCTTACTAGTATTATGCCCGGTGCTATAGCACCGGGGTTATTGAAGTGTTTCATATAACCAATATATTATATTGAAATCTTGATGGTGAATGAACTGAGTTTACATGGTATAGATATGATATAGAGTTACTGTCACAAGCATATAATTTATACATATTGTATTGAACAGACGACTATGAACCAGATTTTACTAACCTCTTAAATATCTATACGTCTTATGTTGAATAATTCCCTTTTTTTTTGTAGAAAAATGTATGTCGTAATGTTTTGTTGTACTCGAAACTCAACCAACATAAATTCTACAAAGTTACATTAGTTGTTTTTAAATTGTAGAACACAAAAACATTGCGGATGTTATATATAGTGGGATAACATTTTCATACGAAAAATTCTATAATTTCTTTTTTAAAACAACTCAAACTTGATGCGTAAATAAAATATAAATTAAGATTCATTAAAAAAACGTTCACGTGATGGTCTTGCACAATTTGATTTTCCCAGCTTTGTTCTTTCTTTACTATTATACTTCATTTTTCTCTCGCCCTTTTGCCGCTTTGATAGCATCATATCTTTTAAGAATAAAGTAAGAAATAATAGAGATATAGCCAAAAATTGGTAGATGAATTATGATAGCAAAGCAATTAATTAGGGAAGAAACATCGTAGATGAATGGTGATAACTCGATAGTTAAAACAGAGATAAGCCGCATGAAGGCATTTGTTTCAGTAATAATAACATAATAGCCCACATTGGATTTAGGTACGAACTTACGTCCCACCTATGAGATAACATATATCTAGATATTGTATGGAAGGATTCATTATACAATCCGAACATATCTCTGGTGTCCTCTATTATATTACACATATTTTCATATCTAAACTTGGCCTAACTCAACATCTCAAAGATTCAAAAAATGCAAAAGACTAACGATTAAAAGTTGTAAGCAAGAAAATAAAGCAAGATAGAGAGGACGAAACGATAAATTGTTGAATACCATTCATTTAGGAAGAGACTAAAATGAAACCAAATAATACAGTTTCAGAAAAGGTAATATCACAAACCTGCAAATATTTTCTCTTATGATCAAGACCCAATGGCTTGGAGAAAAAAGAGAGAGGAGAAGAAGGAAGAAAATATATGCCTCGCCATGAACGCGAGAGCTCTTCTTAATTCCGAATCAAATTCAGCTTTCAGCATAATTTTTCGCAGAACCTGAATTTAAATTTAACCTTCTTTCTCCTCATAGTCACACTTCTTAGCGTTCCCCTAATCAAGCAAAAACGGGGTTTGTTCATATTTACGCATTGATCAACTTTCTAAGTTACAAAGAAGCTAAAAAGAGTCGTACATATGCATTTGATCTGGTCATCGTCGTTATCAATGGTTTTCTGACATAAAGAAAGATCAATGTTTGAGGAGATATTAGGGATCCCGACTTACCCATTTTCATTAGCAGAGGTGTCAAGGTTGATGCAAGGAAAAGAACTGATTCCTAGTTCTTCATCTTGCACATTAAATTGAAGAAATAGATCAATCGAAAAGCATAATCACTTTGTTTTTCAATCTTCTGGTAATAGCAAAGAAAATAGATTGAACAATTGTTACAAAGAAAGTAAAGAAAATGGATTGATCAATTGTTATAGCATAAAAATTTGAGAAAGTGTAGAGATGATTTACCTAATTGATGTGTACTTCCCATGTAATTTCCATCATTAGGAGAAAGCTTAAAATTCATCAAAATGCGACATTCTCCTTGCTCTAAATTATTTTTGAACTTGGTACTAATTTTCCCATTATGCAAGATTATTCGATTTCCCTGACATCAAAATAGCAATACAAATGAGAAGTATTAACAATATAATCAGATAAACATAACCAACTAAAATTAGGTTATTTACATTAACATCTACAAGTATTAAATCAAGTCCACCAAAAGCTCCAGGTTTTACATTGTTTTGGAATCGCCAAATACGTGAGCTTTAATCTTCCAAATTTTGTTCTCAGAGTTTAACTGAGCGATTGGTGTGAAATCAAGCTTCATATTGTACATAGTAATAACCTATCATGAAAGTGAAAACACAAAAGTACGCATCACTCAAAGGTTCAGATTGAGATTATCGTATGCTAAAGAGAATGAGGTGAGAATAAGGAAAAAATGGGAAGAAGTAGCAGACGGAGAATGAGAAGAGAGGAAGAAGAGAAGAACGATGGAGTAAGCCTACGTTTCATATACGTTTTTATCTATCATCGGATTCGTCAATGAAATTGATCAAACAAAAGCAAAGATCAAACGAAAAACTAACAAATCATAAAAAAAAAAAACTGAAATCAAAAAGCACAACAATTAAGTTCATTGATGAACCAAAAGCAGAGATCAATTGAAAAACTAACAAATAAAAAAAAACTGAAATCGATAGATAATTTATGTGAGTGCTAGGTCCTACACAATAAACTTGTCAAAGGTTCTAAGGAAGCAGAGGTTTCTTGGATGAAAGCACGTAAGCAAAGATCGAAGTAGTGGTTGTTTTATTGTTGTTTGCGTAAAGCGTATGTGAATTCAATTGTCCCTTTGAATGAGGCTTACAAGATATATTTATACATGATCTTAAGTCGGCTAGGCCTGTTAAAAGATAAGTGCCAGAAAGCCTAATTCCTCGGGATATGATCCTTCCGTAGTCGGCGGCTGTTTAGGGCTTTGGTCCTCGTCCTCGTACTGGGCCTAGGCCTGACAAGTTGTCTAGGCCCAACTTTCTTACTTCACTGCTACGTCGGCCTAGGACTCTTAGCGCGCCGTTTCTGGAGCCTGGGTTGTCTGAGCTTGTTCTCCGCATAAGCAATGCTTGTTTTCATAAGCCTAGGTCCTCCCAGAAATTGGCAGCACTCGTCCTGGTGTCCTGCGCGCGGTAAAGAACACTTAGCCATTTTCTTGGTAATCTCACACGGGGTGAGTTTTGACCCCAACAGTTAGCCCCCCAGCTCAGCAGTATCAGTTCGGATGATGCTGAGTTTAAGGGAAAAAAAAAGGTGAAAGTGAGGTTCTCAAGAAAATGTGGCCAAATTCCGAACAAAGTTATCCCCAACAGCACTACTCAAGTTACTAAGCTTTCACGTTTGCGAATGACGCTTGGCTCAGTGTAGACTTAGCAGCTCTGCTTTCTCTGAGAAGATTTGCGAAGCTGGTTCTTTGGCTCGAAAACTTTGATCTCTCTTAATCGGAGAGAAAAAGTTTCTCTCCGATTGCCGAGGGTTATTAATGCTAAGGCGCGGCATTAAATGGCTATATATTCCCTTCCCTTTCTCATTTCTTTCACAACTTCATTCTTCCCAGAAAAAGGTAAACTTTCCTTTCTCTCTCTCTCTCTCTTCTCTCCTTACTTTTTGTTCCTAGAAAACTAGGGTTTTCGCCTCTTAGTTTAAGCGTCGTCGTCTTCCCGTCGCTTTCGACGACCGCCGGGAGAGCTTTTCCAACGACCATCCCTTACCGTTCATCCCTCACTTGCTCGCGTCCCGGCTCTTCATCGAACCAGGATCGAGGGATTTTTGTGAAACGAGGAGCCCTCGGCGTTTCGCCTCGAGGTTGTTCAGAATCATTGATGCTTCGAATCGCATAGAGTCCTCGGCGCTTCGAATTTTCTCGAGTCCTCGGCGCTTCAGATCTTCTCGAGTCCTCGGCGCTTCAGATCTTCTCGAGTCTTCGGCCCTTCAGATCTTCTCGAGTCCTCGGCGCTTCGACTTCGTGATCAAGTTCTCGGCATCTCAAATTCGTTTCCGAGTCCTCGGCGCTTCAAGTTCGACTCTGGGACGAGGCCGAGCCTTCAAGACGTGAATAAATCGAGGCCGAGCACTCAAAGCACAAGGAATCGGGCCGAGACCGAACACACAAGCCGAGGCTGAGCACTCCGGGTCCGGGTTTGAGATCGAAACCGAGGCCGAGCACCCTGGGTACACCTTTAATCGTTGCTCTCCTTAGTCCGATACTTGGTCAATTTCTGCGAAGTTGTCTCCTATGTCAGATTCTTCATCTTTCGATATATTCCTGGCGAACGTCCTGAAGCCGAGGGCGGCTGATATTGGTGATGCAGTGAATCACGCTGAGGAAGCCTGTTCTGACGCTGGATCCAGCTCTTGGTTGCGCCCTTGTTCCAAGCTGAGAGACGAATCCTTGGTAGAAGAACGTGTTGCGGATGGTTCGGAGAGCCCTCTTCCCGCCGACGAGCCAATCAGTGACGTTCCAATCCGTGCTGATGAGTTCACCAACGAGGCTCCAATCCTTGTCGATGTCAAGGCCGAGATGGAAGAGTTCGATAATGCCGTGGAGCGAAGGAGGCTGGATCGTTTATCCGGTTCGAGGAGACGAGCTCCCCGTCGATCTCGAAAAAGACCACGCCCGAAGAAATTCAAACTTCCGAACCCGCCAGGTTCGACCATTTCAGACGAAAGATCACTTGGTATTTTGAGAAGCAAGTGCTCCATCTCCGACGAAATAGAACTTAAGTTGCCATTGCCTTCTGACCGTACTGATCGACCTCCAGAAGGCTACTTCACGTTATACGAAAGCTTCTTTGATGCTGCGTTCTTGTGGTTTCCCATTCCACTCGTGATTCTGGAATTCCTTGCGAAGTTCTACATATCGATCTCGCAGATCACTCCTCGTGGGATCCGTCACTTGGTGGGGTACCTTGTTAGGAGTTATGAGTGTGAGGAGACCCTGACTGTTCATCATCTGCGAAATTATCTCGATCTTCGTCGCTCCCCTCCCAAAGACAAGTTGTTGTACTACATCAGTCCTCGAAAGGGATTTCGGATCTTCAGTGGTTTTGTCAGCAAAGATCGTCAATGGGCGGACTTGTTCTTCTACGTCCCGGTCTGTAGCGAGACCTTGGGAGAAGGGGTAGACTTGATACGAGCAAGATGGACTAGGAAGGGTAGTTGATTTCATTTGACTAGGACCGACCCTGTCTCGCGTATTGCCCCTTTTTTTCCTTGTTTTCCCTTTACTTATTTTCTAACCTTTTTCGTTTATGTTGGTTTTGCAGTGAGTAACGTGATTCTTAAGACTCCCGACAACACGCAGGCTATTCATACGCTTCTTGCATCTCAAGGGTGCAACTGGGACAAACACTTCTCTTTGCGGCGTGTTGAGAAGGCGAGAGCTTTCTTTGGAGGTTCCTCAGTTTCAAGCTTCTATTTTCCAGATTCCTCTGAAGAAGATCAGTCAGCAATGGGGAAAAGATCTTTCCGAGACTTAGCAGCTGGCAGCGCGGGTACTTCGAAGGCACCTGTACCGCCGAGAGATTCCTCGGCGCCAAGGGCAACTTCTACGCCAAGCGCCGCCCACGATTTGGTGCCGAGCGCATCTGAGGTTCCAAACCCCACGCCGAGCAATACTGCCTTGTTGCCAAAGAAATCTGCGCGTGTATCGTCGAGCCTTGTCCTCGCTATGCCAGCTAGCGATCCCAAAGCCGCGCGTCCCTCTGTTCCCTTGGCCATTTCTCGTTCTGGAGACGATGTTAGGAGGAAGGCCAAAGGAAAATCTCAAGACGTAGCAGGTGCTGACCACCGAGGGAACGAGTCCCAGAGTGCGGACAGAAGAGAGCCGAAGAGGCCGAGGACCGATCCTCCTTCTCCTGTAAAAGTTTCTCAGTCGGTTTTTGACGACGACTCTGCAGCTGCGCGTCTCTTCGCCACCCTAGCCTTTCCGGACAATCCTTGTGGTCCTGTTCAGGGATCGTCCTCTTCTAGTACGATGTCTCGCGCCGGACTTAGGGTGAGTCCTTGTTTACGTTTCATTGATCCAATCAATAGATTTTTCTTTTCTCATTTTTCGATCTCTTTTATTTCACATCCAGTTTCTGGCCTTTGTGAACCGCGTGTGTCATGAGCTCGAGGATGAAGCTGAGAGACAGAAGCTTCGCGCCGATGCCTGTGCGAAAGGAGAGTCGGTTGCAAAGGCCGAGCGTAACAAGTATGCTGATAAGCTGGGGAGGCGGAACAAAGAGCTCGAGAAGGCTCTTGGTGATAACGAGAGACTCCGTGCGGAGAACGAGGAGTTGTCGAGGAAGCTTGAGGTTGCTGAAAAGAGCGCCAGTAACTCGCTCAACTGCCTCTCGGACCGCAACGCTCAGGTCACAGCGCTGAAGGCTAGGGTTGGAAAGAAGAGGACGGAACTGAAGACGGCTAAGGTTCTGATCGTGGACCTCTATGAACAATTTGCTGCTGCGAGGGCTAAACTTGAGGAACTTAAAGGCGTTCCGCAAGACAGAATGGTCTTTCAGATCCAGAGGGAAGCTAATCTCGACTTTGTGAAACAGCTTATGGGGCTGATTCCGGAGAGGAAGGTTCCCAAGCTCGAGGACGAACTCGCATCTCTTACCGCAGACGTGGAGGCACACGCGGGCGACGAGGAGTACTTTGATAAGCTGATGGAGTCCCTCGGAGAATGCTTAGACGTTGTTCTTCCGGAGGTCTTTTCTCTCACTTTCTCTTAAGTGTGCTTTTGAGGAATTTTTATTTTTGACCATGCTTGTTTTTCGGGATCCTCTTTCAGTTCGCCAAGCCTTCGACACGGAACCAAGACGTGCCGCTTGAGAAGCTCGCAGCGGATGCTGGTATTGCGGATGTCTCTGGATCGCATATGCTTTCGGAGAGCGCAGGCGGACTCTTGCAGGTTTGGCGCGGATGATTTAATCTTAGAGATTTCTTTAGAATTTTTGTGAGTTTAATCCCAAAGGTTCTCTTTTTTGCAGGAGATGAGAATTGACAGCGCCGGATTGCTGAAGGACCTCATGATTAGCGAGGACGGCCGCATGTCCTTTGCTGGCGAAGACGAAGTTGAGGAGCCCACAGTTGCAGACGAGCACAACCTAGCTGAGGGGGCCGAGACTGCTGGAGCCGAGAAGATTCCTACTGGTGATGATGGAAAAGAGAAGGCTGATTCTGAGAAGGCGGGCGAGGACGAAGAGGCCCACTCCTAGATTCGAGATCTTTTGTTCCATTTTTTTTTGTTTACTCGGGTTTCTAGGACTTTGATTTTTTGGACTCCTGCCCTTTTTGTTTCTTTTGCTTTGTTTCATGGATGTATATTTCCAGATGTTTTCGGACCAGGCTTTTTTGGTAAAAAGAACGTAAGTCTTTTTTGTTTTGGTTAACCGCGTTGCTGGGTTTGCAGAACAGTTGTGTTCGGATTTAAACATCTGTTGATTTTTGACCAACGTTGTTGTTGGGTTTTTACGGAGTAGTCGTTTGGGTGTACAGATGCGCACCTCTTTGGACGCACCTGCTCCCGAATGAACACTCATTATTTCTATAGCGCGCTGTATCCGAAGTTGGATGTTTGTGGGTAATAAGAATCTGCAGATTTTTGTTGCGTTTGAGGTCTCGCCACTGTGGCCAGCAGTGGCGGTTGGCGACGGCATGGTCTGTTTAGTAAGACTTTTATCCGATTCGAAGGAAATGCCAAATAAGAAATGTGACAAGTAAAATCCCGAAAAATGCGAATGCATTGAACTCTTACTTTCACGAAAGTGTGTTACAAGAAAGCGGGAGTATATGAGCATACGCACCCCACTCCCCCCCTTTTTTTTGGAGGGGGGCAACTGAACCCATCCGAAAATAGGCTGCCTACGTACCCTTTGCAGGGATCAAGTCACTCGTAGTTCATGTAGAGATCGCCCTTTTTTTTTTTTTTTTTTTTTTTTTTTTTTTGAAGCAAAGTCTCTAGTCCAACATTGTACTAATGGTAGTATGTCTTCAAGTGCTTTGCGTTCCACGAATTTGGAATGGGAGCGCCTGCCATGTTCGCTAGTTCGTATACGCCAGGTCTGACTACCTTCGTAACTTTGTATGGTCCTTCCCAGTTGGCTCCGAGTTTGCCAGCATTGAGTTTTGCGGTGTTCTGAAATACTTCTCGTAGGACCAGATCGCCTTCGTGAAATCGTCTTTCCCTGACGTTGGAGTTGTAGTATCGAGCGGCTGCGTTCTGGTAGTTCGCGATTCTGATTAATGCTTGGTCGCGCCGTTCGTTGATGAGGTCCAGCTCGTCACGCAACAACAAGTGGTTTAACCCTTCTTGACCGGGGAGGAGGTAACGCCGAACCCCTGGGAATTGGACTTCGGAGGGAATGACGCACTCTGTCCCGTAAACCAAGGCGAATGGTGTTTCGTTGGTGGCTCGTCGTGGCGTTGTGCGATGAGACCATAAGACCCCTTCAAGCTCGTCGACCCAACGACCTTTTTTGGCGTCGAGACGTTTCTTAAGGCCGTCAAGGATCGTTTTGTTGGCTGCCTCAGCTTGGCCGTTGCCTTGGGGATATCTTGGCGTAGATTTGCTGAGCCGGATCTTCCATTTTGCGCAGAATGTTTCGAAACGGTTGGAGATGAACTGAGAGCCGTTATCCGTTACGATTTCGTATGGCACACCGAAACGACTGATGATGTTTCTCCACACGAAACTTTTCTACGTGTTTGTCCTTTATATTAGCGTATGCTTCGGCTTCGACCCATTTGGAGAAATAGTCGGTTAAAACCAGTAGAAAGCGTTTCTGTTTGGATGGATGGAGCGGCCCAACGATGTCCATGGACCAACGCATGAATGGATAGGGAGAGGTGACAGATGAGAGCATCTCGGCCGGTTGGTGGATTTTCGGAGCGTGGCGCTGGCATTTCTCGCACTTCGCTGCGAACTTCTCGCAATCTCGTACCATTGTAGGCCAATAGTGGCCATGGCGTTTAATCTTAATAGCTAAGGCGCGTCCTCCCGAGTGGTTGCCGCAATACCCGTTGTGGACTTCTGCCATGATCTGCCTTGCCACCTTGCCTTCGACGCCAGCAAGCAAAGGGCCGGATAAACTCCATCTGAAGACATTGCCGTCGAGTAAGATATATCGGGCAGCCTGCGCGCGTAACTTGCGAGCTGCCCATTTATCTTTCGGTACCTCGCCTTCGTCAATGTATCCCCGGATTTGATCCATCCAATTCTCGTCGCAGCCGTACTCGGGCTCGGCAACGATTGTCGAATCTCTGTCCGGGTCGGTTGTTCCGATCGGAAGTCGTGATGGATCCGGATTTGTTTGGGTTGGTGGAATATTCCCGTCCGTAGTGGCTTCGGTCATCTCAATATCCTTGCTACTTTTTTCTTTTGTGTTTCTGGCTGCTTGAGATCGGGTGGTGATAGCGAGGCTTAGCGCGGGCAGGATGCTGGGAAACTCGATGAACTCTACTGGTATGATTCTCTTTAAAGCCGGATCCGAGGTGGATGCAAGATTCGCCAAGGCGTCAGCGTTAACGTTCTCTCCTCTCGGAATTCGCGTGAGCGTGAATTTCGTGAACTGTGCGGATAATGCTTTTGCTAAGACTAGATAAGCTTCCATACGTTCGTCTTTTGTAGCGTACTCTCCGCTGAATTGGTTGACTACTAACTGTGAATCGGAGAACACGCTGATTTCTGTGATGTTGAGTGCGTGGGCCAGACGTAATCCGGCCAGGATGGCTTCGTATTCGGCTTCGTTGTTTGATGCCTTGAAGCCGAGTCGAAAGGATTGTTCTAGGATTTCTCCGGTCGGGGATGTCAATCGTACCCCAACGCCGGAGCCGCTTTTAGATGAAGAACCGTCTACGTGGAGTTGCCATTCTCCAGATGACGCTACTTCTTGGGAGGTGCTCTCTTTGGCGGTATCTCCTTCGGGGAGTTCGACGAGAAAATCGGCTAACACCTGGGATTTAGCGCACGATCGCCCGCGATATTCGATGTCGTATTCGCTAAGTTCAACTGCCCATTTGGCTAGCCGGCCTGACTGACTTGGGCTATGGAGAACCGAGCGTAGCGGGAATGTGCTGAGGACGATGATTGAGTGGGACTGAAAATATGGCCTCAGCTTTCGTGCCGCCATGACAACAGAGAGTGCGAGCTTCTCTACCTGAGGGTACCTTGTTTCTGCGTCCGTTTGTGTCTTTCTAATGTAGAAGATAGGCTTCTGCTCGCCTCGCTCTTCTCTTACAAGTACTGCGCTGACGGCCGTGCTAGATACAGCGGTATACATGAAGAGAGGTTCACCGTTTTCTGGTTTAGATAGGACTGGAGGGGTTGCTAGGTATTCCTTGAGTTGCTTGAAGGCGTCTCCGCATTTTTCTGTCCACTCGAATTGTTTGTTGGCGCGTAGCGTATTATAGAAAGGGAGACATTTGTCGGTAGATCTTGAAATGAACCGATTCAGCGCTGCCACCCGTCCTGTAAGTCGTTGGACTTCTCGCTTGTTTTTTGGGGAGGCCATCTGGATTAGTGCGCTGATTTGCTTCGGATTGGCCTCGATACCCCGATGAGTGACTAGATATCCCAGGAATTCGCCTGAAGTGACTGCGAACCTGCACTTTGTGGGATTCAGCTTCATGTTGTGTAGATTCAGTTGTTGAAAACACGCTTCCAAATGAGAGACGTGGTCCTCTTCCTTCAGGGATTTTACCAACATGTCGTCGATGTAAACCTCCATGGTCTTCCCCAGCTGGTTTTCGAACATTTTGTTTACCAGTCGTTGGTATGTTGCCCCTGCGTTTTTGAGCCCGAACGGCATTACTTTGTAACAGTATATGCCGCGATCGGTGATGAATGCCGTCTTTTCGCGGTCGTCGGGATGCATCATGATCTAGTTGTAGCCAGAAAAAGCATCCACGAATGATAACAACTTGTTACCGGCCGTCGCCTCCACTAGGCGATCGATGTGCGGAAGTGGGAAGCTATCTTTTGGACAGGCTTTGTTTAAGTCGGTGAAGTCGACGCAAACACGCCACTTCCCGTTCTTCTTCTTTACTACGACTGGATTTGCGAGCCAGTCAGGGTATTTTACCTCGGTGATCGAACCAACGCGTAAGAGACGTTCTACTTTGTCGTTTACGGCTTTTGCTCTTTCTGGTCCAAGTTTCCTTCTCTTCTGCTTGATTGGTTTGAAGGTTGGATCCACATTGAGTTCGTGGCTAGCTATATTGATGTCGATTCCAGGCATATCCTCGGCTGCCCACGCAAAAGTTTGACGTTCTTTTGGAGGAGGGATACGAGCTTGTCCCTGATTTCTTCGTTTAGCTCCGATCCGATTTCCACGTGACGTTCTGGATGATCATCGTCGATAATAACTGAGATTACCGGTTCGCAGAGTGGTCGTTCTTCTTCCTCGCGGTCATCTCTGGTTTGCATTTGATATATGACGTTTGACAGACCCTTTGCTTCTTCGCGGTTGGTTTTCATTTTCTTTCTTTTGCTAGGGGTAGAGGAATTATCCCCTGTCTCCGGGTTGCGTAGCCTGTGCTCGGCCATGAAACACATTCTAGATTCCTTCTGGTTCCCCCATATGGTCTTCACGCCAAGAGGTGTCGGGAACTTTAGGCATAGATGATAGGTCGATGGAACAGCTCTCATTAAATTGAGCCATGGTGTACCCATAATCATATTATAGATCGCCGGATGATCAGACACTGAGAAGTCGACCATTTTCTTGACATTTCCGGCCTGTACAGGTAGGCGAATTGTCCCCATTGTCATGGTCGTTTCTCCCGAGAAGCCTGTGATTGGTTTGGGCTGTCTCTTGATTTCTGCCAAGTCAATGTCCATCCTTTCCAATGTGTTTTTGAAGATGACGTCGATTGAACTTCCCGTATCAATCAGTACGCGTGCAACGCTATAGTCGTAGATTGTTAGGTTGATTACCAGGGGATCGTTGTGGGGACGATCGATTCCTTCGGCGTCTTGTTCGTCGAAGGTGATCGGGAGTGATTGGTTGGCTGATTGTTTTACTGGTGCGGAAAGGTTCACGCTAACTTCTGCGCGTCGTTGGTACGCTTCAATTGCTGAAACGTTGTCAGCGCAGTATTGCGATCCTCCCATTATCATGTTAAGAACACGCTGGGAACCTTGGTGGTCGGGATTGTTGTCTCGGCGTGGTCGTTTGGAGTTTTCGCCTTCTTCTACTGCCGGTGTTTGTTCGGTGGCTGGAGCCTTTACGTCTTCCAATTTAAAGTCGGATAAGTTGAAATCACCTTTTAGATTTCCAGTGGTCAACCTGGTGGCTAGTAACTTTCCGAGTTCTCGGCACCTTATGGTAGTATGCCCAGCTGCTTTGTGGAAGTCGCAATACAGCTTTTCCTCGTAATTGCTCTGGTCTCTGGTCCAGGTGTTGTTCCATTGCTCTAGTATGCCCAGCTGCTACCAGATCCTGACGATTCTATCTGATAGTTGTGAGATCCGGTAAATCCACCCTCGTGCCGAACGAAGCCGGGATTGTTCTTTTTTGGCGCGGGGGTGATCAATTCATTGTTCTGTTTCGGCTTTGAAGCCTTCGGGGTCCTGGCCAGAATTGCGTCCTCGACTCGTACGTAATCGGCGGAGCGATGAAGAGCGTCTTGGATGGTGGTCGGTTCCCGTACCATCAACTCCTGCCAGAAGGCTGAAGGGCATCGGAGTGCTTCTTTTAAAGCAGCTAGCGCAGATTCGCTGGTCACTCCTTCCACCTTTGAAAGCATGGTTCTGAATCTCTTCATGAAATCGCCCAAACTTTCGTTTTCGCCTTGTTTCGTGGTCCACAGCCCTCCGTCGTAGACTCTACGCTCTGCGAATATACTGTAGTGTGTCACGAACATCTCCGAGAGTTGATAGAAGTTGTCAATGGAGTTTTTCTTCTGTCGATAGAACCACTGGAGCGCGGGACCCTTTAAACTTTCGACGAACATCTTGCAGTAGCCGGCATCTTTCTCATGTTCTCTGAAGTTTGCTCTTCCCATGGAAACTTCGAAAGCCAAGAGGTGGTTTTGTGGATCGGTGGTTCCCTCATAGAACGGGAGCTTGACCCTTCCAAGGTCGGAGATTTTTGTTTTTGAGACGTGCTCAGCGAACGGCGTGTTGCGTGCCTCCTGGAAGACACGATCGACGTCTGGTGCCATTCCGGCGGTGTAGTGCATTTGTGATTTCATGTCCGAGAGCTTTTGTTCTATGTGTGCTCGCATCTGGGTCATCTCGGCCTTGTGCGCTTCGAGTAGCGCTCTCCGTTCTTGGTGAAAGTCGGATGGCTCGGCCCTGAGGGAGTTCTCCTCTTCTGCGACGAGGTGTCTGGCGTATTCTGCGTCCGCGTCTTCTTGGTTACGTGGTCGAACTCTTTTTGTTGGTGTATCGCCAGCGCCCCGTGTGCGAGTGCCTTCCCTTGAAGGTGGAGGGTTGTTGTTTCCGCGGGCGTCTACGCGTTCCGGAGTCTGATCTCCGGCCTGCAGCGTCTGCGGCGGGGGTAGATCTCGGGTCCTCGGCTTAGTACGCGGAGTTGAGAAGCGGAGAGCATGTGGTTTGAACTGTCGAGTCGAGCGCCGAGGTCTTGTTGTCCTTCTGCGGGCGAGGAGTGTTTCAAACATCTTCTTCACCTCGGTTAAAGGTTCCGAGTTTGCAGCAGGGTTTGTGACAGCCTCCTCTCCTTCGGGGTTATCCCTGCGAGGCGCAGACTCGTTCTCTCTTTCCGTTTCGCTGGACATCTTTCTGGATCCGATGCGTAACGTGGTTTCGGTTTGTGTCAGAAAGTCTCTCTTCCCCTTGGTCGGCGCCAATTGTGAGTGCTAGGTCCTACACAATAAACTTGTCAAAGGTTCTAAGGAAGCAGAGGTTTCTTGGATGAAAGCACGTAAGCAAAGATCGAAGTAGTGGTTGTTTTATTGCTGTTTGCGTAAAGCGTATGTGAATTCAATTGTCCCTTTGAATGAGGCTTACAAGATATATTTATACATGATCTTAAGTCGGCTAGGCCTGTTAAAAGATAAGTGCCAGAAAGCCTAATTCCTCGGGATATGATCCTTCCGTAGTCGGCGGCTGTTTAGGGCTTTGGTCCTCGTCCTCGTACTGGGCCTAGGCCTGACAAGTTGTCTAGGCCCAACTTTCTTACTTCACTGCTACGTCGGCCTAGGACTCTTAGCGCGCCGTTTCTGGAGCCTGGGTTGTCTGAGCTTGTTCTCCGCATAAGCAATGCTTGTTTTCATAAGCCTAGGTCCTCCCAGAAATTGGCAGCACTCGTCCTGGTGTCCTGCGCGCGGTAAAGAACACTTAGCCATTTTCTTGGTAATCTCACACGGGGTGAGTTTTGACCCCAACAATTTACCAGAAGGAAAAGATAATTGACAGTTCTACTTCTTTTTCTATAAATTCCATAGATATATAGTATGAGATTGTTGATAACTGATGATGATGGTGAGTGGGAAGTTACTTTGGAGGATCGTGGTTATATTTTAGGTTTTAGATCAGAGAACTAAATAGTCGTTTTTATCCAAAACAAATAAAGAACTAAATAGTCATAAATATTTTTTGGTAAAAGAAGTTAATAATTTTATTTTCAAAATTTATTTTATTAAAGAAAAAATAGTGAGGACACATGTCACTCATAGAATTGCCAACTGACTTGTGCTTTAGTACATTAAAATTGATCAAACAAAAGCAAAGATCAAACGAAAAACTAACAAATCATAAAAAAAAAAAACTGAAATCAAAAAGCACAACAATTAAGTTCATTGATGAACCAAAAGCAGAGATCAATTGAAAAACTAACAAATAAAAAAAAAATGAAATCGATAGATAATTTACCAGAAGGAAAAGATAATTGACAGTTCTACTTCTTTTTCTATAAATTCCATAGATATATAGTATGAGATTGTTGATAACTGATGATGATGGTGAGTGGGAAGTTACTTTGGAGGATCGTGGTTATATTTTAGGTTTTAGATCAGAGAACTAAATAGTCGTTTTTGTCCAAAACAAATAAAGAACTAAATAGTCAGAAATATTTTTTGGTAAAAGAAGTTAATAATTTTATTTTCAAAATTTATTTTATTAAAGAAAAAATAGTGAGGACACATGTCACTCATAGAATTGCCAACTGACTTCTGCTTTAGTAAATTAAAGATACGTAATTCCACTATCGAAGGAAACATATATTATAGATCTTTAACTTGATTGTAAATTTTGGTTTTTCTTTGCAGGTTAAAATCTTCTTCCTGTTAAAGAGATATTGAAGGTACTTATTATGCTTCATTGCATCAAATATCATGAGTCTATTAGTGTTTTCAAAATAACAAGACAATGTTGAAAAATTACGAAAGAATGAACGAATGACCTTGTGAAATGATTCCGTTTTTCACTGTAGAAATTTCTTAGAACATTTGTGCTCTGTATCAAATATTGTAACATTACTGTAAATAACATTACCAAGTCTAACATATTAAAATGGCCGGTGAAAATACGGTTCTCCAAAATTATTACATCATGTATATTGACGTCTGCATGAAGCTGAAGATAATGAAAAGATGTGATACCAATACCATTGTGTAACGTAAGTTTATTTTCTTCTTTCTATTTCTAAAACACAGTCTAAGCAGTACATGTTCATGAAATTTATTCTCAAGATCCATTATAAGGTGTGTATGATTGAGATTAGTGGTTTGATAGTGTAAGAAGAGTTACTTAGAGATGATTTAGAATTTACAAATCATGTTTGATCACTTTTTTATTTTGAGGGTAAACAGGACAATTTAACATGTAAATGTAAATTGCAAACACCATAAAATTTTCTTTACCCCTTAAGAGTTTGGTCGTGTCTATGATTATCAAATTCCTTGTGATTCAATGTTATGTTTCAAAGAGAGCAATAGAGATATCAAAGATGAGAGCTTAAAGACTGTGGAACATGACATAAGCTTTCAAATTATACAAAATATGTGCGACTAAAAGCTTTCAAATCAGTGTGTTTTTATTTCAGAACTTCTAACCTAGTGTTTCTATTTTAAGTCATTCCATGAAGTCCAATTATTATTATATAAGCGATCAAGCTATTATTGATCGCATTATTACACAAGTCAAATTTAATCCCCTTGTTTAATATTTTTTTCCATTGCATAAACTCCTATTGACAATGTAAGTAAAATGGTGAAAAGTTGCTTCTATCAGTTATAAGGTAAGCGTTCATGCTTTGAAATGTAATGTTTGTCTTTATATGCTAGATGATCTCATGGAATCAAGTTACTATATATATTGACATCGTGTTTGCTTCCATAGATTCAAACCAACCGTAACAATTTCGACAGGGAGAAAGATAAAAGCTTTCATACTAAAGCATCACCCAACATCCAGTTCAGAGGAATGACAATAACCATGTTTATATTTGCCTTCTCTTTGATTGCAGAAGCCAATCAATTTCACATCATTAATCTTACTTTTTGGAAAGCTTGATTGAACAAATTTACTAGGTATGGTGACTCAAAAGCAAGCTTTCTCTCCATCCTGCAAGTTCGATGTTTAGTGTCAGTTGAGATATAACAGTCTCCATTATATCGTAGTAAGGTGGTTTTCCATTACAAAATCTCTTTTGTATGATCTTTGAAAAGATAATGTCATTAATTCAATTTGTTTACGTTGTTCTCTTGTTTGCGGTCCCGTTGTTTGTTTATGTTATTTGTTTCTCTAAAAAACAATTGCTTTTTATTATAAACATCAATACATGATTCTTTGTGATTAATTGCAAGTATTTTACAATTACTACAAGTCCTATATACAAAGAGTTTTATCAAATTTTAAAAATTTCTACTTACAAATAAATTTTAGATAATGATCACATTAATTTCTTTGGGTTAAGATAAAGCATGAATCGTTCGCAATTCCAGTAAAATTAAAAACAAATTACATATAAAAATATAAATCAAAATCAACAATAACACAAAAACAAACAAAAGGAGAATAGACACATATACATTGATAATGCATGTACGATAATATTATCGGTTAGGATAACAATATAAATGCAAAAACCCTCGCGTAGCGAGGGTGCTCACCTAGTCTTTTGTAAAGGTTTAAAGGAATGGAACTATTTAATTCACCACAACTTATTCTACAGTTTTACCAAATTACCGGCAAACCAAAACAAATAATAACATTAATGAATTTACAATTACATTATTGAAATATGCTTACCTATAATAAATAAAAGTAGTATGATAACGTCTGGAAACTATCAAATAACAGCAACTTCTTACCCGTATTGCCACTATCGATTACATGCAATTTGCATGGGATATTCCAGAGATAGACGCCGAAATGGGACATTTCCAATCACAGTACGCAAAACTAATGCAAACAGTTGACATATAATATTTGATGCTTTTCATGAACAATTATAACCATTCAGTAGGTTGGTCCATTGAAATAATTCACAAAAGCTCACTTTATTCATTCACAAAAGGTGGTATTTATACATGGTTATGTTTCCTTATTAGATAGACTTAAATCTAGCATACAATATACACATATATTCTCTAGGTCTAATACCCCCCCCCCCCTCCCCTCCCCTCAAGTTGGTAGTTTGATACGCCAAACTCCCAACTTGGACAGTAAACTGATGAACGTAGGTCCCGGTAGAGCTTTAGTAAGAAGATCAGCAACTTGTTCTTTGGTGGAGACATGAGGAGTGATAAGCAGACCTGCTTGAACAGCATCGCGTACTTGATGACAATCCGACTCAATGTGTTTAGTGCGCTCGTGAAAGACAGGATTCACAGCGATGTGTATAGCGGCTTGACTATCACAATGGAGGGGAATAGGCGCTGGATGATCAAAATCGAGATCGCAAAGAAGTGCTTTAACCCATTTCAACTCACGAAGCATATAGGCCATAGCACGATATTCTGCTTCAGCTGAAGAGGCTGAAACAGTGTGTTGTTTCTTTGTTTTCCAAGAGATTGGAGAACTTCCTAGATACACGACATATGCAGATAGAGAACGACGAGTGGTCGGGCAAGCAACATAGTCGGAGTCGCAATAAGCAGAGATAGTAAGATCATTGTCAGACCGGAGAAGAATACCTTGAGCGGGAGAACCTTTGAGATAACGAACAACTCGGAGAGCTGCTTCCCAATTTGGGACAAGAGGATTCTGCATGAACTGAGATAGTATATGAACAATATAACTCAAATATGGACGCGTATGTGTGAGATAAATGAAGCGACCAACAAGATGACGATATTGTTCAGGACTTGAGAGAGGTGGACCTGCGGCTGATGCAAGTTTATGATTTACTTCAACAGGAACAGCGGAAGGTTTACATCTTGTTGGGGTCAGATCTCACTCCGGTAGAGATCGTCAAGAAAATGACTAAGTACCAGAGGTGGGCGCAGTTATCTGGACCAGCTCTGTTTCCGGGACCAGCTCTCCTGTCATCTGGGACGAGCTCTCCGAAGTGACTGGGACCAGGACTAACTCTCCTGTTTTTTGGGACGAGCTCTCTAAAATGACTAAGTACCAGAGGTAGGCGCGCAGTTATCTGGACCAGCGCTGTCTCAGGGACCAGCTCTGTCTCTGGGACCGGCTCTTCAGAGTAACTGGGACTAGGACCGGCACCTTTCCAGGACGACGTCTGTAGTGGTCATTTAGACTCCAAGAGACTGTTGCGATCATCTCACTTCAAGACAAAGAATGGGCCGAGCTTGGAAGGCCCACACTGGAAAGAACGAGTCGGGAGCCCACGAGTAACAAGTCGCGCCGACCTCTACTGCAAAACTGGGCCCAAAAGACAAGCTCTCGGATTTGGGCCGATGACGAGGACAAGGTCAAGACCTAAAGGCGGCCGCCGACTACGCTGAGAGAGAATCCCGAAGATTTAGGGATTCGACCTTATCTCTTTAGGCGTAGACCTAAGCCGACTTAGATTTGTATAAATAGACCTAGGACATCTCTAAAAACAAGATATGCATTCTTACATAGAAACCACTTGTAATATTTGCAAACAGATTAATAACATACTCTCTTAAGATCTTCGCTAGGTGTTTCTCATCTCAGAGCTTTCAGACCTAGACCATTGACTATTTCAACTGTGCAGGTTTCCACCACCACAGTTTGGCGCTAGAAGGAGGGCGCTTGAAAACTTCTTACTCCGAGGAACCACCGCGAAGAGATCAAGAACACGATGACTGACGAACGACGTATCACTGATCCGAAAGACGCCGCGCCGAGAGATCTGGAAGAGGGCGAGATCCAGGCTGAAGGAAGTACCAACAAGGAACAGGCCGCTCGTGACGATCTGCCACCAGCAGATGCAGCTCGCGCCGATCTACCTAGCGAGAAGTCGAAGGAACCCCCGAGAGCGAGCTCACTTCTTCCTGAGTTGTTGCAGAAGATGAGCGCGACACTGGACGCATTGCTGGAGAGCGTCGAGCGGCAAAACAGAGCCAACGAGATGATAACCGACAAAATCCATAGGAGTAGACGTCCGCGCACGACCCCTCGAGCCAGGTCTGTTCAGAAAACCAGCGACACGAATCGATCCAGTGGCGCTCAACTTCACTACTCCAGTGGGATCGTCGATCCGACCTCGGCAGCAAAATCCATCAACCGCCGCGAAAGACGGACGATCCGCTCTCCTAGCTCAGGCACGACGAGAAAAAGCAAGAGTCGACAACGAGCCAATAGACCTCGATAACGACGACGAGGACCTCGCTAGAAGAGTCGTTCCTAATACCATCTTCACTGAGACAGCGATAAATCGGCAAGGAATAACTAAAGCGAGGAACGACGATCCTCGATACGTAGCTTTACAACAGTTTTCCGCCATCGGAGACGATGGCTCCGCGAGGAGAGTTGCATACAACGCCGATCTCCCAGAGGAAGAAGTGGCACAGTGAACCACTACAATGACAAAGCATGCCGACCCATAGAGGATGACCCAACAACGTTTCTCTACTTTCGATGACGATGACCTGGCTAGAAGAGTCGTTCCTTATACCATCTTCACTGAGACAGCCAGAGATCGACATGGAACAACCAAAGCAAGGAACGACGATCCTCGATACGTAGCTTCACAGCAGTTCTCCACCTTCGGAGACCACGGCTCCGTGAGGAGAGTCGCACACAACGCCGATCTCCCAGCGGAAGAAGTGGCACGGCGAACCACTACAAGGCAAAAGCATGCCGACCCACAGAGGATGACCCAACAACGTTTCCCTGCTTTCGACGACGTGATCGATCCTGGATATGCTAGACACATCTCTGACGAAGAGGAAAACATTGAATGGGTGAAACAGGCAGAGGTCGCTGAAGCTAAACAACCTGCGATTCGAGCCCAGCACGATGAGATGGCCGAGTTCCAAGCCTCGCTAAACAAAACTACTGCTGAGTTGAAAACTATCCGCTCGCAGATGCATCTTGCCACTAGCAAGGCGCCAGAGCTCGAACTAATCCTTGAACAGGCTCAGCACACTCCGTTCTCGGCGCGCATCACCAAAGCTCGAGTGTCAGACCCAGGCAAGATTAGGATGCCGACCTACGACGGGACCGAAGACCCAGCTGACCACTTAAACGAATTCAGCGTGGCTATGACAAGAGCAAATTTCAAGGAGGAAGAGATGGACGCCGAGCAGTGCTTGCTTTTCGTGGAAAACCTCAAAGGACCAGCTCTCAAATGGTTTAAAGGGCTCAAAAGTAATTCCATCGATACTTTCAAACAGTTGACAGCGGCCTTCATCAAGCACTACTCTATCTTCATTGAGACTCAAACGTCTGGCGCTGATTTATGGTCCATGAACCAAGGACCAACCGAGTCTCTCAAGACTTTCATCGAACGCTTCAAGCTAGTACTATCACAAGTGAAAGGAATAGATGACTCGGACGCACTCCGAGCACTAAAAAGGGCCATATGACACGAATCTGACTTCTGGAAGGAGATGTCTCTCAACGAGCCTTCGACTATCCAGGATGCTCTGCATCGAGCGACGAACTTTGCCAAAAGCAAAGAAGAAGCGAAGAAACTCGCAAAAAAGTATGGGAAGTCAAAACAGAAAAGTGACAGCGACCACCAGCCAAGCCAGGCGTGAAAAACCCATAGTGGAAATTTCGTCCAACACGATGGAGCCCACAACTATCAGGTGGATTCTCCCAGCTATGGGCACGGCCAAGGAGGATGTTTTCCTAACGCGTAGACCGGTAATTCAACTTACGACGAGTCGTTATACTGCGACATTCATCACACTCACGGGCACTCGACAGTAAACTGCCAGTCTCTCGGCTCGGCGCTCGCCCAAAAACTACTAGACAGTGAACTCGGCGATAACTTCAACCTCAGAGATTTTGAATTAGAGGAAAACGATGTTGAAATAGCGCCGATCAATGAAGAACCGCCTAAACGCGGAAGACAAAACGACGATTCGGCACAAGGTAGACCATGAAAGAAGTACTACCATTCAACATCCATCCCATCATTCATCTACCACTTATTATGAACTACGGGTGACTTGATCCCTGTAAAGGGTACGTAGGCAGCCTATTTTCGGATGGGTTCAGTTGCCCACCTCCCAATAAAGATGGGGGGAGTGGAGTACGTATACTCGTATACTCCCACCTCTGTTTGTAGCAAACCTTTATGAGAATAAACACCTGCTACAAAAATTTATCAAAACGACTATCTCTATCACATCCTTTACGGATAAGTCAAGTCTCACTTAAACGATCATCTCACCTTCGACCGCCACTGCTGGCCACAGCGACGACTTTTCAACAAAAATTATGCAGAATAAATACAATAACATCCACCATCGGATAAAGCGCGCTATAGAAATAAAAAGGGTTCATTATAGGAGCATGTGCGTTTAGAGAGAAGCGCACATGTAACCAAAATGACCACTCCAAAACCCAACAACATCGTTGGTCAAAACCAATGGTTCATTATAGGAGCAGGTGTGTTTAGGAAGAAGCACACTTGTAACCCAAATGACTATTCAAAAAACCCAACAACATCGTTGGTCGAAACCAATGGTTCATTGTATGAGCAGGTGTGTTTAGAGAGAAGCACACTTGTAAGCCAAATGACCATTCAAAAAAAACCAACAACATCGTTGGTTAAAAATTAATGATCGTTATAGGAGCGATCGTGCTCAAAGAGTGACACGGTCGTAAACCAAAACCATCATTTGAAAAACCCAGCAAACCTTAACGCTGGTTGTAACAACGTAACATGCTTACTTCTGAAGTTGGGTGGTCAACGATGACCTAACTCCTATAACAAGGACGAGAACCAAAATACGGCAACGACGCCTTCAATCATGATGATTGTTCATATGGATTTTTAAACAAAGTCATTTGAACCAGACTAACTATGCATCCTAGAAACGGATTCAACAAGGATACAATTCATCACTATTAGTTGTCTTTCTAAAGTCTAAGTCAAGAAAGCTGGACTTAACACAAGTCATCTACGCGCGAAATCAAAGTCCAGTCTAAAACGTAAGCACTAACAGGCGCGCAAAGCAACTAAGGGACAATCCCCTCATCATCAACAACTCCCGCAGGAGCAGTCATGGTAGTCAATCTTGCTGCCTCCTTGGTCCCGGTCTTCCCAAAGACTCGTCGGTCCTGGTCTCCTCAACTACCTCGTCGGTCCTGGTCTCCTCAAAGACCTCGTCAATCTTGGTCTTCTCAAGGACTCGTCGATCCTAGTCTCCTTAACGATGTCCTCGATCATAGTCATGGTCACCTCGGCCCCATCTTCGCCAATACGTGCAACTTCCCAACTTCGCTCACCAGCAACAGGTTTCGTCTTAGCAGCAGAAATAGTGGTCGGCGCATATGGAGTAGTGGTCGGTGTGGTAGAAGGTGCAGTAGTGGACGCAGCTAGAGCAGGCGTAGTAGTGGGCGCAGCTAAAACATGCACAGTAGTGGGCGCAGCTAGAGCAGGCGCAGTAGTGGGCGCAGCTAAAACATGCACAATAGTGGGCGCAGCTAGAGCAGGCGTAGTAGTGGGCGCAGCTAGAGTATGCATAGTAGTGGGCGCAGCTAAAGCAGATGCAGTAGTGGTCGGCGCAGTAGAAAGTGCAGTAGTGGGCGCAACTAAATAATATGCAGCAGTTGGCGTTTTCTCTGAGAAATACGAGCTCCGACGACTTGCTCATCAACAAGAGATGGATTATGTGTGTTCACTGCATCATTCACATCTGAGACCAGGACTCGAGTCACATCCGTATCCTTACAAGGACGAAGCCAAGAGCTAGACTCCGAATCAGAACCGTTTATTTCGAAGCTCGGGCCTAAGCTCTCCAAACTAGTAGTTCTCAGCTTTGAAAGGGATTCCAGAAATCTCTCAAAAGGCGATGTCGAGTTTGTCATCGGAGTAATGTTCAAAAATTCCGAAGTGTCGACCCTGCTACAAAGCAATATCGTAATGACTTATCAGGCCGCGTGGTCATGGTAAATTTATGTTCAAGCCCTCGGCATCAAAGTAAATCCAAGATAATAAGGCATAACAACATCCACGCTGAGTTTGCTGCGAGTTGCCTTGCAAGAATGAAGACGTCCCGAAAGTAGCTTTCAAACACACGAGACTAAAATCGAAGCGAGGTCGTGATCCTAGTCACAGGTCTAGAGTTTGGATTCGTTCTAACCTACGTGTCGACTCGACGAACTGTTTCTTCAAAGGACCTCGTCAATGTCAAAGACTAACCACGACGCAACTCGACCTCTGGTTTCAGACGAGCTCTCGTGAATACAAACTGACTCCGGTACAAGAACGAAGTTCAAAGCTCCATTGTCGATGATGTTTTTCTTAAAGTAACGATGAGCTTGACTTCAATCGAATAACGACGAGCTTGACAAAGCCACTTCCGGTAGAAACCTCATACGAGAACGATGACGTGGTGACGAACAAAAGCTATTGCAGTCGTTGTCGGAGAATGAAACAAAGACGAGCTCTCTTGAATCGAAACCGACATCATAGATTTGAGCAAACCTGAGCTCTCGCCAGAAAAAATGGTGAGCCCTCGCCGGAAAGAATGGTGAGCTTACAATGACGACGATTTCAGCTCCAAATGACTCTCAGCAGTTCAGATCTCCACGATTGGAAGAAAGACGTAGGCGTCGAGCACTAAGAGCGATGACCGGAGCTCGACGTCTTCATGACCAATGGACCATCCAGAACGACGACGAGCTCACCAGTTCCACAGCCGGCAAAACCTCCTTAGAAACGACGACCACTATTCGGTAACGGCGATGAAGAACCAGAGCTCGCCGGAGAGTGTGAGTTTCGTCGGAGACTTTGTCGGCAACGAACAGGAAGAGCGACATCTATGGACTAGGGGACGATGGATAGAGCTCGGCGACGTGGATCTGAACACAAACGAGCCGTCGTTGGAGAAGACGGTGGCTGTAGTCGTCGGCGATGGCGGCGGCAGCTTGGAGACAAAAAAAAAGAAGGAAAAAAAATATATATATATATATTTATCTAAAACCCAAGATATGAAACAAGCGGAAAGAGGAGAGAGAGAGACTCCCTTTCTTTTGGTGGAGTGAAGTTGTCGAGAAAACAAAAGAGGAGAGAGTATTTATAGCACCACTGTCAAAACCCTGGAACGGCGCGCTTCAGCAGTCGGCGCGGGAATTAAAATTTCAGCTTCCAGAAAGAACCAGAATCTTTACTAAGTCCGGAAGGACGACTAAAACGGAACGTGACGCCCAGCTCAGCATTAACGTGAACATGTGAGAGTTGGGCAAGAAAAACAAGTTTTACGAGCTTTAACGAGAACAAGCTCTACAAACTTCGCAGGACCAGTTCCTCCAAACTTTATAACATAAATTCAGAAACACAAGTCTATCGAAAATCCTTACTGGGCTATGCGTTAAACATGAACACGAAAGCTCAGTAACGTCGGCAGGTCCTCAGAACAAGGTTTTACAATCTCTTCTCGTCAGACGTAGGCCAAGCAGTACATTTTCTTGAAACCTCACTACGACTCTTTTACCTTGGCATTATCAGAATTGATACTACCGAGCTGGGGGGCTAACTGTTGGGGTCAAATCTCACTCCGGTAGAGATCGTCAAGAAAATGACTAAGTACCAGAGGTGGGCGCGCATTTATCTGGACTAGCTCTGTTTCCGGGACCAGCTCTCTTGTCTTCTGGGACGAGCTCTCCGAAGTGACTGGGACCAGGACTAGCTCACCTGCTTTCTGGGACGAGCTCTCTAAAATGACTAAGTACCAGAGGTAGGCGCGCAGTTATCTGGACCAGCTCTGTCTCAGGGACCAGCTCTGTCTCTGGGACCGGCTCTTCAGAGTAATTGGGACTAGGACCGGTACCTTTCCAAGACGACGTCTGTAGTGGTCATTTAGACTCCAAGAGACTGTTGCGATCATCTCACGTCAAAACAAAGAATAGGCCGAGCTTGGAAGGCCCACACTGGAAAGAACGAGTCGGGAGCCCACGAGTAACAAGTCGCGCCGACCTCTACTGCAAAACTGGGCCCAAAAGACAAGCTCTCGGATTTGGGCCGATGACGAGGACAAGGTCAAGACCTAAAGGCGGCCGCCGACTACGCTGAGAGAGAATCCCGAAGATTTAGGGATTCGACCTTATCTCTTTAGGCGTAGACCTAAGCCGACTTAGATTTGTATAAATAGACCTAGGACATCTCTAAAAACAAGATATGCATTCTTACATAGAAACCACTTGTAATATTTGCAAACAGATTAATAACATACTCTCTTAAGATCTTCGCTAGGTGTTTCTCATCTCAGAGCTTTCAGACCTAGACCATTGACTATTTCAACTGTGCAGGTTTCCACCACCACAGTTTGGCGCTAGAAGGAGGGCGCTTGAAAACTTCTTACTCCGAGGAACCACCGCGAAGAGATCAAGAACACGATGACTGACGAACGACGTATCACTGATCCGAAAGACGCCGCGCCGAGAGATCTGGAAGAGGGCGAGATCCAGGCTGAAGGAAGTACCAACAAGGAACAGGCCGCTCGTGACGATCTGCCACCAGCAGATGCAGCTCGCGCCGATCTACCTAGCGAGAAGTCGAAGGAACCCCCGAGAGCGAGCTCACTTCTTCCTGAGTTGTTGCAGAAGATGAGCGCGACACTGGACGCATTGCTGGAGAGCGTCGAGCGGCAAAACAGAGCCAACGAGATGATAACCGACAAAATCCATAGGAGTAGACGTCCGCGCACGACCCCTCGAGCCAGGTCTGTTCAGAAAACCAGCGACACGAATCGATCCAGTGGCGCTCAACTTCACTACTCCAGTGGGATCGTCGATCCGACCTCGGCAGCAAAATCCATCAACCGCCGCGAAAGACGGACGATCCGCTCTCCTAGCTCAGGCACGACGAGAAAAAGCAAGAGTCGACAACGAGCCAATAGACCTCGATAACGACGACGAGGACCTCGCTAGAAGAGTGGTTCCTAATACCATCTTCACTGAGACAGCGATAAATCGGCAAGGAATAACTAAAGCGAGGAACGACGATCCTCGATACGTAGCTTTACAACAGTTTTCCGCCATCGGAGACGATGGCTCCGCGAGGAGAGTTGCATACAACGCCGATGTCCCAGAGGAAGAAGTGGCACAGTGAACCACTACAATGACAAAGCATGCCGACCCATAGAGGATGACCCAACAACGTTTCTCTACTTTCGATGACGATGACCTGGCTAGAAGAGTCGTTCCTTATACCATCTTCACTGAGACAGCCAGAGATCGACATGGAACAACCAAAGCAAGGAACGACGATCCTCGATACGTAGCTTCACAGCAGTTCTCCACCTTCGGAGACTACGGCTCCGTGAGGAGAGTCGCACACAACGCCGATCTCCCAGCGGAAGAAGTGGCACGGCGAACCAGTACAAGGCAAAAGCATGCCGACCCACAGAGGATGACCCAACAACGTTTCCCTGCTTTCGACGACGTGATCGATCCTGGATATGCTAGACACATCTCTGACGAAGAGGAAAACATTGAATGGGTGAAACAGGCAGAGGTCGCTGAAGCTAAACAACCTGCGATTCGAGCCCAGCACGATGAGATGGCCGAGTTCCAAGCCTCGCTAAACAAAACTACTGCTGAGTTGAAAACTATCCGCTCGCAGATGCATCTTGCCACTAGCAAGGCGCCAGAGCTCGAACTAATCCTTGAACAGGCTCAGCACACTCCGTTCTCGGCGCGCATCACCAAAGCTCGAGTGTCAGACCCAGGCAAGATTAGGATGCCGACCTACGACGGGACCGAAGACCCAGCTGACCACTTAAACGAATTCAGCGTGGCTATGACAAGAGCAAATTTCAAGGAGGAAGAGATGGACGCCGAGCAGTGCTTGCTTTTCGTGGAAAACCTCAAAGGACCAGCTCTCAAATGGTTTAAAGGGCTCAAAAGTAATTCCATCGATACTTTCAAACAGTTGACAGCGGCCTTCATCAAGCACTACTCTATCTTCATTGAGACTCAAACGTCTGGCGCTGATTTATGGTCCATGAACCAAGGACCAACCGAGTCTCTCAAGACTTTCATCGAACGCTTCAAGCTAGTACTATCACAAGTGAAAGGAATAGATGACTCGGACGCACTCCGAGCACTAAAAAGGGCCATATGACACGAATCTGACTTCTGGAAGGAGATGTCTCTCAACGAGCCTTCGACTATCCAGGATGCTCTGCATCGAGCGACGAACTTTGCCAAAAGCAAAGAAGAAGCGAAGAAACTCGCAAAAAAGTATGGGAAGTCAAAACAGAAAAGTGACAGCGACCACCAGCCAAGCCAGGCGTGAAAAACCCATAGTGGAAATTTCGTCCAACACGATGGAGCCCACAACTATCAGGTGGATTCTCCCAGCTATGGGCACGGCCAAGGAGGATGTTTTCCTAACGCGTAGACCGGTAATTCAACTTACGACGAGTCGTTATACTGCGACATTCATCACACTCACGGGCACTCGACAGTAAACTGCCAGTCTCTCGGCTCGGCGCTCGCCCAAAAACTACTAGACAGTGAACTCGGCGATAACTTCAACCTCAGAGATTTTGAATTAGAGGAAAACGATGTTGAAATAGCGCCGATCAATGAAGAACCGCCTAAACGCGGAAGACAAAACGACGATTCGGCACAAGGTAGACCATGAAAGAAGTACTACCATTCAACATCCATCCCATCATTCATCTACCACTTATTATGAACTACGGGTGACTTGATCCCTGTAAAGGGTACGTAGGCAGCCTATTTTCGGATGGGTTCAGTTGCCCACCTCCCAATAAAGATGGGGGGAGTGGAGTACGTATACTCGTATACTCCCACCTCTGTTTGTAGCAAACCTTTATGAGAATAAACACCTGCTACAAAAATTTATCAAAACGACTATCTCTATCACATCCTTTACGGATAAGTCAAGTCTCACTTAAACGATCATCTCACCTTCGACCGCCACTGCTGGCCACAGCGACGACTTTTCAACAAAAATTATGCAGAATAAATACAATAACATCCACCATCGGATAAAGCGCGCTATAGAAATAAAAAGGGTTCATTATAGGAGCATGTGCGTTTAGAGAGAAGCGCACATGTAACCAAAATGACCACTCCAAAACCCAACAACATCGTTGGTCAAAACCAATGGTTCATTATAGGAGCAGGTGTGTTTAGGAAGAAGCACACTTGTAACCCAAATGACTATTCAAAAAACCCAACAACATCGTTGGTCGAAACCAATGGTTCATTGTATGAGCAGGTGTGTTTAGAGAGAAGCACACTTGTAAGCCAAATGACCATTCAAAAAAAACCAACAACATCGTTGGTTAAAAATTAATGATCGTTATAGGAGCGATCGTGCTCAAAGAGTGACACGGTCGTAAACCAAAACCATCATTTGAAAAACCCAGCAAACCTTAACGCTGGTTGTAACAACGTAACATGCTTACTTCTGAAGTTGGGTGGTCAACGATGACCTAACTCCTATAACAAGGACGAGAACCAAAATACGGCAACGACGCCTTCAATCATGATGATTGTTCATATGGATTTTTAAACAAAGTCATTTGAACCAGACTAACTATGCATCCTAGAAACGGATTCAACAAGGATACAATTCATCACTATTAGTTGTCTTTCTAAAGTCTAAGTCAAGAAAGCTGGACTTAACACAAGTCATCTACGCGCGAAATCAAAGTCCAGTCTAAAACGTAAGCACTAACAGGCGCGCAAAGCAACTAAGGGACAATCCCCTCATCATCAACAACTCCCGCAGGAGCAGTCATGGTAGTCAATCTTGCTGCCTCCTTGGTCCCGGTCTTCCCAAAGACTCGTCGGTCCTGGTCTCCTCAACTACCTCGTCGGTCCTGGTCTCCTCAAAGACCTCGTCAATCTTGGTCTTCTCAAGGACTCGTCGATCCTAGTCTCCTTAACGATGTCCTCGATCATAGTCATGGTCACCTCGGCCCCATCTTCGCCAATACGTGCAACTTCCCAACTTCGCTCACCAGCAACAGGTTTCGTCTTAGCAGCAGAAATAGTGGTCGGCGCATATGGAGTAGTGGTCGGTGTGGTAGAAGGTGCAGTAGTGGACGCAGCTAGAGCAGGCGTAGTAGTGGGCGCAGCTAAAACATGCACAGTAGTGGGCGCAGCTAGAGCAGGCGCAGTAGTGGGCGCAGCTAAAACATGCACAATAGTGGGCGCAGCTAGAGCAGGCGTAGTAGTGGGCGCAGCTAGAGTATGCATAGTAGTGGGCGCAGCTAAAGCAGATGCAGTAGTGGTCGGCGCAGTAGAAAGTGCAGTAGTGGGCGCAACTAAATAATATGCAGCAGTTGGCGTTTTCTCTGAGAAATACGAGCTCCGACGACTTGCTCATCAACAAGAGATGGATTATGTGTGTTCACTGCATCATTCACATCTGAGACCAGGACTCGAGTCACATCCGTATCCTTACAAGGACGAAGCCAAGAGCTAGACTCCGAATCAGAACCGTTTATTTCGAAGCTCGGGCCTAAGCTCTCCAAACTAGTAGTTCTCAGCTTTGAAAGGGATTCCAGAAATCTCTCAAAAGGCGATGTCGAGTTTGTCATCGGAGTAATGTTCAAAAATTCCGAAGTGTCGACCCTGCTACAAAGCAATATCGTAATGACTTATCAGGCCGCGTGGTCATGGTAAATTTATGTTCAAGCCCTCGGCATCAAAGTAAATCCAAGATAATAAGGCATAACAACATCCACGCTGAGTTTGCTGCGAGTTGCCTTGCAAGAATGAAGACGTCCCGAAAGTAGCTTTCAAACACACGAGACTAAAATCGAAGCGAGGTCGTGATCCTAGTCACAGGTCTAGAGTTTGGATTCGTTCTAACCTACGTGTCGACTCGACGAACTGTTTCTTCAAAGGACCTCGTCAATGTCAAAGACTAACCACGACGCAACTCGACCTCTGGTTTCAGACGAGCTCTCGTGAATACAAACTGACTCCGGTACAAGAACGAAGTTCAAAGCTCCATTGTCGATGATGTTTTTCTTAAAGTAACGATGAGCTTGACTTCAATCGAATAACGACGAGCTTGACAAAGCCACTTCCGGTAGAAACCTCATACGAGAACGATGACGTGGTGACGAACAAAAGCTATTGCAGTCGTTGTCGGAGAATGAAACAAAGACGAGCTCTCTTGAATCGAAACCGACATCATAGATTTGAGCAAACCTGAGCTCTCGCCAGAAAAAATGGTGAGCCCTCGCCGGAAAGAATGGTGAGCTTACAATGACGACGATTTCAGCTCCAAATGACTCTCAGCAGTTCAGATCTCCACGATTGGAAGAAAGACGTAGGCGTCGAGCACTAAGAGCGATGACCGGAGCTCGACGTCTTCATGACCAATGGACCATCCAGAACGACGACGAGCTCACCAGTTCCACAGCCGGCAAAACCTCCTTAGAAACGACGACCACTATTCGGTAACGGCGATGAAGAACCAGAGCTCGCCGGAGAGTGTGAGTTTCGTCGGAGACTTTGTCGGCAACGAACAGGAAGAGCGACATCTATGGACTAGGGGACGATGGATAGAGCTCGGCGACGTGGATCTGAACACAAACGAGCCGTCGTTGGAGAAGACGGTGGCTGTAGTCGTCGGCGATGGCGGCGGCAGCTTGGAGACAAAAAAAAAGAAGGAAAAAAAATATATATATATATATTTATCTAAAACCCAAGATATGAAACAAGCGGAAAGAGGAGAGAGAGAGACTCCCTTTCTTTTGGTGGAGTGAAGTTGTCGAGAAAACAAAAGAGGAGAGAGTATTTATAGCACCACTGTCAAAACCCTGGAACGGCGCGCTTCAGCAGTCGGCGCGGGAATTAAAATTTCAGCTTCCAGAAAGAACCAGAATCTTTACTAAGTCCGGAAGGACGACTAAAACGGAACGTGACGCCCAGCTCAGCATTAACGTGAACATGTGAGAGTTGGGCAAGAAAAACAAGTTTTACGAGCTTTAACGAGAACAAGCTCTACAAACTTCGCAGGACCAGTTCCTCCAAACTTTATAACATAAATTCAGAAACACAAGTCTATCGAAAATCCTTACTGGGCTATGCGTTAAACATGAACACGAAAGCTCAGTAACGTCGGCAGGTCCTCAGAACAAGGTTTTACAATCTCTTCTCGTCAGACGTAGGCCAAGCAGTACATTTTCTTGAAACCTCACTACGACTCTTTTACCTTGGCATTATCAGAATTGATACTACCGAGCTGGGGGGCTAACTGTTGGGGTCAAATCTCACTCCGGTAGAGATCGTCAAGAAAATGACTAAGTACCAGAGGTGGGCGCGCATTTATCTGGACTAGCTCTGTTTCCGGGACCAGCTCTCTTGTCTTCTGGGACGAGCTCTCCGAAGTGACTGGGACCAGGACTAGCTCACCTGCTTTCTGGGACGAGCTCTCTAAAATGACTAAGTACCAGAGGTAGGCGCGCAGTTATCTGGACCAGCTCTGTCTCAGGGACCAGCTCTGTCTCTGGGACCGGCTCTTCAGAGTAATTGGGACTAGGACCGGTACCTTTCCAAGACGACGTCTGTAGTGGTCATTTAGACTCCAAGAGACTGTTGCGATCATCTCACGTCAAAACAAAGAATAGGCCGAGCTTGGAAGGCCCACACTGGAAAGAACGAGTCGGGAGCCCACGAGTAACAAGTCGCGCCGACCTCTACTGCAAAACTGGGCCCAAAAGACAAGCTCTCGGATTTGGGCCGATGACGAGGACAAGGTCAAGACCTAAAGGCGGCCGCCGACTACGCTGAGAGAGAATCCCGAAGATTTAGGGATTCGACCTTATCTCTTTAGGCGTAGACCTAAGCCGACTTAGATTTGTATAAATAGACCTAGGACATCTCTAAAAACAAGATATGCATTCTTACATAGAAACCACTTGTAATATTTGCAAACAGATTAATAACATACTCTCTTAAGATCTTCGCTAGGTGTTTCTCATCTCAGAGCTTTCAGACCTAGACCATTGACTATTTCAACTGTGCAGGTTTCCACCACCACAGTTTGGCGCTAGAAGGAGGGCGCTTGAAAACTTCTTACTCCGAGGAACCACCGCGAAGAGATCAAGAACACGATGACTGACGAACGACGTATCACTGATCCGAAAGACGCCGCGCCGAGAGATCTGGAAGAGGGCGAGATCCAGGCTGAAGGAAGTACCAACAAGGAACAGGCCGCTCGTGACGATCTGCCACCAGCAGATGCAGCTCGCGCCGATCTACCTAGCGAGAAGTCGAAGGAACCCCCGAGAGCGAGCTCACTTCTTCCTGAGTTGTTGCAGAAGATGAGCGCGACACTGGACGCATTGCTGGAGAGCGTCGAGCGGCAAAACAGAGCCAACGAGATGATAACCGACAAAATCCATAGGAGTAGACGTCCGCGCACGACCCCTCGAGCCAGGTCTGTTCAGAAAACCAGCGACACGAATCGATCCAGTGGCGCTCAACTTCACTACTCCAGTGGGATCGTCGATCCGACCTCGGCAGCAAAATCCATCAACCGCCGCGAAAGACGGACGATCCGCTCTCCTAGCTCAGGCACGACGAGAAAAAGCAAGAGTCGACAACGAGCCAATAGACCTCGATAACGACGACGAGGACCTCGCTAGAAGAGTCGTTCCTAATACCATCTTCACTGAGACAGCGATAAATCGGCAAGGAATAACTAAAGCGAGGAACGACGATCCTCGATACGTAGCTTTACAACAGTTTTCCGCCATCGGAGACGATGGCTCCGCGAGGAGAGTTGCATACAACGCCGATGTCCCAGAGGAAGAAGTGGCACAGTGAACCACTACAATGACAAAGCATGCCGACCCATAGAGGATGACCCAACAACGTTTCTCTACTTTCGATGACGATGACCTGGCTAGAAGAGTCGTTCCTTATACCATCTTCACTGAGACAGCCAGAGATCGACATGGAACAACCAAAGCAAGGAACGACGATCCTCGATACGTAGCTTCACAGCAGTTCTCCACCTTCGGAGACCACGGCTCCGTGAGGAGAGTCGCACACAACGCCGATCTCCCAGCGGAAGAAGTGGCACGGCGAACCAGTACAAGGCAAAAGCATGCCGACCCACAGAGGATGACCCAACAACGTTTCCCTGCTTTCGACGACGTGATCGATCCTGGATATGCTAGACACATCTCTGACGAAGAGGAAAACATTGAATGGGTGAAACAGGCAGAGGTCGCTGAAGCTAAACAACCTGCGATTCGAGCCCAGCACGATGAGATGGCCGAGTTCCAAGCCTCGCTAAACAAAACTACTGCTGAGTTGAAAACTATCCGCTCGCAGATGCATCTTGCCACTAGCAAGGCGCCAGAGCTCGAACTAATCCTTGAACAGGCTCAGCACACTCCGTTCTCGGCGCGCATCACCAAAGCTCGAGTGTCAGACCCAGGCAAGATTAGGATGCCGACCTACGACGGGACCGAAGACCCAGCTGACCACTTAAACGAATTCAGCGTGGCTATGACAAGAGCAAATTTCAAGGAGGAAGAGATGGACGCCGAGCAGTGCTTGCTTTTCGTGGAAAACCTCAAAGGACCAGCTCTCAAATGGTTTAAAGGGCTCAAAAGTAATTCCATCGATACTTTCAAACAGTTGACAGCGGCCTTCATCAAGCACTACTCTATCTTCATTGAGACTCAAACGTCTGGCGCTGATTTATGGTCCATGAACCAAGGACCAACCGAGTCTCTCAAGACTTTCATCGAACGCTTCAAGCTAGTACTATCACAAGTGAAAGGAATAGATGACTCGGACGCACTCCGAGCACTAAAAAGGGCCATATGACACGAATCTGACTTCTGGAAGGAGATGTCTCTCAACGAGCCTTCGACTATCCAGGATGCTCTGCATCGAGCGACGAACTTTGCCAAAAGCAAAGAAGAAGCGAAGAAACTCGCAAAAAAGTATGGGAAGTCAAAACAGAAAAGTGACAGCGACCACCAGCCAAGCCAGGCGTGAAAAACCCATAGTGGAAATTTCGTCCAACACGATGGAGCCCACAACTATCAGGTGGATTCTCCCAGCTATGGGCACGGCCAAGGAGGATGTTTTCCTAACGCGTAGACCGGTAATTCAACTTACGACGAGTCGTTATACTGCGACATTCATCACACTCACGGGCACTCGACAGTAAACTGCCAGTCTCTCGGCTCGGCGCTCGCCCAAAAACTACTAGACAGTGAACTCGGCGATAACTTCAACCTCAGAGATTTTGAATTAGAGGAAAACGATGTTGAAATAGCGCCGATCAATGAAGAACCGCCTAAACGCGGAAGACAAAACGACGATTCGGCACAAGGTAGACCATGAAAGAAGTACTACCATTCAACATCCATCCCATCATTCATCTACCACTTATTATGAACTACGGGTGACTTGATCCCTGTAAAGGGTACGTAGGCAGCCTATTTTCGGATGGGTTCAGTTGCCCACCTCCCAATAAAGATGGGGGGAGTGGAGTACGTATACTCGTATACTCCCACCTCTGTTTGTAGCAAACCTTTATGAGAATAAACACCTGCTACAAAAATTTATCAAAACGACTATCTCTATCACATCCTTTACGGATAAGTCAAGTCTCACTTAAACGATCATCTCACCTTCGACCGCCACTGCTGGCCACAGCGACGACTTTTCAACAAAAATTATGCAGAATAAATACAATAACATCCACCATCGGATAAAGCGCGCTATAGAAATAAAAAGGGTTCATTATAGGAGCATGTGCGTTTAGAGAGAAGCGCACATGTAACCAAAATGACCACTCCAAAACCCAACAACATCGTTGGTCAAAACCAATGGTTCATTATAGGAGCAGGTGTGTTTAGGAAGAAGCACACTTGTAACCCAAATGACTATTCAAAAAACCCAACAACATCGTTGGTCGAAACCAATGGTTCATTGTATGAGCAGGTGTGTTTAGAGAGAAGCACACTTGTAAGCCAAATGACCATTCAAAAAAAACCAACAACATCGTTGGTTAAAAATTAATGATCGTTATAGGAGCGATCGTGCTCAAAGAGTGACACGGTCGTAAACCAAAACCATCATTTGAAAAACCCAGCAAACCTTAACGCTGGTTGTAACAACGTAACATGCTTACTTCTGAAGTTGGGTGGTCAACGATGACCTAACTCCTATAACAAGGACGAGAACCAAAATACGGCAACGACGCCTTCAATCATGATGATTGTTCATATGGATTTTTAAACAAAGTCATTTGAACCAGACTAACTATGCATCCTAGAAACGGATTCAACAAGGATACAATTCATCACTATTAGTTGTCTTTCTAAAGTCTAAGTCAAGAAAGCTGGACTTAACACAAGTCATCTACGCGCGAAATCAAAGTCCAGTCTAAAACGTAAGCACTAACAGGCGCGCAAAGCAACTAAGGGACAATCCCCTCATCATCAACAACTCCCGCAGGAGCAGTCATGGTAGTCAATCTTGCTGCCTCCTTGGTCCCGGTCTTCCCAAAGACTCGTCGGTCCTGGTCTCCTCAACTACCTCGTCGGTCCTGGTCTCCTCAAAGACCTCGTCAATCTTGGTCTTCTCAAGGACTCGTCGATCCTAGTCTCCTTAACGATGTCCTCGATCATAGTCATGGTCACCTCGGCCCCATCTTCGCCAATACGTGCAACTTCCCAACTTCGCTCACCAGCAACAGGTTTCGTCTTAGCAGCAGAAATAGTGGTCGGCGCATATGGAGTAGTGGTCGGTGTGGTAGAAGGTGCAGTAGTGGACGCAGCTAGAGCAGGCGTAGTAGTGGGCGCAGCTAAAACATGCACAGTAGTGGGCGCAGCTAGAGCAGGCGCAGTAGTGGGCGCAGCTAAAACATGCACAATAGTGGGCGCAGCTAGAGCAGGCGTAGTAGTGGGCGCAGCTAGAGTATGCATAGTAGTGGGCGCAGCTAAAGCAGATGCAGTAGTGGTCGGCGCAGTAGAAAGTGCAGTAGTGGGCGCAACTAAATAATATGCAGCAGTTGGCGTTTTCTCTGAGAAATACGAGCTCCGACGACTTGCTCATCAACAAGAGATGGATTATGTGTGTTCACTGCATCATTCACATCTGAGACCAGGACTCGAGTCACATCCGTATCCTTACAAGGACGAAGCCAAGAGCTAGACTCCGAATCAGAACCGTTTATTTCGAAGCTCGGGCCTAAGCTCTCCAAACTAGTAGTTCTCAGCTTTGAAAGGGATTCCAGAAATCTCTCAAAAGGCGATGTCGAGTTTGTCATCGGAGTAATGTTCAAAAATTCCGAAGTGTCGACCCTGCTACAAAGCAATATCGTAATGACTTATCAGGCCGCGTGGTCATGGTAAATTTATGTTCAAGCCCTCGGCATCAAAGTAAATCCAAGATAATAAGGCATAACAACATCCACGCTGAGTTTGCTGCGAGTTGCCTTGCAAGAATGAAGACGTCCCGAAAGTAGCTTTCAAACACACGAGACTAAAATCGAAGCGAGGTCGTGATCCTAGTCACAGGTCTAGAGTTTGGATTCGTTCTAACCTACGTGTCGACTCGACGAACTGTTTCTTCAAAGGACCTCGTCAATGTCAAAGACTAACCACGACGCAACTCGACCTCTGGTTTCAGACGAGCTCTCGTGAATACAAACTGACTCCGGTACAAGAACGAAGTTCAAAGCTCCATTGTCGATGATGTTTTTCTTAAAGTAACGATGAGCTTGACTTCAATCGAATAACGACGAGCTTGACAAAGCCACTTCCGGTAGAAACCTCATACGAGAACGATGACGTGGTGACGAACAAAAGCTATTGCAGTCGTTGTCGGAGAATGAAACAAAGACGAGCTCTCTTGAATCGAAACCGACATCATAGATTTGAGCAAACCTGAGCTCTCGCCAGAAAAAATGGTGAGCCCTCGCCGGAAAGAATGGTGAGCTTACAATGACGACGATTTCAGCTCCAAATGACTCTCAGCAGTTCAGATCTCCACGATTGGAAGAAAGACGTAGGCGTCGAGCACTAAGAGCGATGACCGGAGCTCGACGTCTTCATGACCAATGGACCATCCAGAACGACGACGAGCTCACCAGTTCCACAGCCGGCAAAACCTCCTTAGAAACGACGACCACTATTCGGTAACGGCGATGAAGAACCAGAGCTCGCCGGAGAGTGTGAGTTTCGTCGGAGACTTTGTCGGCAACGAACAGGAAGAGCGACATCTATGGACTAGGGGACGATGGATAGAGCTCGGCGACGTGGATCTGAACACAAACGAGCCGTCGTTGGAGAAGACGGTGGCTGTAGTCGTCGGCGATGGCGGCGGCAGCTTGGAGACAAAAAAAAGAAGGAAAAAAAATATATATATATATATTTATCTAAAACCCAAGATATGAAACAAGCGGAAAGAGGAGAGAGAGAGACTCCCTTTCTTTTGGTGGAGTGAAGTTGTCGAGAAAACAAAAGAGGAGAGAGTATTTATAGCACCACTGTCAAAACCCTGGAACGGCGCGCTTCAGCAGTCGGCGCGGGAATTAAAATTTCAGCTTCCAGAAAGAACCAGAATCTTTACTAAGTCCGGAAGGACGACTAAAACGGAACGTGACGCCCAGCTCAGCATTAACGTGAACATGTGAGAGTTGGGCAAGAAAAACAAGTTTTACGAGCTTTAACGAGAACAAGCTCTACAAACTTCGCAGGACCAGTTCCTCCAAACTTTATAACATAAATTCAGAAACACAAGTCTATCGAAAATCCTTACTGGGCTATGCGTTAAACATGAACACGAAAGCTCAGTAACGTCGGCAGGTCCTCAGAACAAGGTTTTACAATCTCTTCTCGTCAGACGTAGGCCAAGCAGTACATTTTCTTGAAACCTCACTACGACTCTTTTACCTTGGCATTATCAGAATTGATACTACCGAGCTGGGGGGCTAACTGTTGGGGTCAAATCTCACTCCGGTAGAGATCGTCAAGAAAATGACTAAGTACCAGAGGTGGGCGCGCATTTATCTGGACTAGCTCTGTTTCCGGGACCAGCTCTCTTGTCTTCTGGGACGAGCTCTCCGAAGTGACTGGGACCAGGACTAGCTCACCTGCTTTCTGGGACGAGCTCTCTAAAATGACTAAGTACCAGAGGTAGGCGCGCAGTTATCTGGACCAGCTCTGTCTCAGGGACCAGCTCTGTCTCTGGGACCGGCTCTTCAGAGTAATTGGGACTAGGACCGGTACCTTTCCAAGACGACGTCTGTAGTGGTCATTTAGACTCCAAGAGACTGTTGCGATCATCTCACGTCAAAACAAAGAATAGGCCGAGCTTGGAAGGCCCACACTGGAAAGAACGAGTCGGGAGCCCACGAGTAACAAGTCGCGCCGACCTCTACTGCAAAACTGGGCCCAAAAGACAAGCTCTCGGATTTGGGCCGATGACGAGGACAAGGTCAAGACCTAAAGGCGGCCGCCGACTACGCTGAGAGAGAATCCCGAAGATTTAGGGATTCGACCTTATCTCTTTAGGCGTAGACCTAAGCCGACTTAGATTTGTATAAATAGACCTAGGACATCTCTAAAAACAAGATATGCATTCTTACATAGAAACCACTTGTAATATTTGCAAACAGATTAATAACATACTCTCTTAAGATCTTCGCTAGGTGTTTCTCATCTCAGAGCTTTCAGACCTAGACCATTGACTATTTCAACTGTGCAGGTTTCCACCACCACAGTTTGGCGCTAGAAGGAGGGCGCTTGAAAACTTCTTACTCCGAGGAACCACCGCGAAGAGATCAAGAACACGATGACTGACGAACGACGTATCACTGATCCGAAAGACGCCGCGCCGAGAGATCTGGAAGAGGGCGAGATCCAGGCTGAAGGAAGTACCAACAAGGAACAGGCCGCTCGTGACGATCTGCCACCAGCAGATGCAGCTCGCGCCGATCTACCTAGCGAGAAGTCGAAGGAACCCCCGAGAGCGAGCTCACTTCTTCCTGAGTTGTTGCAGAAGATGAGCGCGACACTGGACGCATTGCTGGAGAGCGTCGAGCGGCAAAACAGAGCCAACGAGATGATAACCGACAAAATCCATAGGAGTAGACGTCCGCGCACGACCCCTCGAGCCAGGTCTGTTCAGAAAACCAGCGACACGAATCGATCCAGTGGCGCTCAACTTCACTACTCCAGTGGGATCGTCGATCCGACCTCGGCAGCAAAATCCATCAACCGCCGCGAAAGACGGACGATCCGCTCTCCTAGCTCAGGCACGACGAGAAAAAGCAAGAGTCGACAACGAGCCAATAGACCTCGATAACGACGACGAGGACCTCGCTAGAAGAGTCGTTCCTAATACCATCTTCACTGAGACAGCGATAAATCGGCAAGGAATAACTAAAGCGAGGAACGACGATCCTCGATACGTAGCTTTACAACAGTTTTCCGCCATCGGAGACGATGGCTCCGCGAGGAGAGTTGCATACAACGCCGATGTCCCAGAGGAAGAAGTGGCACAGTGAACCACTACAATGACAAAGCATGCCGACCCATAGAGGATGACCCAACAACGTTTCTCTACTTTCGATGACGATGACCTGGCTAGAAGAGTCGTTCCTTATACCATCTTCACTGAGACAGCCAGAGATCGACATGGAACAACCAAAGCAAGGAACGACGATCCTCGATACGTAGCTTCACAGCAGTTCTCCACCTTCGGAGACCACGGCTCCGTGAGGAGAGTCGCACACAACGCCGATCTCCCAGCGGAAGAAGTGGCACGGCGAACCAGTACAAGGCAAAAGCATGCCGACCCACAGAGGATGACCCAACAACGTTTCCCTGCTTTCGACGACGTGATCGATCCTGGATATGCTAGACACATCTCTGACGAAGAGGAAAACATTGAATGGGTGAAACAGGCAGAGGTCGCTGAAGCTAAACAACCTGCGATTCGAGCCCAGCACGATGAGATGGCCGAGTTCCAAGCCTCGCTAAACAAAACTACTGCTGAGTTGAAAACTATCCGCTCGCAGATGCATCTTGCCACTAGCAAGGCGCCAGAGCTCGAACTAATCCTTGAACAGGCTCAGCACACTCCGTTCTCGGCGCGCATCACCAAAGCTCGAGTGTCAGACCCAGGCAAGATTAGGATGCCGACCTACGACGGGACCGAAGACCCAGCTGACCACTTAAACGAATTCAGCGTGGCTATGACAAGAGCAAATTTCAAGGAGGAAGAGATGGACGCCGAGCAGTGCTTGCTTTTCGTGGAAAACCTCAAAGGACCAGCTCTCAAATGGTTTAAAGGGCTCAAAAGTAATTCCATCGATACTTTCAAACAGTTGACAGCGGCCTTCATCAAGCACTACTCTATCTTCATTGAGACTCAAACGTCTGGCGCTGATTTATGGTCCATGAACCAAGGACCAACCGAGTCTCTCAAGACTTTCATCGAACGCTTCAAGCTAGTACTATCACAAGTGAAAGGAATAGATGACTCGGACGCACTCCGAGCACTAAAAAGGGCCATATGACACGAATCTGACTTCTGGAAGGAGATGTCTCTCAACGAGCCTTCGACTATCCAGGATGCTCTGCATCGAGCGACGAACTTTGCCAAAAGCAAAGAAGAAGCGAAGAAACTCGCAAAAAAGTATGGGAAGTCAAAACAGAAAAGTGACAGCGACCACCAGCCAAGCCAGGCGTGAAAAACCCATAGTGGAAATTTCGTCCAACACGATGGAGCCCACAACTATCAGGTGGATTCTCCCAGCTATGGGCACGGCCAAGGAGGATGTTTTCCTAACGCGTAGACCGGTAATTCAACTTACGACGAGTCGTTATACTGCGACATTCATCACACTCACGGGCACTCGACAGTAAACTGCCAGTCTCTCGGCTCGGCGCTCGCCCAAAAACTACTAGACAGTGAACTCGGCGATAACTTCAACCTCAGAGATTTTGAATTAGAGGAAAACGATGTTGAAATAGCGCCGATCAATGAAGAACCGCCTAAACGCGGAAGACAAAACGACGATTCGGCACAAGGTAGACCATGAAAGAAGTACTACCATTCAACATCCATCCCATCATTCATCTACCACTTATTATGAACTACGGGTGACTTGATCCCTGTAAAGGGTACGTAGGCAGCCTATTTTCGGATGGGTTCAGTTGCCCACCTCCCAATAAAGATGGGGGGAGTGGAGTACGTATACTCGTATACTCCCACCTCTGTTTGTAGCAAACCTTTATGAGAATAAACACCTGCTACAAAAATTTATCAAAACGACTATCTCTATCACATCCTTTACGGATAAGTCAAGTCTCACTTAAACGATCATCTCACCTTCGACCGCCACTGCTGGCCACAGCGACGACTTTTCAACAAAAATTATGCAGAATAAATACAATAACATCCACCATCGGATAAAGCGCGCTATAGAAATAAAAAGGGTTCATTATAGGAGCATGTGCGTTTAGAGAGAAGCGCACATGTAACCAAAATGACCACTCCAAAACCCAACAACATCGTTGGTCAAAACCAATGGTTCATTATAGGAGCAGGTGTGTTTAGGAAGAAGCACACTTGTAACCCAAATGACTATTCAAAAAACCCAACAACATCGTTGGTCGAAACCAATGGTTCATTGTATGAGCAGGTGTGTTTAGAGAGAAGCACACTTGTAAGCCAAATGACCATTCAAAAAAAACCAACAACATCGTTGGTTAAAAATTAATGATCGTTATAGGAGCGATCGTGCTCAAAGAGTGACACGGTCGTAAACCAAAACCATCATTTGAAAAACCCAGCAAACCTTAACGCTGGTTGTAACAACGTAACATGCTTACTTCTGAAGTTGGGTGGTCAACGATGACCTAACTCCTATAACAAGGACGAGAACCAAAATACGGCAACGACGCCTTCAATCATGATGATTGTTCATATGGATTTTTAAACAAAGTCATTTGAACCAGACTAACTATGCATCCTAGAAACGGATTCAACAAGGATACAATTCATCACTATTAGTTGTCTTTCTAAAGTCTAAGTCAAGAAAGCTGGACTTAACACAAGTCATCTACGCGCGAAATCAAAGTCCAGTCTAAAACGTAAGCACTAACAGGCGCGCAAAGCAACTAAGGGACAATCCCCTCATCATCAACAACTCCCGCAGGAGCAGTCATGGTAGTCAATCTTGCTGCCTCCTTGGTCCCGGTCTTCCCAAAGACTCGTCGGTCCTGGTCTCCTCAACTACCTCGTCGGTCCTGGTCTCCTCAAAGACCTCGTCAATCTTGGTCTTCTCAAGGACTCGTCGATCCTAGTCTCCTTAACGATGTCCTCGATCATAGTCATGGTCACCTCGGCCCCATCTTCGCCAATACGTGCAACTTCCCAACTTCGCTCACCAGCAACAGGTTTCGTCTTAGCAGCAGAAATAGTGGTCGGCGCATATGGAGTAGTGGTCGGTGTGGTAGAAGGTGCAGTAGTGGACGCAGCTAGAGCAGGCGTAGTAGTGGGCGCAGCTAAAACATGCACAGTAGTGGGCGCAGCTAGAGCAGGCGCAGTAGTGGGCGCAGCTAAAACATGCACAATAGTGGGCGCAGCTAGAGCAGGCGTAGTAGTGGGCGCAGCTAGAGTATGCATAGTAGTGGGCGCAGCTAAAGCAGATGCAGTAGTGGTCGGCGCAGTAGAAAGTGCAGTAGTGGGCGCAACTAAATAATATGCAGCAGTTGGCGTTTTCTCTGAGAAATACGAGCTCCGACGACTTGCTCATCAACAAGAGATGGATTATGTGTGTTCACTGCATCATTCACATCTGAGACCAGGACTCGAGTCACATCCGTATCCTTACAAGGACGAAGCCAAGAGCTAGACTCCGAATCAGAACCGTTTATTTCGAAGCTCGGGCCTAAGCTCTCCAAACTAGTAGTTCTCAGCTTTGAAAGGGATTCCAGAAATCTCTCAAAAGGCGATGTCGAGTTTGTCATCGGAGTAATGTTCAAAAATTCCGAAGTGTCGACCCTGCTACAAAGCAATATCGTAATGACTTATCAGGCCGCGTGGTCATGGTAAATTTATGTTCAAGCCCTCGGCATCAAAGTAAATCCAAGATAATAAGGCATAACAACATCCACGCTGAGTTTGCTGCGAGTTGCCTTGCAAGAATGAAGACGTCCCGAAAGTAGCTTTCAAACACACGAGACTAAAATCGAAGCGAGGTCGTGATCCTAGTCACAGGTCTAGAGTTTGGATTCGTTCTAACCTACGTGTCGACTCGACGAACTGTTTCTTCAAAGGACCTCGTCAATGTCAAAGACTAACCACGACGCAACTCGACCTCTGGTTTCAGACGAGCTCTCGTGAATACAAACTGACTCCGGTACAAGAACGAAGTTCAAAGCTCCATTGTCGATGATGTTTTTCTTAAAGTAACGATGAGCTTGACTTCAATCGAATAACGACGAGCTTGACAAAGCCACTTCCGGTAGAAACCTCATACGAGAACGATGACGTGGTGACGAACAAAAGCTATTGCAGTCGTTGTCGGAGAATGAAACAAAGACGAGCTCTCTTGAATCGAAACCGACATCATAGATTTGAGCAAACCTGAGCTCTCGCCAGAAAAAATGGTGAGCCCTCGCCGGAAAGAATGGTGAGCTTACAATGACGACGATTTCAGCTCCAAATGACTCTCAGCAGTTCAGATCTCCACGATTGGAAGAAAGACGTAGGCGTCGAGCACTAAGAGCGATGACCGGAGCTCGACGTCTTCATGACCAATGGACCATCCAGAACGACGACGAGCTCACCAGTTCCACAGCCGGCAAAACCTCCTTAGAAACGACGACCACTATTCGGTAACGGCGATGAAGAACCAGAGCTCGCCGGAGAGTGTGAGTTTCGTCGGAGACTTTGTCGGCAACGAACAGGAAGAGCGACATCTATGGACTAGGGGACGATGGATAGAGCTCGGCGACGTGGATCTGAACACAAACGAGCCGTCGTTGGAGAAGACGGTGGCTGTAGTCGTCGGCGATGGCGGCGGCAGCTTGGAGACAAAAAAAAAGAAGGAAAAAAAATATATATATATATATTTATCTAAAACCCAAGATATGAAACAAGCGGAAAGAGGAGAGAGAGAGACTCCCTTTCTTTTGGTGGAGTGAAGTTGTCGAGAAAACAAAAGAGGAGAGAGTATTTATAGCACCACTGTCAAAACCCTGGAACGGCGCGCTTCAGCAGTCGGCGCGGGAATTAAAATTTCAGCTTCCAGAAAGAACCAGAATCTTTACTAAGTCCGGAAGGACGACTAAAACGGAACGTGACGCCCAGCTCAGCATTAACGTGAACATGTGAGAGTTGGGCAAGAAAAACAAGTTTTACGAGCTTTAACGAGAACAAGCTCTACAAACTTCGCAGGACCAGTTCCTCCAAACTTTATAACATAAATTCAGAAACACAAGTCTATCGAAAATCCTTACTGGGCTATGCGTTAAACATGAACACGAAAGCTCAGTAACGTCGGCAGGTCCTCAGAACAAGGTTTTACAATCTCTTCTCGTCAGACGTAGGCCAAGCAGTACATTTTCTTGAAACCTCACTACGACTCTTTTACCTTGGCATTATCAGAATTGATACTACCGAGCTGGGGGGCTAACTGTTGGGGTCAAATCTCACTCCGGTAGAGATCGTCAAGAAAATGACTAAGTACCAGAGGTGGGCGCGCATTTATCTGGACTAGCTCTGTTTCCGGGACCAGCTCTCTTGTCTTCTGGGACGAGCTCTCCGAAGTGACTGGGACCAGGACTAGCTCACCTGCTTTCTGGGACGAGCTCTCTAAAATGACTAAGTACCAGAGGTAGGCGCGCAGTTATCTGGACCAGCTCTGTCTCAGGGACCAGCTCTGTCTCTGGGACCGGCTCTTCAGAGTAATTGGGACTAGGACCGGTACCTTTCCAAGACGACGTCTGTAGTGGTCATTTAGACTCCAAGAGACTGTTGCCATCATCTCACGTCAAAACAAAGAATAGGCCGAGCTTGGAAGGCCCACACTGGAAAGAACGAGTCGGGAGCCCACGAGTAACAAGTCGCGCCAATCTCTACTGCAAGATTGGGCCCAGAAGACAAGCTCTCGGATTTGGGCCCATGACGAGGACAAGGTCAAGACCTAAAGGCGGCCACCGACTACGCTGAGAGAGAATCCCGAAGATTTAGGGATTCGACCTTATCTTTTTAGACGTAGACCTAAGCCGACTTAGATTTGTATAAATAGACCTAGGACATCTCTAAAAACAAGATCTGCATTCTTACACAGAAACCACTTGTAATATTTGCAAACAGATTAATAACATATTCTCTTGAGATCTTCGCTAGGTGTTTCTCATCTCAGAGCTTTCAGACCTAGACCATTGACTATTTCAACTGTGCAGGTTTTCACCACCACACATATCAAAAGACCAGCTTTAGCAACAATATCAAGAGCATACTTTCGTTGAGAGAGATAAAAATCATCAGAATCGCGAGAGACTTCGATTCCTAGAAAATATTTGAGCTTACCAAGATCCTTCATATGAAAACATGTGTGAAGATAGGTTTTGAAGCGTTGAATGGTAGGTAAATCGTTGCCATCAACGATAAAATCATCAACATATACAAGCACATGTAGTATCTTTCCGAAGGAGAACAATGAGTAATCCTGATAATTTTGAGTAAAACCGAATTGTAGCAAGGCGGTAGAGAGCATTGCAAACCAACAACGCGGAGCTTGGCGAAGACCATAGAGAGGCTTACGAAGACGACACACTTTACTCGGTTCTGAAGAGTGAAAACCAGAAGGAAGTTTCATGTAGACTTCCTCTTCAAGATCACCTTGGAGAAAAGCATTATGAACGTCCATCTGGTGAATCTCCCAGTCTTTGGCTGCTGCAACAGCAAGGAGAAACCGCACCGTTGTCATTTTCGCTACAGGTGCGAAGGTTTCTTTTAAAATCAGTTCCCTCTTTTTGACGATTTCCCAAGGCAACAAGACGAGCTTTATACCGTTCCAAGGTACCATCAGAGTTGAATTTCAGCTTATAAACCCATTGACTACCAATAGCTTTCTTCCCTTGTGGCAGGTCAACAATGTCCCATGTGTGATTTGCTTCAAGTGCATTGATCTCGCTCTTCATCGCTTCACACCATTCTTTAATAAGTATCGCATCTTTGAAGTATTTAGGCTCCGTGCTATCAAGTACCGCAGCCATAAAAGCGATATGGTTTGCTGAAAAACCACTATTAGATAAACACTTAGCAATAGGATAGAGAACCTTACCAGAAACCGTAGACGAGACAGAGTTGGAGAGACCAGGTGAAGAAACGTGAGAGAGAGAGGAGTGTACATGATGGGTGATAAAATCTTTGAGTAAGACTGATGGTTGGCGAGAGCGTTGACCTCGACGTAGTAATTCTGGTAATCCAGGAGATGATGGTGCATCAGTTTCAGAAGAAACAATAGGGGAGAAAGAGGCTGGAGGCACAGCCTGCTCTAGGACATCATCTGTTGCAGGTCCTAAAGAAACTGGTTCAAGAACTGGTTCAGTAACTGGGACAGAATCTGACGAATGCACTGGTTCAGGAACTGATGCAGGCACTGGTGCAGGAACTGATGCAGGCACTGGTGCAGAAACTGGAAGACCAGGAGGAGTAGGTAAGTAAAAATCATCACCAAGAAATTCAGTATAAGTCTGAGGTAGTGGAGAAGCAGTCTCAGCCGAGTCCAAGTAGGGAAACACATCCTCCTTGAAGTGAACATCTCGACTAATGAAGAATTGTTTCTTTTCCAAATCAAAAAGACGTCATCCCTTCTTCCCATGTGGGTATTCAACAAACACACAACGACGACTCCGAGCTCCAAACTTGTCTTTATCACGAGCTCGATGACGTGGATAACACAAACATCCAAAAAACACACAGCATATCATAAGAAGGACGAGTACCAAATAGTATTTCATAAGGAGTTTTACCCTTTAACACGGAAGAGGGTGTACGATTTATCAAGTGGGTTGTTGTAAGAATGCTCTCGCCCCAAAATTTGATAGGAAGACCGCTTTGAAAGAGGCAAGCACAAGCAACATTGAGAATATGTCGGTGTTTGCTCTCCACCCGGCCGTTTTGTTGTGGGGTAACCACACACGAAGTCTGATGGAGAATGCCATTTTCTTGAAAATATGAGGTAAGACACATAAATTATGTGCCATTGTCACTCCGAAAAGCTTTGACGGACTTTTCGAATTGACGTTCAGACATAGCACAGAAGTTACGTATCAACTGAGATACTTCAGATTTTGTAGACATAAGATATGTCCAAACAGAACGTGAGTAATCATCAACTAAAGTGAGAAAGTAAACAGCTCCACAAGAAGATGGAGTTCGATAAGGACCCCAAACGTCCACATGAACAAGTGAAAAACAATCAGAAGATTTATTAATACTCTCATGAAAAACGGCGCGTGTTTGTTTAGCACGAAAACAAATATCACAATGTTTGATCTCTCCAAAAGCACGAGAGGATTGATCACATTCTGGTAAAGAAAGCAAAACACTAGCAGATGGGTGTCCTAATCTACGATGCCACACACCTCCTGAAGCAGTTACTGAAGCATATGCTGAAGCAGTCAATTCTTTAGAAGCTTTGGTGTCACGTGCAGCCAAGACCCCAGTAAAATAGTACACTCCCTCTCGTTCCTCACCCGCTCCAATCAAAGTCCTCGTAAAACGGTCCTGTAAGAAACACAACGTGTCTGTAAATATCGCAATACATCCGGTCTGTTTTAATAGCTTTGCTACAGAGATCAGAGTGCAGGTGAAATCTGGTACATAAAGTACATCAGATAAAAAATAGTCAGAATTTAGATCGGTGCCATCAGGAAATGTGACTGCGGAGGGCACAATGTCCACGCCTTGGGTTAAAAGAGAGCAATCACCAGTCATATGGTGAGAGGCTCCTGTATCAATGATTACATCAGTATAAAAAGTTTTACCCGACAATTGCTCAGATGAAGTGTTTGGTCGTTGAGCTTGGAGAAGGTGAATCAGCCGAGCAATTTGATCATTTCCATCACTGTTAGAAGACCCAGTACGAGAGTTGTTTGCCCTGCCTCGTCCTCGAGTCGTTCCTCGTCCAGAACGACCGCCATGTAGTACAGGTCGTGCTTCAGGAACACCTCCATATGAGGAATCTCTTGTATCTGAAGTACGAGAGCCAGCAGGATTGGAATAGCGATTCTTCTCGAGCCACCAATCCGGATATCCATGAACCAAGAAGCACTCGGAGATATCGTCCTGGTCGCTTGCAATGGGTGCAAGACAAGATTGAACGATCACGAAACCGAGATCCAGAGACAGCAGCTACAGCTACATGTTGTGTAGTAGGATTGATAGCAGAAAAACCAATAGCCTCTGTCTTAACAACATCTTTTGACCTAGAAGCATTGAGGTTTTGTTCTTCGCGAATAACGCAAGAATAAGCATGATACAGATCCGGTAAAGGATCTTCATCGGTAATCAAAGATCGTATTGGACGAAAGCGCTCATTTAATCCAAACATGAACTGATGAACACGATCATCTTCTCGCTCCTTTGCAAGATGAGTGGCTGCTGCACAAGTGCAGGCTGTAGTAGTTTTGTAATTTTGCAGCTCTTCCCAAAGTTTTGTGAGACGACCATAGTAAGCAAGGACTGGTTGTCCGTTTTGTCTGCAAGATGAAATTTCATCTTTGAGTAGTTGTTTGTGAACTCCGTTTCCAATAGAGAATTGACGACGGAGATTTTCCCAAAGTTCTGATGCATCTGATACATGTGATACTGTGGAACGAATCCCCGGATCAATGGATGTGCGGATCCATCATATGATCATAGAATTTGCAGCAAGCCATTGAGACAAGCTTGGATCACTTTCTGGCTTTTTAATGGAACCATCAATAAATCCAAGCTTTTGTTTTGCTTGTAGTGAGTTCCGTAGTTTTGTGGACCACTCAGAGTAGTTATCTTCTTTGAGAATCACAGAAGAGATCAAAGCACCAGGATTGTCTGATGAATTCAACGTGTATGGAGAAGGTGTTACTGCGACGGCAGTGTTGGTGACTTGATTTGTACCTTCGATAGACATGTTTAAGCGGTGGTTCAATGACGATGGCTTGTGTAGAAGAGGATGCGGCGGTTTTTATGAAGAAAAAAAACGGCGGCTGTGTTTAGGTTTAGTATTTTAGGGTTCTTAGGTCAAAAGAGCAAGCTCGATACCATGAAATCATTCACAAAGGCTTCACTTTATTCATTCACAAAAAGTGGTATTTATACATGGTTATGTTTCCTTATTAGATAGACTTAAATCTAGCATACAATATACACATATATTCTCTAGGGCCAATATCCATCGTCCCAGCCCCCGTACTCTACATTTTACACTCATTAAATGAAAACCTCACCCCATAGAGTATTTAGCTACTACTTATGAGTATATAACCAAACAGAACTAAATTATATACGAACTATCGTTACAACTCTGTGCTGCAAAATGTATCAGAAATTTCGCTCATGCATAATTACATATATTTATTTACTTTACAAATTTCTAACATTTATGTTGATTGTAATAAATTAAAAATTCCTTGAAGTTTATTAAATCATACAAAACATTTTGAATTGGAACATTTATGTAAACTGGGTTTACCCTGGTATTTCTATACAATTCTCAATCCAATTTATTTATAAACATATATGATTTCTATGTTGAATTGTGTTCCCATTTCGGGTGTAAAATATTTGTTAATTGTATCTCCGTCTGTTAGTTTTTAAAGTTCTCCAATATTCATTGGATTTGGATCAATTTATCTTCTTTATTTGTTTTTAATTAATTTGACCAGTCCATTTTACACTCAACTTTTCCAAAGTTGTTGCTTTTTGCACTAAAAGATGTGTTGCTCTTAACTTTGTATACTTCATTTTAAACCATGAAACTAATGGCTAGAGGAATAAGCACAACAACCATTCATGTAATATCTTAACATATTATCTTTTAGAAAGTTTAAAATTTAGCTTTATAATTTTCTATGAGACCTTCGCAAAGCTCAAGATAAGTTTTCATTTATCGGCATTAATTTCGGACTGTGAACAAATGTACAGAAAATCTAGATTTTTGGACTTCTCTTACACTTCTAGCATGTTGTACCTTCATTTGCCTCTTTCAACTAATTTTTGTTTTGTTTTGAAGTTAGACGTGGAGAGGCTTAGTAAAAATGATGTTAAAAACTGGATTATGTATAATTTTCGAAACTGTTACTCTTATGAAGTTTATTTCGAATATAAAGAATCCACTATTGGAATGAGTATGTTTACATGTACGCTGGTATTACAAAATACCAGTTTAGAATACGTTGGTATTATAGAATATAAAATGGTTTTCATATACTTTTCAAATTACAGTTTACTCGATGGTATTATAAAATATTGAATTTGTAAAATAACTAAGAATGACAAAAACCCGCTCGTATGTGCGAGTAAATCCCTAGTAAAATCTAAAAGTTTAAGGTTGATATGTTGGTGAGTAAAAAAATTTAGGAATATAGAGTTTAACAATAAAAAAACAACAAAACTAGAAGAAAACAAAAAATTAAAAGGGAAAGAAAACTATTTAGACAAGGACGGCACTCGAACTCAAATTAAGCTACAAAGATGGACAACTTTAATTCTTTAAGACCAATACATTACAGTTAACTTTTGGAAAATTGGGACCCCAAAATATATATTCTCTCGGGGCTGAGGCAAATGCCTCATTAATAACACCATAGTCACGACTTTGTGCGCATTCAACCAAAACATTTTGTAATGGGACAGAGAGAGCTAGTATATACAATTTCCACCTCCATGTTTCTTTTTCTTCTATGTCGTTTGAATAACTAATGAATTGAATTTTTCATTAATTATGGAATGAATATTATAGGTAGCTTAAGATGTTTCAGTTCAATCAACTGCCATTTATTTTCTGGTTTACCATCCAAATCGTTACAGTTTGCAATATCATTTGCCTTTGATGCTGGCAACGATTAAGCGATATAACCTAACTGCTTACACTTTGCGTTATTCGGTTTTGCTTCGTTATGCTTTGAGTTTGAGAATTGATATTATTGCAGTTTTTTTTGCATCTCTTACGGCTTACCTATGTGAAGAAAGCTTGGGCCAACTCCATTACCCACCAAATATTTGGTTCACAAATAACCAAAATCCAACAATCGATACATTATAGACTCGAATCGAGTCTATAAATTATGTTGTTTTCAAACTCAAATTCTGAATATTAAGTGTCCAAAGTTGTAATTTTTTTTTTGTTGATCACTAAATTTCACATTTCAATAAAAAAAAAATACATTATAGACTCCGACAATAATTTTGCTAAACCGTTGAGGCAACGAAAAAAAAAATTAATACTCAGCTTTCACAAATAATGTGTTCTAAATTGACAAGTTTTGCCTTTATACTATTAAATAGATGCCTCAGATCGAGCTATATCTACAGTTTTTATTTTAAGGTAAATATATTTTTATTAATGGGGACATGCAACCCTAGCCGCACGAGAGAAGAGGCGACAAAAAGTGTGATTTCCCAGTTTCTCAACCGATGGTCGGAGGCTCCTCTAGCTCTGCCGTCGGTCGGACTTAGTCTTTCTCTATGCGTTGCTTCCATGTTGTTCTTTGGTATTTTTGCTTTAAATGATCGTGTAGGTGACGAGATCTGCTTTCATCCTTCACGACGAATAAGGCCGTGTGGTTGTGTCTACTCATCAACTCTCTTTTGATCAGTTGGTTTTCGATCTTTGTTTTGCTCTTTTGAGTTGGTAGTTGTTTACTTCTAGTTGCTTAATTCTCGTATTTGATTTGTGGCTCCCCTTTTTCTGGATATGTGGCTCCCCTTTGGTGGAATTTGTGGTATTCTACAAGGTAATTCACCTTGGGTTTTAATATTACATCGGAAGGAAAAAAGTATTCTTAAAGAGAGTACTAAAACTGGAATAGTATTGTTCTTTTGAGATGGAATCGATTAAGGCGAACTCCTCGGCTCGAGTTACAACAATCAGTGTCATTCGAGATGGTTGTTTTAACTCGTATTTGGAGGCGGGTGGTCCTGCTCAATTTCATGATCTTTTGATTCGAGAAGCAATAGTTTAACATCTTTTGGCCTTTATATTAGGTATTGATGTTATGTTTTTCGTTCTCCTATCCTAATTGTTAAAGACTTTGGTTTGTTGCTTTATGGAATAACTAGATTAAGGCCCGCGTTAATACGCGGGTAATCGTATTGAAAATTATTCACACAAATATTTTAATTTTAATTAATAACTCGTTGAATCACTAAAATATTTTGAAATAATATTTAAGCATGGATCTTAGGTCTTTATATATATATATAGATTAATTTATAAGTAATGCTTAAAATAAATCAAAAAAAGATTGAGTGATAAATTCATAATAGAACACAATTTAACCACTAATAAAACAATTTTCATAATATAAATAGTTACAAAATAATAATAATAATAATAATGGGATTGTTTCAAAACTAACCCACAATTTGTGGTCAAATGCAAATATAACCCCCCTTTTTTCTTCTCTTTATATTTTGCCACTATTTCACCACAATATCCTTAACACCATCACTTATTAACGAAAATGTCATTATATGCTAATTATTTTTATTTTTTTCAGAATTCTGATTTTAACGAAAAGACTCAAAAACCAAAATACATCAATTTATTTACTAAAATGTCATCTTCTTCCATTTTCCCAACCACCATGAACACCCAATTTCAAGCTCGAAATGCTTATGTAACTGATTTTTGAGCTCTAAATGCTCAATATTTAAACTCATAACCTCATAATTCTCCACTTTCTCTCCAATTTCGTCCCAAAAAATCTCTAAATTGCGTTTTCAAAATTATTTCTATCATAACCTAACGATTTTTGATGGTTTTTGCATATACAACAGTTGAGTTTCTTCGTTAACGATGCAATTTGAAGTTTCCGGTGCTTCACGAAGCTCAAAAACGAGTTCAATGATGAAAAAATGTAACTTCACTTGATTTTTCAGATTTTCAGATCTGGTTCGCGATTGTAGACTTTCGATGAAGTCTACAAGTCAACGGAGAGGTTAGATTTGCAATTGACTATTCTTGAAAATATATGAAGTAGACTTCAGGTGAAGTCTACACGTTTTTCTTTGAAAACAAAAAATAAGACATGTAGACTTCATGTGAAGTCTACGTTTTGAAGAGGTTAGTTTTGCATTTGACCATAACTTTGACTTTACAGAGTAGACTTCATGTGCAGTCTACAGACCGTAAACTACAAATGAAGTCTACTTTGTAAAATAAATAGGTCAATTTTACATTTTACCGTAACTTTGACTTTTTAGAGTAGACTACAATAGAAGTCTACTATGTACGGACAAGTTAGTTTTGCATTTGACCAAAATCTCGAGCATTTGACCAGAAAAAACATTAATTTGTAGCTTTTCGCAGAAGTCTACTATTTATTTAATTAAATAGTAGACCTCCCCTGAAGTCTACAATTTATTTAATTCGAAATTCTGGTCAAACACAAAACTAACATCTTTTTATGAGTAGGCTTCTGTGGAAATCTACACACGGGTGTAGACTACATCTGAAGTCTACTCCTAAAAGTCAAACTTTGGTAAATTGTAAATCTAACCTTCTCATTTCGGCGTAGACTTCATGTGCAGTCTAAAATCGGGTGTAAACATCTGGGGAAGTCTACGATATTTTGACAGTTTTCCGCGTATTTGTATAGACATTAAGAGAAATCTACTCTAAAAAGTAAACTATTGGTCAATTGCAAAACTAACCCTTTTTATTTTGTAGACTTCAGGAGAAGTCTACACTTAAAAGTCAAAGCTTTAGTCAAATGCAAAAGTAACTTGTACTTTTTGGAGTAGCCTTCACCAAAAGTCTAAAAACCAATGTAGACTTCAAGGGAAGTCTACTTTGTGATTTGCCGTAATTGTAAAAGTAACCTGAAGTTTTAGACTTCTGCCGACGTCTACGATGTTGACTTCGGCAGAGGTCAACATTATGAAATTCATTACAAATGCATTTAAATTCTATTTATAATGAATTTTTAAGATTATTTTGTTCACACATGTGTGGTAGTTATTGTTTTTTCTTATGAGTGAGTTGGACATGTTTAGATCTAATATTTATGGAATTAATCAATTTTTCATGTTTGGTTAGTACCTAGCTCATTTGTGTAGACGTCAAATGAAGTCTACATTTTGGAACCCATTAAAAATGCATTTAAATCAGATATATAATGAAATTTTCAAATTTGTATGTTCACACATGTGTGTTAGTTATTGTTTTTACTTATATGTGAGTTGGACATGTTTAGGTTTAATATTGATAAGATAAACCAATTTTCATATTTGGTTAGGACTTAACTCATTTATGGAGATTTCATATGAAGTTTACTTTTGTTGTGCAGACTTCAGATTAAGTCTATGTCTCTGTTACAATCGGTGATAATGTAACTTTGATATGTTTTTTCAACAGATGATGATTCAGTTGAAATGGCACATGACGATTATATGCTAAACAAGCAAGATTTATTATGTAATTCAATGTTGCAAAGATGGTTTTGGATACACCTCTTATGCATGTCACAAATGATATACTAGTTCACAATTTGATTGAGTTAAGTTCTTTCCTTTATCATATGGTCTTCTTCCTTTTATGTTTTCTTTCATTTCATTGTGTTGTGTATTTTCTTCACTTTTGGTGAATTGTATTCAAGACGTAAAAAAATATTCAAATCTTGTTTTGGATGCAAACTAAGCTAAGATGAATTCAAGGAAATTAACCGTATAAAGAGATTTTGTCTGGAATCTATAAAGCCTCAACTTTGATTACAATACAGAATAAAAGGGGAAGAAGAAGATCCAAAAATTGTAAAGTTCAGAGCTGCAAATGGTTTTCATGTCTGAAGCTTCAATAAGAGTTCCTTTCTAATCATGATTCCACTAGAAGGTGCCTTGTAAAACATGCGTCCCAAGGCAGTCAACACATCAACTAGTACATTTTCAGCTACAAACCAAGTTCATCAAGAAGCTATTAGAAGAATTACAAAGCAACTAGGTGAGTACCCAATGGAGAGACCCCATTCTACTTTCATATAGTAGATATAATACTAAAATCATACACAAGAAGACATTCAACAAAGCAAAACAAGACCTAAATAGAAGATTTTTTCATACCTCTAGGAAACAATATTCATAACAAAAACCAAGACACAAAATGGAGCAGATGAATAAGAAAGTTGGAGTTAAAAAAATCCATTTAAAAATAAAAATTAAAAAACCAAGAGTATCAGATTCATTATATACTCAACACTAAGAGTTGTAATCTCATTATCTATGAAAGCTTTATCTCGAAAACATGTCGTACATTTGATAATTGTTTCTTTCGTTAGTGAAATATAATAACTAGGCTAAAATATGTTTTGGAGAAGAACAGAGGATGAACATGTTGTGAAGAAGACTCACTTTCACATGTTAGAACGAACAACAAGTGCCAAAGATGATTAAACAAGTTAAAAGACAAGGAGACAACAAAAAACAGTACATAAAGCTCCTTCTCGGATAATCAAAGCAAGAAGAAAAAGGAGAGAGGAGAGAAATAGCTTACGTTCTGCAGAACCAAATAGAAAGCCTTCCCATAAAGCTTTCCTCCTTCCTCCAATGCTTCCTGACGTACAGATGAAGAGACATAAATATCCAAAGCTCATCAACCCAAAGCTTGTCGACTCAACAATATACAAGCTTGTCCCACTTGAATTCATATGGTGAATCTACTGGTCCCACTGCCATCAAAATTTAACAACCATAAGCAATAAATATATTGGATTTTCAATGGAGACAGTAACAATGATGTTGAAGACAAATTTCTCGAGACAATATACCTCAGTTTCACTGGAAATGCAGCCTTCCACAATCCTTCCTGAAATTATAAAACAAGCGCACATATAATATTGCAACTCACACAGCATCAATAAGAAAAGAAAACAAACTCTATGTGCAAATTTCCTTGGAAATTTTCTCTCCCCTAACTCAAGCTCGCCATGACATATTCATACATGGAACAAAAAGTATAATGGCATAGGGTTGTTCTCATACAGATAAACCCACCATACCATTATGAACAAATTCTTGTAACCAAGAACTCTTTAGCATCACCACAATATAGGTAGATTATATGAAAATTCCACCAAACAAATGAACAAGTTCCTGTTAAAGTGGATACATAAAGTTTCAAAAACGTATCTCAGTGTTGTCTACACAATCATACTTGCGTTAATCATACAACACAAGCCCAAAATTGCATATAATCCAAGTGATGAAACTTAAGCAGATATATGATAATTGATAACAAAAATTAGCAAAGCATACCACATTACGTTCGTCCTCGAAAGACTCAGGCTCTTAGCTCTCGGAGCAGGTTTCTTCTCATCGTTCTTCTCAGATTCCTAATTTTTACCCCTCTTTCTCTTACCCCCACGACGAGAAGGTTTCTTCTTATCCTCATTCACTTCCTCTGCCTTTTCGTTTTCCCAGGATTCATGTGTTTTTTGCCGGAATCAGGTTAGTGTCGAAATGCTAGAGAAAAAAAGAGATTAGAAACAAAATGAGACTAAAAGAATGAGAGAAAGAAAGATTATAAACAAAAGGACTAGGGTAAATTGGGTATATAAACAAATGAACAAGTTCCTAGACTAGGGTAATGTGGTATGCTTTGCTAATTTTTGTTAACAGGAACGTGTTTTTAGAAACAAAATTAGGGTAAATTGTAGTAAGCTTTGTTTATATACTAGGTCCAAACATCCGGTTAAGTTAAAAATTTCGGTTTAGCAGACTTCAAAAGAAGTCTACGAAACCCTAAACATTACGTAGACTTCCTTTGAAGTCTCTAACTTCTAGCATACTTCATTAGAAGTCTACGCCAGAAATTTTAAATAGATTATTTTCAAAAGATTATTTAATATCTTAAATAAAAACTTGTATCAAACAACCAAACGTTTAATATATTCATAGTTTCACGTTTTTATACAAATTTAACATTTTAAATATAAAAATTATAAACCTTAAATCTAACCCTAAATGTAAAAACGTGTTTTCGATTTATAATGTCAAACCGTTATCCATTTTTTGGACTCGTGACTCGGAGACACACGCAAAATAACATACATAACTCAAAATAAAAAATCACCTTATAGTTAACACAACTGTAGAATATGAGCTCTAAACTATAATTTCTACTAAGTTGTTTACCCTAAACCCTAAATCATATATACGAATCTTTAAACTTAATCTATTATAACCATAAACTCATGAAACTTAAAAATATCATACAACAATAAATACCAACATGTGACCACATCAATATTGAAACACATGGTTATGGACAAGACTAGTTGGAATAGTATGTATTTTGTATACCATTTACTACACCATTTGTCTTCGTTGATTTAATTTGGTTCAATTTTGTGAAATTTAATTTTTTAAACGTCACCATTATTTATAGTTTCAGTCATGAATATAAATTTTTTGTCAAATTATGTTTTGTTGATTTATAAATTTATATATTCAACATAATTATTTTGTAAACTTTCCTTGAAGTCTACAAAATGTACATAGTAGACTTCCTTTGGAGTCTTCAATATCGATTTGTACCGAATGTCTACAAAGTAGACTTCTCTAGTGCATTGTAGATTTCTCGAGGGTTAAAACAGTAATTATGCAACCCATTTTTTTGTTTGGTCATAAAGGCTACATTTGTAATTTCACTACCCTCTTGGGTTAGTTTTGCCAAACATGACATAAGGGGTCTACATTTGCATTTAAAATCAATTTGTGGATCATTTTTAGCAATTTCCCCAAAAATAATTAATTTTCTACGAAAAATTGAAAATATAATATAGTTTATCATAATTTGTTTCTCTTAAAATATTACTTACTATAAAATGAAAGAAATAGCAATTATTATTTTATAATATTAATTGGGCCATATATTTGTATAGGATTTTTGAAAAAATTATTATCTTATTATTTTATCGATTTGTGTTAAATTTTACACTGACCCGATTCGGGACTGGCAAAATTTACTAGTTTATCGAATTTATTATGTTATCGAGTATTACTTTAAATAGTTTTTACGTATATACAATGATAATGGTTCATAAAAGTCCTTCATACATATATATGAGATGTTTAAATCCAGATAAATTTAATTTACACATATGTCGAATTAGAACAAAACTAAAACCCATTATAGTGTAATATAAATGATTCTTCATTTTTCAAACCAATACGGAAAAAAAACTGAAGTAAAACTTATATATCTTTCAAATCAATACGAGATTTGATACGGGAAAAAAACCCTGAAATTTTGAACCTAAACCGAGTCAATCTATTTGAAGTGACTACATATCCCTAATCCCATACTTGGTAGATAATATAAATGTAGCACCATCAGCCACTAATTAAAACATCGTACGGAAATCTAATGGATATGTATCCCTTAATTATAATCAACATTTGTATAATTTAAATAGGGGAAAACGGTCATTTAAATACCAAACTTTCCAGATTGCGCCATTTTAATACCGAACTTCGAAATGCGCCAAAATAATACTAAACTCGAGTTGACTAAGACACTTTAGATACGAAATTAGTCAAATATAACTTCTGTTTAATTGTCGTTAACGGCGTTTACTATGGACGTTTAAGTAAAACGACGTCGTTTTATAAACAGAAAAAAAAAACAAATTAAATATCAAATTCTTAAATCATTTTTGTTCTTCATTTCTCTTTTTCTTCTCTTTTTCTTCTTCTTCGATATCTCTCAGTAAACATATAAATGGCTGCATTAACACTAAACATAGTCCAACTTGTTTGAACCTACCTTCACCAATAAAGGGAATCTATGCTCTCTGATTGCTACCATCTTGATGTTTCCAAAGTCTTTGCCTTTAACTTTTTCTATAAGCTTAGCTACTGACGGCATGTATATGTACTCTAACCCAACTTGCACCACCATATCTGACCTTTTCTTCACAGCCTTCAGAACCTGATTCCAGACACAGTTTTGATGAATTGATCAATCAATCACACTGAGCAAGATTTGGTTACAAAGAAAAAAAATGACCTGTTTGCAATCAGCAACAATGGTGCATAAAGGCTTCTCAACAAGAACATGATGAGATTTTGGATAACTGATAATATCCATCAGAATATGATGATGAGTCATATTCGGAGCTCTTGAGCAACTCTTGGTGCCCTAAGAAAACCTTAAACCACACAACACAATTTCACGAAAGGTGGTTTCTTGAAGAAAGATGATACGAAGAGTCTCCTCCATAGCTTTGGGGTCATTGAGGAAGAAGTGGTCTTGTCAATTTCACGGCGATTCCTCTGTCTCTCCCGTTCTCATCCCCGGCGTTCATGTATTCCATTGTCCGGTACGTATCTGATAACTCAATCGGATAAGAATTGTCCATTGACCCAAAACTTGTGACTAATTTCTTGTCTGCTTTTAGTATGTGGTTGTGATTGTAGCCAAACTATCAGATTGTATTACTGCAAAAGGTGGAAGCATTCGTGGTTACGATGTTTTTGTTCCTGAAAACAACAACGTCTTCTACTCTAGAAGGTATCTAGCTTGAAGTATTTTGATTCTACAAGATTGAAGAATCAGTCGTGGTTTTCGTTACCGGAGAAGATAAACCCAAAAGCTATCTGATTGTGGAATTGAAGAGAGGAGAGATATCGAAGAAGAAGAAGGGAGATGAAGAACAAAAACGATTTAGGGATTTGATATTCAATTTGGGATTTTTTCCTATTTTCTTATGTTTGTAAAACGACGTCGTTTTACTTAAACGTCCACAGTAAACGCCGTTATCGACAATTAAACAGAAGTTATGTTTGACTAATTTCGTATCTAAAGTGTCTTAGTCAATTCGAGTTTGGTATTATTTTGGCGCATTTCGAAGTTTGGTATTAAAATGGCGCAATCTAGAAAGTTCGGTATTTAAATGACCGTTTTCCCATTTAAATAGTTGGGCATCTATCTTGTTGAATAAAATCAGTATTGGTTCTTGCATATCAATCATATATACAAGTAAAAAAAAGACAAAAGCTGATCAAGAATATAGTTTGGTTGTATAGACAAAGGCCTGCTTATTTTACGACTATATATGTGATGATAAGAACATATATCTATTTACGTAAAATAGTATAATTGATTTATTATACTTATAAAATAATTAAACTACTTAATTATATCATCCGTTCCACATACATGCAAAAGAGGAGAACTTATTCTCATCTCAAAAGAAGTTCATCACTTTTACAGCCATGCATCCATCGGTCGGTCTCCGATGCATTTTCTCTAGACAATAATGTTATTTTAAACCTCGTATAGATCATATAATATATATAGAGATACGAATGTAAAAGCATATTATATACACGAGAGGTTGTACTTGTATACCACAATTTCGTAGCTATTTCCTATTCCTTCTTTCTCCTCTCTTATAAATATGTCAACTTAGATATATATATGTACATAAGTTCAAAGAGTTATTGTGTATATCTAAGATAAATCGAGATGGGTAGGAACAAGAAATCGTCAACATTTTCCGTGATAAGAGCTTTGTTACCATGCTGCTCGAACAGTGGAGATGATTGGAGCGAAGAAGGAGTGATCATAAGGTCAAGAATCATGACCAGTGATGAAGATGGTCGGCTTTGGATCGCTGAGCCAGGGGTTGATAGAAGAGCCACTTCTTTTATTGCTAAGTTCTACGAGAACCGAGTCTCTGATCCTGATTACAAAACCCTAACTCCTTGAGTTATTTTACATGCTGTTCGGCCTGTTCCCTTCTTCTTTTTGTCTCTTCATGTAATTTTTTATCTTGTGCTAGTTCATTGTAAAATAAGCGTATTATACCCTGTGTTTTTGTTAATATTTTCAGTTTGTGGAGTGAGTATCATTTTTTTAGTGACATGAGTCCTTAGAACAACAACAAAAAGAAAAAAAAGTGACCTGAGTCCATAGTTTAGAGAGAAATCACCAAAAAATGAGAAAACATATATGTCCATAGGCCCAAGTCTATAAAGAGTTGTGGGCTTTCTTTCCCGGTTTAAAACCATATTGACATTTCCCGGTTTATAACCTTTTTTCAGAAATTTCGAATTTCAATTAAACTTCTTCTAAATGAATTTTTTTATTGATTATCGTTATAACTTACACTAAGTTAAATTTCTTGGTTTCATCTCATATATATAACTTGTTTTGCGGTGACAAAAATAACATAAGTTTCTCCCTCGTTTTAGTCATGATATAAATTTAAAGACTTATTTTAGTCGTAAAGTTATTATATATTTGTCGGCGTAACGAGTACCATAAGCCTAAACACTTCAAGTCTTCAAGTGTACAGTAAGAATCAACAACCACCATACCCATACCAAAATAACAAATTAAATTTATAAACTTTAATATTTTGGCAGAAAACGCGAAAAATGGAATTCATTAGTCAAAGCTTATTCAATTTTAATCTTAAAAACTGGAAAAACGTTACGCAAAATATAATATTTTAAAAATTGAATGAAAAGTGTGAAAGAGAGAAATATAGTAAGTCAGAGTTGGGGAGCCACCGGAAATTCGTACAAGTCACCTAATTTACGGACCGACCAAACCGCCACACTGTTTTCATCAGTCAACAAACAAACAATTTAGCTATCAACTTTTTTTTTTGTCTATAGCTCTCCATTTTATTCTACTTCTTCACTCTTAAGATTTTTCCATTTTAATTTCTTATTTTTAATTATAATCTTATAACAGTAATTTTGAATCTGACCGACCTACAAATACTTTGAGAAAATATAACACGGTCAAAACTAGAACGGTCCATCCATTCAATTCGGTTTATTTGCAACACCATTCAATGTTTTTGTATCTTTTCAAAATATAAATAAATTGAATAAACACTATCCAATCATCATGATTCGAGTTCTGTAAATTGCAGGGATTTATTTTTCTTTAAATTATCATCATGGATTTTAAAAGGGTATAAAGAAAGATAATAGTAAAAGAAAGAAACCACATCTATAAGTTATAACCAATTATTAACCCCAAAAAAGTTATAACCATTTGATTAAATCCATCGTGTCTCCAGGGTACCTCCAAATGTGTGATCATAGAACCACGAACCAAATCATGTTCACATCCCATATTTATATTTGTTTCTCTGTATCTATCAATAATATCAATTGAAAAGTTTGAGAGAAAGAGAAAAATAATTACGCACCAATGAGCAGAGTTCGTTGGCTGTCATGTGGGATGCTATAAACAAAATTAAAGGAGGATCGGAGAGTCAGATTTTTATATATCCGAAAAAGAAAATAACATATAAGAGGACTTTAATTAAAACAACAGATTCTATTGTAACGAGAAGATGATACATGCACTGCCACGGTTCCTCTCATGCAAAAGATGCTTTTATAGCATTTATTAATTTTAAATCAATATCAAAAGAACAAAGATAAAGCATTACTTTTAAGCTACGTTAATTTTACTACCCTTTTACTTAAACCAAAGATAAATGTATCGTGTATGTGCAAAAGGAATCTTGTAATTTGGTGCGTGGACACCAAGAGCCAATAGTTCAACTGGTAAAGATCTCAGGCAAAGCCTAAAGGTCGCTGGTTCGAGTGGCGCTTGGAACGAAACTAATATTACATGCTGTGGTTTCGGGCCTGGGGGATTATGGGCTTAGGCCCGGAACCTCCTGGTAATTCAAAAAAAAAAATTTGGTGCGTGGACACGATTACATTTCGAAACGTTCAATCCGTATAAAAAAAATTGTTATCCAATATTTTTAGAAACAATCTCAAATATTGAAAGATAGTTCGACGCAAAACAAAATCTAATTTCATAAAAAAGTATTTTTTTTATCAACCAATCATTTCATTAAAATAAATCTCGACCATTAACCCAATATTTAATATGGTAATGTTTCACTTAGAAAATTAAACTCAATTAATCGCGAACGAGCCGATCGAGTCAAGGCCTTAATATTAGAAGAGCGTAAATCATTTTAAATTATATGTTTAACGAGACATTTTGTATAATCTCGTAGATTAATAATTATACTTGTAATATATCATATATGTATATGTATATTATCTACTATATAAGTAAGAAAATGCATTAAATTATAAATTATACATAGAATACAAAGAGGTGTATGAAAAGAGGGTAAGAGATAGAGAAGCAGAGGAACATGTGGAATTCACATGGGCTATTGCTGACCAATCTGTGCCCACCTCAATCCTCTAACTCATTGGTCCTTGAAATTTTATACATCTCTTCTATCCCCCAAATTTGATTAGCTAACTTAACTTTAATGAACAAGAACTAATCACGATTCATTTGGCTGTATATTATAGTTGATTACTACATATTTACATGATGTTATTTAAATTTAATTAATCACCTTTACCCGACATATGTTTCGAGTAATAGTAAAGTTCTAAAGTTTATGCTTCCGACACATGTTATAAGAGTGCATAAAGTAAAACTCGCTCACAAGATCAGTGGTTTGCTAAGTGAGAGCTATCGAAATGATGATAACATAAAAGAAAGACATATCTAAATTGATGTATAGAATGATAAAAGGGAGATGGGCAAATCTAATACTATTGAAAGTGGATGGGAATGAGAAAATGCAATAAGCATTTGGTGATTTTCATTGTCAGTACAAAGGAGTGGGAAAAGGCAAACTCTTGACTTCATATGCTTCTCATACGTACATATTGATTTTCTCCGGTTTGGTTACATGATAGATTGATAGTATTACACAACTTGTCGAAATGAATGTAAAAGGGAGAGAGAAAGAGATAATATGTGTGTGGTAAAACTAAGAGTGGAGAGGAAGAGATCACGTGGAGCGGCATGTGGGAAGGTAGGGAGAGGCCTAAACGATGTTAAATGGATAACAAAAAGTTAAAAGGTTAAAAAAACAAAGAAAGTGATGTTTCTTGGAAGCTCTAATTGCGGATCTTGCCTCTCTCTCCCCCTTGCTTTAGCATCACTAATTACTCTAGTAATATAAATATCATAAATTAAGAGAGAGAGTGTGTGTGTATGTGTATGTGTGTATAAATACACATTACAAGTCGTTCTCGAGCTCTCCCAATCCGAAGGATTCCTTTTTTTTCAAATAATTGAGTAAACAAAAAAAAATGGCATCGTGGAAGAAAACAATAGCAACACCATTCAAGAAGGCAGCAACATTCTTCAACCAACCGCAGCAACCGCCACAGAAGGGTTGCCGCGGTGGAAGAATGGACCCGAAAGCGAGGGAAGAACACGAGAGGAGGATGGTAAGAGAGCTACAAGGAGAAGTCATGGCTTGTGGATACGACGACGTTCTCGTCATGTGGTCTATTCTTGACAAATCTAACTCCTCCAATAACCTCACTTCTTAACCCCAAACCAGAAACACACACAAAATGGTTTTCTTATCTTCTTTTTGTACATATTTAAAAAGCGGTACTAGCCCGGGATAGCGATCTCCTCCTCGTCCTCGTACTCCTTATCATTTCTTACTCCACGGTCGTGGCTTTTTTTTTAAGGTCTAGTGGTTTTTTCTCCGACGAAGTATCGTCGAGAATTTAGATGTTACGCTTTTCTCTTTTGATAATCCACGTGATAAAAATACGGTGGGATTTTTTTTTATGGGAGACTAAAAAAAATGTCGTTCTTGAATTCATATCATTTGTATGAGATGATTTAAAAAATGTCTTCCTTGATTCAAGTATTTTCTCTCCATAATGTAAAAGTCATGTATTGAACAAAGTTGCACATGTGTTAAATTATTCATGAGAAGAAAAAAAATCCATTATTGGGTTGATTTAACCTATGATTTGTTCCAATGTAACAGTAGTTATTCCAAGTCACCGACTTCTTTTATGTTGAGACCAACTACTTGTTATTACACATACATATATTGGTAAGTAAATGATAACATATTGTAATTACACATATTGGTAAGTAAATGATAACATATTGTAATTACACATACATATATACATACATTATAAATTGTTGATTAAAAAAAGCTAAATAATTAGCGTTATCCTTCTCTTAGAAGTTAGTAATACTTTGCATTTTAGGTAACGATCTAGCCACATATAATACATGGCCCTATCCAGTAGCCACTGAGTTGACGTTCCCAACTTGGGACAGACACAAAGAGTTTAAGGCTCTAAAGCGCATTACTTTGCTCAGACAAAAAAAAAACAAGTCGGTCTCACATAAACCGAATCCTTATAAGCACAACAAATGTAACCTTGATCAGAGGTGGACAATTCGATACTTTTCTTGGTTTCTTTTCAGTTAGATACCGTTTTAAATTTTTCCAATTTATAAACCATATATACTAAACAAAAACAGTTTGATTTAAACAGTTTCGAATGATTATATTAGAAAATCTCACATCAAAAGTCGATATAATTCAACACTAATATATAAGATATATATAAATCTCTCCAATCATTGACAAATGTATTTGAATTTAAAGTCCATAATCTCACAAGTGACTTAAACCATTATTAGCCTTGACTAATTCTAGTTATCAACTCATGTAAGTCAAACCAAACTAACATTTTTCTTCAAAATCAGATAGGTTTTTATTGCCATCCAAACCTAATAACCAAGTCTAGAAAGAAAACACAAATTATTCAAAAGTAAATATCTATCCCTAACCAATATAACAAAGTAGGTTCATACAATTACACTGGATATTAAAAATAACTTTAAATTTATTTTTATCCATCAAATTGATTACTGTAATATAGTATTCTGTTAAATTATTACTCACGCAATAAAACCACTGCCGATTCAAGACATTAACTGATTTATCCATGTACTCAATCTTTCACGGATAAAATATTATAAGGGCACAACAAGTACAACTCATAAATATAACAAGAACTGATCAATAATCTCGACACAAGATTACAAAACTTCCAACGAAAACAATAAATTAATTTTGGAATAAAAATAATAAGTGAGATGACAGCAACTTAAGCTTAGAGGGGGACCCAATCATTGAACCCAAAAAAAAGAAAGATAGAAGGAATAGAAGAAAAAGTACGACCGTATTTAGACAGTGAGTTTAATGGTTGATGATGAGAGATCTTATTTAATTCTCTAGTGGGACACTTGAAGTTGATTCTCACAACGTGCCTTGTCCTTTTGATTGGAGTTCTCTCCTAAATTTTTATTTATTTCATCAAATTTTTTATACTCTCTCCCTCAACATGCTCAAAGTTTGGGTAACATCTTAATCAAGAGATGGTCTCACTCAACTCAGAGCAAACCTAACATGTCCCATTGAGGTATACCATCTTAGGATTCCTCATTTCACACCCACTTGTGGTTCACTTAACCGGGTTTCTAAACCGAATCTCATACTCAGACATACGCATACACACCGGGTTTTATACTATCGGATGTAATGACTAATGTAAGTGTCTCATCGAACATTGTGTCTATATAAATTGTTGTAAGAATCCAAAGATTCAATTGTCATTGAAGAAAAGTTCTCTTACGTAAAGATCATAAACTCCAGTTAAGCATAATACAATAACATTTTCAGGTTCGCGCTATCCTTCATTGGTTTGAGTCCTGCCCTAAATAATATTTGTACATGTACGCCGAAACTCTTTACCTTGTACGCCTCTCTTCTCTGGCTTCGAGCGCATCAACGTCTTCGTTTGTTAGCAGATCCACCACTGGTTCATAAACATCCAAATCTTTCCGTTTCCTGTCAAGATCATGGACAAAATTTGATATTAATGGAATTTGTTACCACTTGTGTATGGTTTCGCATGTCCAACCAATGCAGGAAGATAAGTTCTTTAATCTCCACTGAGTTACTTTTGTAGTTAAACTTGCAACCTAGTGATTCTGTTTTTTCAGTTCAATAACAAGATGAAACATTCTCAGAGCTCACTAACAGAACAATCCCAGGAAGGACCAGCTCCAAATCATGGGATCATCTACTATCAAATGATACAAGATGTATGAATAGGTGGCATTCCAAGTGTATATATAAGAAAGAAGCTCAGGACATGTCACGAAGTTGACTGTTCAATCTATCTTATAAGCAATCTAGACCAGCAGTCAATCGTACCACAAATCTTAAGAAGACGCTTCAAAATAGAAAATATATACACCTAAGTGGGATCAGGTAAATCGCTTACCGAACTACACTGGATTTGAAGCTGAATAACTTCACTAAGTCCATTGGCAAGCCACTTGCCTTGCTGCGCATAAAAGATGGAAAGTTATTATACAGAACTGTTGGAGCTAGCTCAACCATTACAACAAAATAACTTGGATAGACAAATAGGAGCATCGTGAAAAGACCTCGCTGAACCATAATCAGATCCTCTGCGGCTTTTCTTACTTAATCTACTCTCCCTAGCTGAAGCCACACTTTGAATTGCAATCTGGAAAGCAGAAATAACAATATGGTAGGCCATCAAGTTTAACATTCTGTTCAAAACAGAAAACAGTTACACTGAAAAATGCCAAAAAAATAGCTTAAAGATTGAACCAGAGTTTTCACCTCGTAAAGTTGTTCCCTGATTGCAAAGGCCACGGCAGGCTTAAGAGAGAAAACGAAACCATGTATCAAAGTTTAAATAAAGTTTTATGTGAACTACATAAAAAAATTTGACTGCTTATCTTACCCCAACTTCAGGATCTACAACACCTAAGTCCTTGCACAATGTTCTTGCAAATTCCTCAGGATCACTCTCAAAGTTGTTCAGGTCCTGAAAATGGCCAAGACAAGCTACATTGAGGCTAAGAGTACACAAATCATGGTTGAAACTGTTCAAGATAACAAACTCACCCACAAGAACTGATCCTTGATGAGGGTGTGGTTAATTCGGAGATCAAGCTGAAATATAAGGAAAGGTAACTTATCAGCTAAAAGAATTTTTTTTTTTTTTTCAGCAAATCACTCACGGTCGAAAGAAAGGGAGCATAAGAAGGATATCTTGTGTCATCAAACCTTAATCGGTATGATTTTTTCACCAGTGTACATGTCTTGTCCTTCATATGCTCTAAAGTCTGAGAGCTGAGACTGTTCAAGCAGAAAAATAACCAATGTGAACAACAATCCTTACAAATACATTACAAAATCATTCCTAGAGATATACATCCCAATGGGTGAAATACTATAAACATGCCTCTTCTTTGAGTAAAACCTAAAGATTTAGAAACAATAACTCCAACTGGAGAGTGCTTTTAAAAGAACTTTGTTAAAACCCCACACTGAATCACTCAAAACCTGACACAATTGTCCCAGAATGGTAATCTTAAATGCTCAATTTATAATCTCTACGACAAGTAAAACAGCTACCAACAAAGACAAAGCAAAAGAGTAGCTTAGACATGAGAAACAACCTGAATAGATTGGGCAATCTGAGTGACAAACGCAGGAGGAAGTTTCAAGTCTTTAACAGTCCTTTTAGCAAAGACAACAATCTCATTATCTGGGTCTTCTTAATCCAAAAAAAAAACGAAAACAACAGAAATCAGTGAATCACATAACAACAACAAAAAAAAGGTAGGGTTTTTGAGAGAGAAACCTGAAGGGTTCCAAGTGAAAGCATCTTTATAACGCTGACCCTCGAATTGAATGTCTAAACGAATCGGTACCAAGTTTTCAGCAGTAGGCCTAAGCTCCAACCATGGATTGATTCAGCAGAAACCCAAAAAAAAACACATGAACTCGATACGATTTCAAACAAAGAAGAGGAAGAGACGGAACTTACATCCTGAATTTGACGGGAGCTTTCCAAGCAGTAGAGCCTGAAGACTTCATTCTCCGATTTCACAGATTCAATTTTGGAACAAGAGAGTGGGAATTTCAATTTCTCATATTTTCCGGCATTAGCATTAGCGATGTAATTTATAGTTGTATTTCAAATCCACCCTTATATTATAACATTTTGAACATTTCACCCTTATAGTTTGTTTTGTATCAGAATACCCCCTACCTATAGGTATATTTATTTGCATATAACGAATTATGTGATTAAGGGCCGTTTACTTTGGGACTAGTTAGCTGATCCGATCTGAACTATTCGATTTCATACCTAACATGATATGTTTGAGACATTGTAATATATTCCAAGAAAATATGAAGACAATATAGAGCATAATATTCGGATCATCCATTCCTTTTGGTCTCTCTCCAAACCCGATGCAAAAGTTATGGATTCATTAAGAATTATTCAAATGTATTTCATGGCCTATTAGAAGTGCACGGCGTTTTGGTGGGATCCTCGCGGACATAATATCTGATCTTGAATTCGAATGTTAGTCAATTTGGCTACACTCATCTTGAGGATTAGTCGGGTGGTAAAAACCCGGATCACACCTGGTTATAAAAAAAAACTATCTAAAACCAGACTATTTCCAACAAAGTATCCACAAATTTTGGTATGTATTTTGTTGGAAGTACTTAGAACTTATAGCAAATTTTAGATAGTTGAATTACCAATCCATTCATGTCCTCACATTCGGGCCTTACTCTGTATCTTTGGGCTTTATACAGTTTATTGGGCTTTAAACGGGTTTAACCACTAACTTGGTGGGAACCGAATAATTGAATCAAGAAGAAAAACGAGCCTGCACACAAAAGAGAATCAATCTCTCCTCTCTTGTTCCATGTTCGTGCTCTCCAACAACGTTCGTGTGTTCTTTATGCTCATGTACACATCCAAAGGAACACGACGATTACAAACATGTATTAAAAAATCTCTGGATTATTTATCTTTATTATTCAGAACAACAACAAAAAGTCTTGGATAAATATGCAACAATCCTCCAAGTTCTTTAATGCCTTTGTTGCAATATGCATCAAAAAGCTCTGTCCCCACGTCGAAGTCTCTTCAACGATTCCTAAATATCCCAAAACTGTGAAACACAAATTCATGAAACCGAACAATCCAAGTTTGTCAACACTTCTCAGGTCTTGTGATCTTCAGTCTTCTCACGGTTTCAAGAAACATTCTGAACAAAAAACATAAGTCAAAATCAAAGATAAAATAGCTAAAAGTTTGTATGTATAAGATTGGAGATCAAAAGATTCGTACTCCCATGGAATATCTCCGACCATCATCCAATCTCCATCTTTGTCTTGATATGTCAAAACATGATGTTTTCTATGTCTATTACCACCTGCTAGAACCAAGACAATGCATGGATATTCTTCAAAAGTGCTTGACTATATCTGAATGCTTTTTTACAGAATTTTGTGTTGTTGTTAACTTACAGATGATTGAAGTACCGAACATGTGAGAGAGATTTTCTAATAGACTTTCATAGCCTGAAAATGCGCAAAGATCGAGTTTTCTACCAATGGGGACACCTTCCATATAAACCTTAACAAAGAAAGATGAATCATCACCACGACGATGAAGACGACGACCCTTAAGTGTATCTCTTAATAGAGGTTTTATCGGTGGCCAATCTTGTCTTGCTTCTCTACATACACACACACACACACACACACAAAAGGCACAAAACACAAATATAAGCAACAAAAACAGAGGAAAAACAGAGCAATGGTGTGAAGAAGGACCTTTGTAGAGAAGTAGAAGGAAAGGTGAGGCTAAGGGAGAGATTAACAGAAGATTCAGAAGGACAAGGCTTGGTACTGTCTACAGAAGATGATGAATAAGAAGAACAAGAGTTTGAAATCTCCATTGATGATATCTTGAAGCTGCAACATCACCTACAACTACATGAGTTCTTCTTTTCTCTCTTGAAAGTGCTCTTCATGTCTCTCTCTTTATATTTCTCTCTGTTTTAGTAAAACAATAAGAGACTAGTAGGTGATTCGGTTGTATAGATTTGATTTTTAAATGAATTAATCAACTTTTCTTTTGTAATATAAATAAAAATATATAGAAAGAGAGGGTTCCCCACATTTAACTAAGAAGTGTCAACCTTTTCTATATATAAACACACATTGAGTTTTGAAAACCACTGAAATAATTACCCGATTAGATATTAAATTCATATGTTTTAGATCTTTGAAGCTTGTTAGTAGTAAAATATGAAATTATGGGATTTTTCAGATTTGTTTACATGTAAGATTCGAAGTTTCCATATAAAGTAGGAATCCAAGGAAAGTGAGTCCAAATGGTGTTGGAGCTAAAATGTTAATGCTTCGGATTTTAATTTTCTCAACTGCTCAGATTCTTTAATTAGGAGAGATAAAAGCTTTATTGTCTAGCCTTAAACAGAAACAGAGCATCACATCACTTTCACTTTCTTACATTCAATATTTGTTTAAAACTGAGTCTATAGACTATGAACTTGGGGATCAATCTTTAGACCCTTCTGTTTTTGATAAGAAAACTCAGTTGTCTCTATGTCGCTTTTATGTTACATACCATTGAAAATTGCATAAACAAAGACAAAATAAAGTAGACTTGAAGAGTTTTTGTGTATTGTTGTTTTTGTGGAGCAGACACTGTTCTTTTCTTTAACTATACGTTTCCTGTTAATGTCTCTTTAGCTTTCTGGATTGTCTCTCTTAGGAGTCCAATCTTTTAACTTTATTTTTTTTTCAAATTAATTAAAATTCATTTGATTTATTATGATAGCTAACAAATCAAAAGTAGGGATTGTTACATCACATAATGGTCATTGGCTGTATTGATAATAATATTAGATTCTAGAATCATCATGGGAAGTGTAATAGTGTATTCTAATAGTAACTTTGATATAAAGCCTACCTTGGATGTTGGATCGATAAGACTCCTATGAGCTATTATACGATCTGTCTTTGGACATGCATGTCTGGTCTCTGGGGATCCTTCTTGTGAGATTTTCGATGTAATTAACTTTATAATGTCTACTAGCCTAATGATGAATGTCTAATCCTCTTTATACTTGTAATAATCAAGTCTAATAGTATAATCAACTATTTAATTTTCTTATTCATATGTTCAAGGCTCTACACACTAATTAGTTGCATATCTCAATTTAAGAGTTTTTTTGGACGAGTTAATATTTTGAAGTAAGAACAAAAAAAGAAATCAAAAGTCTACTTCATTCTCCTTTGCGATGAGGGATGTTTCCAAAGAAAATTGACTGATGACCGATAATTAAAATATAGTATTTTCAAGGTTTCAAAAAAAGATATCCAAAATTTAGCCATAACTCTGTATATATTAGACCGAACATGCGAACTAGACATTAAATGTTCTGTTGAAGTAAATAATATAGAGAGGCATGCAATAGTACTGTGGGAAAAAGTTATAGCAAGAGAGATCATTATCATGATATGTACTTCTAAATTAACGTGGCATGTTCATGCATAGACAAAGATGCAATCATATCTCCACGTTTGTATACAGCTTCATATAATATAGTCCTACAAACAAAATGAATGTCTGCTACTGATGAAAATCAATTATTTGGATAGTACTTCGTCTCAAAGTGACATCAAACGGTTTTAGCTCATTTTAAAAGCATGGGGTCACTTCGACCGATACAAAAAATCATGAGCCAAGATCCATTTTAAAGATGAAAATGAGTAAAGGGAGTACAAAACAAAGGTTGGTAATGGGTCCATTAAGATATGTAGTTCGGTCGACATGCATGTCATAGGTTGTGTTATGTGTGTAACAGTTTTAGTCCCGATTCTAGCTATAAAGATGTATGAGTCGATCTAGTACATAAAAGGGATAATATTTATTATATCTAACCCAAGCAAAGTGTATGAGTAGTTGGACCATGATCTAGGGGATGGGAATTACTCCTCATGGCTTAAGTGTAGCGTGCATGAGTTCGATTTTCACTTTATTTGGGTCACTTGGACTTTTGGATTTTGGTCCAGGTGATTAACTTGTGGTGGTGGGTTGTTTACAGGAAACTCATGCAGAAGAGTCTGACTACTTCGGTAAGTACTCGATGTTGGCCCATAGCTTCGGTTTTGAGAAATCGTCAATATCTAAAAGAGAATTATTTATGTTAGTATATATTTGTCGGAGTGATGAAGACGAAGTTTTCAAAAATTGTAGCTGATATTATCAAGTTTTAGGTTGAGCATTGTGGTCTTAATAAAAACAAGAATAAATTGGCTCTATGGGTAGTTTTAGGAACTATAATTATGAGAATGGGTAGTTTACTATTTACTATTAGAGAACTACGTAGTTTCAGAATTTGTCATTGTTGTTGTATACATAAATGCCTTGAAGGGTGGTTGTATTTTCGGTTTTGCCATTAACTAACTCCAACTTTTTTTAAAATAAATAACAAAACACAAAAAATCAGATCTAACCGTGGTTACTTTTTTCCCCTAGATCTAATTGTTGTTTCTTTCCTTTTCACCCTAGATCTAACCGTTCTCTATCAATCTCTTTGTACCGATTATCCAATCTCTGAAATCTACACTGCTCTTTTTACGCTGAAAGAGATAACAATGACCGACAGTGAAATCTCTGAAAGAGATAACCCTCTTGAGAATTGTCAACTCCCTAATCGACTTTTACCGGCTGGTTGTTACTCGAGGAAAAGCCGCCTCAACATCTACTCTAAGCCCGAGCATATAGGGTTGGTTGTCGATGTATTGTCTGGCACAGATCAATGGGATATTATTTCGAAATCCCAGTTTGGGAAGCTTTTCACTTTCCCAGTCGCTCGTTGTGCTCATTCGGCTAAGTTGATTCATGGTCTTCTTTCTCGGCAGTTACTCACCAAGAAGAAACACGAGTTATGGTTTGTTTATGGAGGGCATCCTATTCGGTTCTCGATGCGGGAATTTCAATTGGCCTCAGGGCTTTGGTGTGGTCGAATTCCATCTGAAGATGAAATCGGGAAGCATCAGGATCCCGAGAAGGTTTCGGTTTGGCAACGGTTGTTTGGGGACCAAACTATTGTTCTTGTCAATGAAATTGCTGAGATGCTTGAGGCGAACAAAAATGCAGATCCGGATGCCCAATTGTCTGATTGGAAGAAGCTCTGTCTCATTCTAATTTTGTTAGTTGACGGTGTTGTTGTCTGCGCAAATAAAAATGGGAGAATCACTCCTGAGTATGTTGAAATGTTAGATGACATTGAATTCTTCTTAACATATCCATGGGGACGAGTATCTTTCTCCGAAACCATGGCTCGGTTTGGTCCACCATCTAAGTCTAAAAATCCAATTGAAGATCTTAGAATTCGGCTTCATCAGCAGACTAGTGCTTGTTATGGATTTCCGCTTGCCTTTCAACTTCAGCTTTTCGAGTCTATCCCACTCTTGCTACAGAAGATACCAAATAATTCTGATATACGTGATTTCACACAAAGGGCTTACCAAGGTTTATCCTCTCAAGTGCTACTAAATTATGTAGACGTTATGAACACGGAGATGGACTCCCAGGTAACAAGGTTTCACATACATCTATACTATATCACAATGTATAGATTTCATTATGAACACTGAGGCAGGCTCTCTTTACTACAAGGCCAACTAATCTCTTTTTTATTCATGGAATTTTTGATTCATAGCTGGAAGTATCTCACACTATTTCCCCACACGCTGATTTTGAAAACTCTGATTTATCTTGGGAAGACGAGGTTGAGGATCCCCAAGTGAAGACTATTCTCATGCTCATCCAGAATGGGCATAAATTTACATCTTCTGAGTGGCCTACATCACAGCAAACCCCGGTTGAACCTCTTCCAAACCCTACAAAAACTGACAAGCCTGGCCGCGGGAAACAGAGTGTAAAAAGACCCCCTAGTAGTCGTGCTCTCCACAAGTCTACAACGGCAACTACTTCCACGGCTGATAAGCAACCACAGCCCAACCTGTTTGAAGATGACGTAGAGTGTATCAGTACAACAAATGTTGTTACACTGAAGGAGTGGATTCTCGATCAGAACAAAATCCTTAGGCAGCAGATTGTAGGTGATATTACCAAACTTCTCACTGCATCATCTCATCGTTTTGCAAAGAAACAGGTAACACCATATCCTTCACCAGCTCCATCTGTGCAGCGATCACCATCATTGGATAAAGGAAAATATGTTGCGAATCAAACTCCGTTAAGGCGGTCATCTCGGCTAAATAGAGATATTGATGTGATCTCTCCATTGGTCCATTGTACCACCCCAATTGTGGGTAATGTTTCCGGTGTAAAGAGGCGAAGACGCGAAAAGAAAACGGATCATGTTTTGCATGAACCTACCGCTCCGGATACTGAAATGGTGGATGCGCCTGTCTTTCTCGATCTCACAGATCCAACCACACAGATAGATGGTACAGTTGTTGGGAGGATGAGCCAGCTCCCTCTGGTGGATGACACATTAGTGGTGGATGAGCCAGCTCCCTCTGGTGGACTGAACTGTGGGGAAGATTTGGAGAATCCACAAACAGCGGACAGTACACCTGGGGGACTTGATACTACCACAGTTAGCGACGATATGGAGGGTTCAGGTGCGGTCGATAGAGTTAATCATGTGGATGGTACAAGGGAGGTGGATGGTACAAAACAGGTTGACGTTACATTCGCCGTGGATAAGACAGTTATGGTGGATATATATGAGGAGGTGGATAAGACACCGTCGGTGGATGGTACAGACCAGGTGGATGAGATAGATGACATTGTTGGAATGAACATTGGCGAAAAGGAAGGCCTCCCATCCCAGGTGGATGGATGCCAAGACATCTCTGTTATGGTGGACAAGACAGATGAGATGGTGGTGGATGCTAGTGATACATATCAGGTGGATGGGATAGATGACATTATTGGAATGAACATTGGCGGAAAGGAGGGGATCCCATCCCAGGTGGATGTTTGCCGAGACACCTCTGATTTGGTGGACAAGACAGATGTGACAACAGTGATCCTCCAATCTACTGGATCGAACACCGTTACATATGAGATGGTGGTGGATGCTAGTGATACCCACCTTATTGCTCCGGGGAAACCCTCATCAATAGCTGATTGTGAGGCTGGAGCATGGAGCGAGTGGCCTGGTGTTAAAGATGTAGTAGATGGTGTCACCGGAGGCGGTGAATGTAGCTCTCAGGTAAACACTCCACCTGCGTACACCTTTGAGGAGGTGGAGGAGGTTCCATTCAATGTGGGTGAAGTTGCTGGAAATAAGAGAGTTCCTCGTCCGTCACATTACCTGACTGATGATCAGTTTGTTGGTGATCCTCGACTTAAAGCGCTCTATGCTAGTCGAACAAAAAAACCGATATACCATCCTATTGCATCTGTTGAAGAGTCAGATTATGTTATTTTCAAGCAAATCCTTGAAGAAACACTTGATGAGTAAGTATTGTTACACCAAACTTAGTGATTTTGTATCTTATTCAACTTGCATTTTGTCCTACTGATTTTGAATTGTTTGTTTAGGACTTTTTCCATCATCACAGGGCACATTGTATCCAATGGACACTTCCTGGATATTGCGACGCCCAAGACTTGGTTGTCAACTGCGGTATTTATCTATCTTTTTATGTTTGTATACCCCAACGTTTCCTATATGTTGTCAACACATTAAAAAATGGTTGTGTCATACTATTGCAGCACATCCAGGTTATTACGAAGTTACTATGGAAAAAAAGGTCTACTTATTACCTCAAGGACAGGCGTGCTTTCATTGATCCATGGTTTATATCACTCATCGGACACAAGTACGAGGCAACAAAGGAATGTGTAGACAAATCAGAGATTACATGGGGATACAACCTCAAGACATTTGTGAGTGGGAAATCAACTGGAAGAAATGCAAAATCTGAGTTTATGAGGCATGTTGATTCCATTTACGTACCAATGTTATGGACGTGCCACTGGGTTGGGATTATTGTCAATTTCAAGTATCAGACAGTTGAAATTCTTGATCCTATGACCCACACCATCCCTTGGCTCCTAAAGTCTTTTTTAGACCCGGACCTCACAAAAGAGATTTCTGGTAAGCCATTCACCTGGTTCCGTAGTCCAGGGATTTATCAGGCGAAAGACGAAAGTGATTGTGGTTCGTTAGCTGTCAAATTCCTTGAGATGCACGCTTTTGGGTTAGATATTATAGACATGCGCATGATGAATGATGATGATCTGCTTTTCTTGAGGAAGGGATACGCTATGGACGCTTATGAAACATTTGTGGGGGCTGTGGATAAATCTCGGTAGGCATTTGATTACTACTTCTGTTCTTTTTTATGTACGCTACGTTGCAATGTTTCAACAATGTTATTTGGTAATTTAATTAACTAAATGCGGTGTGACAATTATGTATGTTTAGGCCTATCTATGTCTTTTAATCAAAAATTCCTTTAATCAATCTCTGATGGTTTAAAATAGAAATTAGAGTGTACATTTGTTGTGTGGTTTTGTGCTCCTTAAACAAGAATGTTTTAGTCCACAAATCGTGATATCAAATAAACTATCGGTATACGGTACACCGATAGGCTTATCACTGTTTGATGGGGGTATATGAGTTTAGGGTGAAGGGTCTACACATGGATTGTACACTACCATTTTTTGTCTCCGAATGTACACACCATAATTGTCCACCTGTACATTTTCAGAGTCCCCTCCTTTAAATACACCAAACAAACGACATTACTATACACTTCTTGCCATTTTATTGTCCAATAAATTACTTGCCACAACCCAACTAACCAACATAGGAGAACTGTTCACCGCCATTTAATTATGATTTTCCATTTTTTGTTTTTTACTTAATGCGGTGTCACAAATATGTATGATTCACTGTTCATTTAGGGTTTCGAGTTATTCCTTCTTTTAACCTACTGATCATGATCTCACAAAATCTATCGGTATACGGTACACCCACAAAAAATATCAATATTGGATGGTACACTAGCGGTTTGGGGTATTTTAGGGTTGAGGGTTTACACATGGATGGTACACTACTTGTTTTTGTCCCCGGTGTACAACACCATAATTTTCCACCTGCACACTTTCAGCTTCCCCTCCATTAAATTCACCAACCAAACGACATTACTACCACCACCCAACTAACAAACCTAAGAGAACCGTTCACATCCATTTGATTATGTTATAACTCACATATCTACCACATCAACAACACTCTTCACATGATGTATTATAAAACCCCACAATAAGGCATATACACTTAACACTACCCACATTTCACAATGGTCTTACCTTTCTTACCAAAAGAAGTCCTCTCCATCATTGTCAAAAAGATTGCACAAGATAGTATATTGGAAACTCGCCCCTTCTTAATAGCCGGTACCGTTGGACGCGACATCGTATATGACGAAGATGTTCTCGAAAGCGCAAATATTTTCGTCTTATGCTATAACCCCACTGATATTCTATGGGCTCGCTCGGCGCATTTCTTTTTCAGAAGATGTGTACAAGCACGCAACGAGCTCGCAATATACTATGAATCACTAAGACTTGCAACAAGAGGAGCTGACTTGCAACGTGCAATTACTTATCTTTCTGAACATATACCGTTGGACGGTAAAGGAACTCTAGCACTAGGCATTTTTTGCATATGCAATGGCCAACACGAACTTGCTGCCGTCCACTTACAATGGGTCTTTGATGCATTCGCCGCAAACGGTTCGGATGAATTCCAACGAATGGGGAATGAACTCATTCGAATCTTGGGACTCTTCCACCCAAATTATATGTGTACGTATTCTCACTTGTTTGCATTTCCTGAGGCCATTGGTGTTCCTGACTGTTTCATTGACCACTATGGTTACCTTGAGCCATATTGCAATGACTGTTACCTTTACTTTTGTGCTAGGAGTGTTTCCTATATGCTTTAAGCTTCTCTTACTATTTCACAAACTTTGGTAGTTGTCTTATGAAATCCTTGTCATATTTGTGTGTATTTCTTACATTTTGTAGTTTCGTCTTTAGTTTCCAAACGTCAATGTTATCATGTTATTTCACTTTATATTCTGCATTATATATTGGAAAGTCTTCGATTCGGTGTACGAGTATACACGGTGTACGAGTATACATGATGTACGACTAGACGCGGTGTACGAGTATACTCGGTGTACGCGTATACACGGTGTACGACCATAGTAAGTGAATTACTCTGTCGGCAAATCTGAAACCTTTATGCCATCATACTCAAACGAGTGGTTGGTGTAACTATATATAAGTTCAGAATGAACTATTATTTAACCTTGAATAACCAACCTCCGTGTAGTCATTTCAATCTGCCAAACCACCCACTTGTATTTTTTTATTATTTGTTTATCACTCCAGTTCACTCTTCTCCATGCCACAAAATACAGTTTCCATTCACGCTTTTCCAAACATGGGGTACTATTACCTCCACATTAGCCCTTTTAGTCACAACCTTGGGATAACACCAGTAAACAATACACCTATATTTATGGGAATTTGATTACATATGTACACCTACATTCACCTACTTTTTAAAAGTGACCATACTATGGGAAGAAAAAAGTAGACAGTACACCTTAATGGAAACTATGTACACTTACAAAATTACTACTCTGTTTACAATTATGAATCCCCCAACCCACGTCAACACAAATGAATACTAGGAACTAGTGTACACGAGGAATTCAGTACACCACTAATGTTCGGAGTACTCCTTAACCGCCAAAATGGCCACATACTATGGCAGAACAAATAAGTGGATAGTACACCTCTAATAACAGGTGTAGACAGAAAAGATACAAAATGATAATTAAACCACTGAAAAGGGCAAAAATCAAAGCAAACAAAAAACAGAATACCACGGAGTACAGTACACCGGAAACATCCGTATCTCATTTGTTCCTAAACCTACAGGTATCCTCTCATGTGATACATTGTGTTCAAAAGCATTACATATAACATCAAAATACAGCTCCTCATTAGCTGACAAATATATTAGCCCACAACATATTCCCCAGCTAATGGATAAATCAAAAACGTATTTCTTCGTCAAAAAGTTTCTTCACATCCTTCACTCGATGGCTCGTATCTCCATTAATCAAGCGGCACCAAGCATGTTGCCCTATTGTGTCCAGTCTTCTCGCATCTAGAACATTTGTTTCTTACACTCTTCGCGGGTTTGTTCTACATATACCAAACCACATTTGCCAATATTGTTGTACATTTGTCTAAACAACATTCCCATATTAGAAGCAAAAATATAAGTATATACGTACCGGATCCTCCCCACCAGAAGGTTTGCGGAGTTTTGGCGGCCTGCCCGGTGGACGCTTCGTTTTGGGTGGCTTCACATCTAAATCTAACAAATCATGTGGTTTTTCGACCTCGATTGGGTCTTGTAGAGGCAGTATCACCCCAGCTAATGTTGCCTTCCATTCATCTTTCTTGTGCAAATCATCCACAAGTGTACGGTACTCTAGGCCACGGTTAGAGGCAGCTGCCATTGCATGCCGGCATGGCAAACTCAGAGTTTGGAACTCCATACAGGTACATGTTCTTGCGGCTAAAGATACATGATAACTTTCACCTGATGAGTCTCCTACTTCATAATCCCATTCTGATGCCTTAGTGACGGACAATCCACCAGATGATTTCAACTGCTCAATCAACTGTTTCTCCACCTCCTCTGGAATTTCACCATTCATTTTTTCAATCTTCTTTCTCCTCGCCTCATACCACCTACTCAGCATCTTCCGTATGAACTCAAACATTGCCACAATTGGACTATCTCTTGCAGGTAAGAGTGCATGATTAAGGGACTCAGCAATATTTGAGGTCATCAAATTGTATCTATCACCCTTAAAATGTGCTATTGACCAATGTTTCACTCCAACATCTTCTAAAAAAACCCAGCACCTTACATCTCTTTTTTTAATACGTTCATAACACCTCTCAAAATCTTTGATCCTGAACATTTCTCCTGCTTGGAACACCAAGCCTGCCAAGAAATCTCTGCCTTTCTTCTTGTACAGCTTCTTAACATTACCCATCAAATGCACAAGACAACATCCATGGTGAGCTTTCGGGTAAACTTCTTCCTTCGCCTTATAAATAGAACCGTGTCTGTCGGAGACAATGGTCAGATCAGACCCATCTACAATAATCTCTGAAAGTTTCTCGAAAAACCACTTCCATGACGCATCATTTTCGCTCTCCACCACAGCAAAACCTATTGGAAACACTTGATAATTTGCGTCTTGGCAACTTGCAGTTAAGAGGCATCCCTTGTACTTGCCAAATAGATGAGTACCATTAACCACAACCACTCTACGCAAATGTGGCACCCCTTGCACTGAAGCACCTAAAGCCATAAATACATATTTAAACCTATTAGCTCCCAAGTCATCTTTCTCAGTCTTCAGATGATAAATTGTGTCGGGGTTAGCTAATTTCAACATATACAAATACAATGGTAGCTTTCCAACATTTCCAGTAAGACACTCTCACGTTATGTTCATCACGCATTGTTTCTACCAAATCTCTAGCTCGTGGACCAGCCCCAAACTTCTTGTATTTATTTCTTAACAATGCTGCGATGACCTTAGAAGTAGCATGTTTCGAAAAATGCTTCCTAGTTTCCACACCACAAACGTGATTCAGGTTTGCCTTTCTAACCTCATACTCCTCTGATTCACCTACCTGGTGTGCATACACCCTCCAATCACACTTTTTATCAACACAGTTTGCAACAAGGTAGTCTTTAGCAAATTTGGTTATCTTGAAAGTAAATACCCGATTTATTGCATATATGGACATGCCGATTTTGAAGTCTTCCCTTGTATCGAAAACCCTCCCCACATACATGTCATCATCCTCCTTTCTCAGGTCTATACACTTACTGAGGGAAATACAAGCCTCTGGATCACTAAACATCGGACCAACATCATCATACCCATATGTTTCACTGACACATATGCCTTTTTTGGGTTCTCTGGCTGGAACTCCCTTCCTTCTTGTATCATTGCAATGTTTGTCGGAGGATCCACAAAATCATCATCATCCTCAGAACCCAATTCCATGCCACAGTTTTCGTTTTCGATATAATCCGTCCAAAAATCATAATCGTACTCCCCCTCTTCCGATCCGTAGTCATACTCATAATCTTCTTCATCATCACCTACCACACCCTCCTCATCAGCATTACCCTCAAAGCCTCCATATGCCACCATTTCATCCATCATAACCATGTCTTCTTCCATATGCTTCATCAGCTGCTCAGCTTCCAATGCCTCCACGTGGGCTAATAGTACTTCATCATCCACTTCATCATAATTTGTCCTCATTGCGTTGGATGTTGCCCCATCTTCCCACAACGTTCGAGGTTCTGGACCAACTACTTCACTCATTGTCATTATCCCTACCGCCCTAGGGGGATGTCCCAATGTTACAGTTGTTGGGAAAACAGCTTTGCGAGTGGATGACATTAACCCATGCGGTGGACTGAACACAGATACAGTCGTGGGGGATAAAAGGTTGGTGGATGTTATTGGCTTATTTGGTGGACTGACCACCTGAACACCTGGAATGGGGGTGGACGAGAACGGTATAATTGCCATTGATAACCCACTTTGGTTTGAAGGACTGCCTCGATGACACATTTCAGTTTCTTCACTAGGGACCTCCACAATCATACCAAAGCCTCCCCTATGACCCCAAGCTTCACTTATTTCTGGAAAGTCTTCGTCGAGAATCCTCAAACCACCTCCAACGCTCTCCCTGAAAGTCACAAACAGATTCACAGATTTGTCGCCTCTCCTTAGTCCGAAAAACGTTCGCATGTCTCCTTCTGAAACAATGATACACGGTGGTATTTCTTTCCCTTGTGCCCTAACCAGAATATCATCAAACCAATAACTAAGCTCCACGCATATACCCAACCTACACAGCCCATATAACTTGGCCACACTTTCTTCAAACTGCCTTACCCTTGTCACGTTTTTGCAAGTTATGCATCTTGATGTGCGGGACATATCCATTTTAAACTCCCAACTACCGTTTATGTATACTATCCACCGACCCGCAGTCACAACTACAACATCGTCCACCTCTGTAACACACCAAAACGAGATTAGATACGTGTCCGTACACCATACAGAACACCCTACAAACAGAAAACCCAGTTTATATATGTACACCTACCTTCACTGTTTGTCATTTCCATCCTCTCTTTAGCCAGGAACAGAGGGGAACCAACTGCACATTTCCCCCTATCGAGCGGCATTCTTCTAACAATTCTCCTCCACCACAAATTAACCTAAATTCGTACACTTTATCTCTCTAAACTACCCTAACAGCTTTTATTAATTTTAAATTGTCCCTTAAATATCTTTCTTAACCTCACCACAAACTAACCACGGTCAAAAACTAACCACTGCATAACACCCCTCTTTCAATCAGAGTCTTCCCTCTTATCACCATTCCTCTATTAGACCCTTTTCCGTCATTTCACCTGGACTCAGCTATTACACAAAAAACAGAAACTACCCAACTATCAAATTCACTACAGTGAATAGCCCATCTTCCCTAATAACTTTTCTAAAAGTGTCCATACAACTAAAATATCCTAAAAACAATGCTGGACTAGACTAGGTTGGGTTTTCTTATCGGCCGAATCCGAAACTAGAGAGTAGCGAATTTTTGTCCGCCATTTTATAGGTTATCAGCAAACATTCAAAACTTTAACTATATGAATAAATTTGGTTGGCTGCGTATTTCACATTGCTTTTGGCCAAATTTGGTTGCTGCGTATTTCATGATCAATATTTGTTTGTATAGTAAAACAAAGAGGTAAAAGTTTGGGGGAAACTCATTCTATTTGTATTTTTAGAGGGGAAAATACGCATATATACTTATCAGATTTTTAAAATGCGATTTTGGTTAACTTGATCGTGTTTACGGTTTAGTTAAGAAATGAGCTAAACTAGTTTTATTTGGTCACTTTCGAAGAGATAATTAGTTTGTGTAGTAACTTTTTGATTGGTAGTAAAATGAAGAGGTAAAAAATCTGGGAAGAAGTCATTTTTGTGGTATTTATAGGAAAAAAGTACGCAGCCAACCCGAAAAAACTCCATATATAAAAGATTAATCTCCGATACATGTAAAATTTCATATATTGTTGGTATTTTGAGCATCTACCGTGATTAAACACTACTAAAATATTTAAAACTTGAATCATCATCCCTCTCTAGCTGTACAGTGAACCATGAGTTGGTGAAGATTTGTTTTTAACAGAAAATTTAAAACAAAGAATAGAAACGAGGTATGAGACTACATGATGACTTTGTGCATGCCAACTAGCTACGTCATGCGAATAGTTACACAAGTAGGCAGTGTGCCTCTGACTCTTTTGGCTCCAAGTACATTTGTATTGTTCTTCTAGACAATAATTATTGTCTTAAAACCACACGCCCTACGGCACTAAAGGTTGTTAATTCATAGTGGAATGGACTCAACTTCTTATATACCCTTTTCTCTCTGTGCCAAATCAGCAGACCACGTTTTAATCTCATTTGCCCTCATACCCTTTAATGAGGGTGTGAAATGACCAAAAAACCAGAACAATTGTGCATTAAAAAAAGATTTAATTGGCCCAAAAATTAAAAATTCCAACCAATCAGAATCGAGTCTCCATCATCTTCATCTGAGCTCGAACGAGTCCCGCTCGAAGACCACGAGAATCACCATTGAAGCTCCGAATTGAAGCTTCGTTATCCACATTAGGCGCAGCTTAAGGCAATTAAGGTAAGTCTTCCTTTAACTATAATTCATTCGTAGTTTGTTAGGTCTTAAAAAACGGAAAACCCAAATTGATATTGATATTGAATTTCAATTTTCAATCATTAATATTGCAAATTGATCTGGGTCGCGTACAACAATGCATTAGTAACTAATGTGATACAGTTCAAGCAATCGTTGTGATTGTAGTGGATTTGTGGCTCGAATTCAAATCTTGAGATTTAGTAATTCTCGGTATTACTTTGAAATACTGTAAACTGTGTAGTCGTTTTTTCAGGAGACAATGAGCACAAGTTTCCATTTTGACTATGGAGGACATTATGCTAAGAACGGAGATGGGTATGAATGGATTACAACAAATGGCATGTCTCCAATATTGTTCAAGAGATTATCGGTGGAGGAGATTAGTTATTCGATACTGAAGGATGGTGTATGCAAAAAGGTTGGGATAGATTCAGCTACAGCAGAGGTGAAATTCAGTTTTATTCCATTGGACACGAGACCTTTGAGAGCATCTTATATATGTGATGATGATGACGTTTACGTTTATCTAACGTCGACGGATAGAAACCAAAATAGGACTGTATTACATGTAGAGAATGGTGTATTTTCGAGAAGGAATCAATTGGAACCAACGGATTTAGTCCCACGAAGAGATCAAGCAAGTTCAGTTGGATTGAATTACGAGGTGGTTCCAAGAGCTGCTGCCAATGATGATGTTCCAAGAGCTGATGCCAATGATGATGCTTTGACTCTTTATGCAGTCCCGGAAGAACAATATGAGGAGCCAATCAATGATAATGTTAGTGGAGATTGGGATGGAGATTGTGAGAATATAAATATCAATCATTCAGATTACTCATCAGATGGGAATAGAGAAAATGGTATGGAATATGACTTTGATGAGCCTCCGTATGATGAAGAAATTGTGGTGGAGAAGACATGGGAAGATGAGATGGATTTGGAAATAGGTAAAGAATTCCAAAATAAGAAGGAAGTGAAAGAATTTGTTGAGAGAGGTGCGCATAAAGCATGTTTTGCAACCTTGACAAAGAAGAGTGATAGAACAAGATATGTGGTTAGATGTAGTCTTTGGAGGCAAGGGTGTAAATGGTATCTTCATGGTGTGAAGGTTAAGAATTCAACTTCTTTTCGTGTTACGGTATACAACAAGATGCACACATGCTCTCGGGCTAGTGCAAATACAAGCAGTGATAATAGAAACAAAGCCTCTTCTGGACTAGTTGCTGGTCTTCTGAGAGAAGACTATCCAGGTGTACTAAAGACTCCAACAGCTAAAAGTCTCATGGATCTGGTTCAAAGAAAATTTGGTGTACCACCGTCCTATTCTACTTGTTGGCGGGGTAAAAATGAAGCTATTAACGAGGTACATGGTAAACCAGAAGAAGGATACAAGCAATTGTACTCTTATCTATATATGTTAGAGAAAGTGAATCCGGGCACAAAAACAGAAGTGGAGTTGGATGAGTTAGGAAGGTTCAAGTTTTTATTCTCGCACTCGGAGCTTGCATTGAAGGGTTTAAATCCATGAGGAAAGTTCTCATTGTGGATGGAACTTTTCTTAAGAGTGGATATGGTGGTGTGCTTTTGATTGCCACGGCTCAGGATCCTAATCGGCACACTTATCCGATTGCATTTGCTGTAGTGGATAGTGAAAATGATGCAAGTTGGACGTGGTTTTTCAAAACACTGAAAACTGTTATAGACGATAGTCCAGAGCTTGTTTTTGTTAGTGACAGAAATGCAAGCCTAAAGAAGAGCATAGAACAGGTGTACCCGATGGCTAAGCATGGGTTTTGTATCTTTCATCTGTCCCAAAACGTGAGACTAAAAGTTTCATACTCAAACAAAGAAGTAGTTGCAAAGATGTTTCGGGGAATTGCGGAGATTTATACAGAAAATGAGTTCCTTAGAAGGTACGAAGATTTTAAGAGAAGATACCCTAAAGTAGGCGAGTATCTAGATGGAAATGCAAGCCTAGGTGAAGACAAATGGGCGAGGTGCTACTTTCCCGGAACAAGGTACAATATAGATACAACAAATTCTGTAGAATCGCTTAACAATGTCCTCGAGGAAGCAAGGAATTACAATTTGTTACCGATGATAGATGTGATTGTGGCAAAAGTTTCTGAATGGTTCAACAAACATAGGAAAGACAGTGTTGGTTACCATAAAAAGTTAGTGCCAATTGTGGAAGACATTTTGCATGAGAGATGTGCGGAGGCAAGACACTTGATTGTGACCGAGCTAAACATGTATCAACTTGAATATAGTGTCGTTGGACGGGATGGAAAGAATTACTTGGTGAACTTGCGAAGCAAAAGTTGCATTTGCAATACTTTTGATATTGACAAATATCCTTGTGTCCATGGAATAGCCGCACTCTTTACACTCATGAGGCAAGAAGCAAGGACAATGAGTTATGAGTTAAGTGATTTGTGTGATAAATATTATAAAGTTGAGTATTGGGTTTTAGCGTATTCTAAAACCATTTATCTAGTCCCACATAAGTCTGAGTGGAGAGTTCCAACATCTGAAGCAAAGAAGTGTGCCTTACCTCCAGCCTACAAAAACAGCAGGGGAAGACGACGAGTACGAAGGCATCCATCAACAGGTGAACCTCAACCAAAGAAGAAAGCGGTTGCCCATGAGAGCCAAGGAGGTTGTTCAGGGGCTGGTCCAAGTCGTGTGGAAGGGGGCGGTGAGGAATGATCATGATTTGTTGTGTTTGTTACAATCAAAGCTTGTTGGGATGATGTGACAATCTGTTTGAACTACTAGACTTACTGGTTGTGGTATTACAATGTGTTTGAACTTACTGGTTGTTGTATTACAATGGACATATTGTTATTGTTATTGTGATTTCCAATATTATTTTGAAATTAGACATATTGTTATTTTTTGTTGTTTCATTTAATTGCTATGTTTCATTTTATTGTTAATGGTATTTAATTAAAACATTTCAATTTTTAATTAAATAATCGTCGGTTAATCAATATTCTTAAATACATTTATCTTTCAAAATATTTCAATTAAAATCCAAGTAAGAAAAAATAACCTAGAAAAAGTAATCTATGGAATTGGAATGTACTTGTTTCAAAATGTTTTATAAGTACCATACACTTCTAAGAAGACTTTCTTTATGTCATATACCTTAAGGTCCAAAACTTCACACATGTTGTGGTTTTACAAATATTATATCATGGAAACATTGCAAATATCATAGCAATACTATATATGCCATGGACCACTGGAAATTATTTTTTAAGAACATGGTAACACTAATTATATAGCTAAAACACCATTTGAACCACTATTACCATTGCCGAACCACTGCGAAACTCGGGAATACTTTGTAGTAAATGACGGCGCACATGTCCTAAATACACATCACATGTGGGGAAATATGTGGTCCCCAATAATCTGTTATAATCGTTTTATTTAAATTTAAAAATTAAAACAGATTTTCCCACTTATAAATAAGGAAAATCACTTTCCCTTTCCTCCAATTTCTAGGGTTTTCACCGTCGGGAACCAGAGGTGAGAAAGAGAGCGACGAGAATACCTCCGATCTACCAAGGAACAATCAAGGGTTTCCACATTCAAGTTTAGGTAACTTCAATTTCACCTTAATTGTTTGCTTCGTTTTGTCAATTTTGGGTTGATATCGTTTACTAATTCGGGTCTACGATTGGCTCAAGAACATGGGTTGGCGGGATCGACACTCCATTTTTGGCCCATTCGATACAGGCTCTAACAACAGCAACTCATCTTCTTCGGGAACACCTAGATGGATTAACTATGACGACGAGGACCTAATGGATAGCTATGAAGACGACCGTCAGATTACGTGGAGGTGGGTTCCAGTTGAAGAAGGGATCCCAACCCGGTGTTACTGCGGAGGACCAGTCCTGCTTAAGACTCATACGTTTGGGTTACACATTGGAAAAAGTTACTACTCTTGTCCCAATGATCTAGAGGTAAAGACTTATATGCCATAGGAGTGTGTATGTGGAATCATGTGTATGTTCATTAAAGACTTACAATTGGGGTGTGTATGTTAGGATGGAGATTGCCACGTTTACAAACTGTTTGACGATGCAATCATTGAGGAGATTGCTGACATCAATAGCAAATTGAAGGCCGACGCAGATAGGGTTTCAGAATGGATCAAGAATTACGAGGAAGAGAAAGAGCAAGAAATAGCGCAACTCAAGCATATGGTGAAGGAATCGAATGATCTAAAGGAGATGGTCATGAAAGTTCAAAATGTTTTGCAAAAACACCAACTAAACAAAGTAGTTCAAAAGCAACACAAACGTCTAATATAAATAGATCAGAGTTCAAGACGAGTTTAAGAGGAGGGAGAAGGGTCTTTCTTTTTCCTTGGAGAGTTACGTGTTCTTGATGCATCCCTCACCCTCTTCTCACCAACAACATCCGCAGCCTTCTCCTTTCCCTTCTCCTTTCCCTTCTCAGATTCATCACATTCCTTGTCTTTGTCAAAACCTAAAGACTGTACAAATGCCTCCACAAGCTTGAGTCTTGTATCCTGCCCACCAAGCATGTTGAAAACTTTGTCAAACCCATCTTCCATACTTTTAGTCATCTTATGTATCCTTTCCTCTAGGTCTTTCCTTATCTCTGCCAATTCAGAATTAATTTGTGGGATTGTGTGCTCCTCCGCAGTCACTTCTTCCTATGCCTTATCCGCAGTGACTTCTTCTTCTTTCTCTGACATTCCTCTAGCTTCCACATCATTTCTGAACATACATTCAAACAATATAGGCCTTTTTTCGATGACTAAACGGCGGTGCCAAGTTTCAACAATGTAATCACCAGCATCTGGATTGTCCTCCACAGGGTCAAAGATTTCTTGCAAGAGGGGCACTTCACCAATATATGGTCTCATTATACTGCTAATATTCTGTAAATAAATCTTTGTTCAAACGGTTAACAACAAAAACATAAGAAAGAAGCTACATAGAAGAGTAATACTAACCGTTGTTTTCTCAAGTGCGTCATTGATATCAGAAAGTGGAAATCCTGTGGAACCACTTTTTTTGTATGCGGACTTGCACATTCTAGGACAAGCACTTGGTGCTTCAATAAGATCATCTATGAATTTCTTCTTCAATTCTGGAATTGCCTCAAAAGCAAGAAGCTACATGCATACATAATGCATACATAACACATAAAGACAATCAATAATTAAAACTTAAATTTACAAAAGGAAAATAATCATGAATATGATTACAAAAGGAGTATGATTTATCTGCAAAGGAATATTGAAACTTGGAAAACACCAACCATCCTTATCCACAACTCCTTTGAAATTATCAAACAAATGCTTCATTTCTTCTAGATTGTCATAAAATGATAATCGTCCCCAAGGAAATGTCTGACACAAAATTGAAGATCATTAGCCGCTCTAAGAAGAACGGGTGTACAACAGGTGCTCCTTTTCCAATTACTCCTCTTCCTCTCTTTCCCCTTCCAATTATCACACTTGATAGGAAGTACAAAATAGCCATATGCAACCTATCGAGGACACGGTGCCATTGACATGAACTTATGCTTCACAAGTTCATATGTTATTGTTGTCCCATGGTCGAAATTTCGAGAAACAAACCCTAAACCACCCATTCGTTCCCAATTTATTGGAAAATTGTGACAGTACAATCCATATATTAGACCGTGTTCTCGGATAGAATATCGGATAGGCACACCATTGACGACAAACCAAGCTTCACGTAACTTAGATGTACACACCGTACGGAGAAACAACATCCACATACCCATAACCTTATGTGTTCGAGGCGTAGCCATGTGGAAGAAGTGCTTGAATTGCGGATGCTCTAAGAACCATCTCTTTTCATGTGGCAATAGACCATCTATTGCTGCCACTGCCTCCTTTGATATAACACCTTGAAGATATCTTTATTGCCTTATTATACTCGCTGTAAGGGAAGTACATCTCGAGAGGTATCAATGCTTCAGTTTCGTCGTCTGAATCCTGCAATCATAAAAACACATCTAATCACAAATCCCATTTATAAACGAAGTCTTTTATAAACGGTTCTTTCTTATAAACCCTAATTTCTTTTTCAATTTTCTTCTTCAATCCTACAACGATTTTTACGGATTTTTACATACCGTTGTTGAATTTGCATCCGGATTTTCTTCTTTGTCCGATTTTTGAGAATCCGATTTCTGAGAATCCGATTTCTGACCGCGTCGTCTTCCTTTGAACGCGGTTCCTCATCAATTGGAACTTCTCTCGGTGGTGTTAAAATCCATGAGAGGGATTTCCCTATCCTCTGGGATTTCACAATCTTTTGTTGTTTTCGAACTGGATCCTTTCTTTACATTTCTTCTTTTCGTACGCATCCTTGCACTCTTTGCCGCTGAGCAACACTCAATCGAAGATAACTGAAGATTTCGAGTTGTTCCGAGTGGTGCAGAATCGAGCAGTTGAAGATTAATTGAGAGAGAGGGAAGGAAGAAAGAAGAAAACGAAAATTTTAGGGATTTGAAGGGTCGAAGTGGTGCAGATCTAACGACGACGTTTTTGTTTTTGCATTTAGGTCGGATCGTGGGTTGGATCCTGGTTGGGTCGGATCCTTGTGGTTGGGTCGGTAAATATTTCAACTTTGCTCTTTTTTAGTCTTTTACACATCATTTTCGTTTTATAAAAAAACATTTATTAAATAGAAATTAGGAGTAGGGCATTTCAGATTAATACAAATCTTGTAAGGGCATTTCAGAAGATGGTCCTTCATAGTGAAACAAAGACTTTAAAAACAAAACAGAAGAATCAATTAAGAAGCACAAGCGGGTTTATTAATTATATATCCTCTGCGAGTTTCCCACCATTGGATTGAAACTAGGGTCAATTTGTGTAAGAGGCTTTTAGGAAACTAACCCATTTTAATAAATTTATTAGGGATAATAGCTATGTAATAAAAAAAAATAAAGAGAATAGCAAATGAGTGATGTGATTTGAGGATGTTTTGTCTCTTTTATCCTTTATATATTTGTGTTCTATACTACATAAACAAAATTATTTCTATGTAGTACTTTTGGAATGGTTAACCCAAACCTAAAATTTTAACATTCAAAACTAACCCTAAACCCCAAACCCAGACCCTACCCCTAAAACTATACCCTAATTAGGGAATAGTTAACCCAAACCCAAAAATTTAACATTCAAAACTAAACCCTAAACCCAAACCCTATCCCCTAAAACTATACCCTAATTTTGGAATAGTTAACCCAAACCCAAAAATTTAACATTCAAAACTAAACCCTAAACCCCAAACCCATACCCTACCCCCTAAAACTATACCCTAATTTTGGAATAGTTAACCCAAACCCAAAAATTTAACATTCAAAACTAAACCCTAAACCCCAAACCCAAACCCTACCCCTTAAAACTATACCCTAATTACACACAAAAGTTCGGATGAACTCAAGCAAATCAGTGTTTTGATAGAGCTTTGATTATGTAACTATGTAACTACCCTAAGTTCTTGTCTCTGTTTTTTCGAAAGAAGAAGAAAGGTTTTGTTGTTGAGGGCATTTTCGTCCTAATACACAATATACAAAATGTACAGTATTTTGAGTTACTCCATTAATTTAATTTTTTCCCTTGAAACTATTGCATTTGTGGTCTTGCATAAACCTACGTGTTCTCTACAAGCCAAACAAAACTTTTTCCAGATTTTTCTTCGAAATTAGGGGTTGCAGAGTTTTGCTGTGTTTGATTGGTTTCAGAGTTATAGTGGTCCCAAAGAAGAAGAAAAAGAAGCAATTTGATATTCTCTTTAACCTCTAACTCTCTCTACTCTGGTCTTGAGCAAAATCTCAAAAGGCAAATAAATAATATTGAATGTCTCTTCAACGACCCCAATGGGAACTCCAGTTCTTCTTCTTCCCCCAAGAACCACAAAACTGGTACTTGTTGTCATACAAAAGATTTTGTTCTTTTTTTTAACTCATTTTTGACAAATTTGAGATAAATTGCTTTGTATGATTTTTTTCAGAGGAGAGTGATGACGAGTTGTTAATGGTTCCTGACATGGAAGCAGCTGGATCAACAGGTGTTCTAAGTAGCAGCGCCGACGACGGAGCTAATAATCCGGAGCTTGATCAGACCCAAAACGGAATCTTCACCGGAAAACGTCGCCGAGGAAGAAACCCTGTTGATAAAAGAGTATAGAAGTCTCAAAAGGTAAAATGAGTAATGACCCATTTCAAATTTATGCAATTGAAATTTGTTAATTGTGATTTTTTTTTGGGGTAGACTGTTGAGGAATAGAGTATCAGCACAACAAGCGAGAGAGAGGAAGAAAGTGTATGTGAGTGATTTGGAATCAAGAGCTAATGAGTTGCAGAACAATAATGATCAACTCGAAGAGAAGATATCTACTTTAATGAATGAGAATACTATGCTTCGTAAAATGCTTATTAACACTAGGCCTAAAGCTGATGATTGACCTTTAATGTTGTATGATTATCTCTTTATTTTTTGTTTTGTATACAACTTTTGTTCGAATAACAACATTCAGTTTGAGCATCACTGTCTCCAATGTTTTGAGTTTGTCAGTTTTGTCTCAGTGGATAAAATGTGATTGAGATTTGCATAATCAAGACAACTTAATTAGGCTTTTAATCCTAAAAGGGCAAATTAAAAATGTCACTGTGGGTCCCACGTGAATGAAACGAAGCGTCTGGAGATTTGTTTTCGTAGAGACGAAGCTGCTATATAAGTGAGAAAATAGATTAATTATTACTTGACAGAGATTTTATAGATCGGAAGCAAAGAATCATCTCGAAGCAATGGCGAATTTTGGTGAAGGAAGAAGAGGAACCGGAGGTATGTTGCCGCTACTAGCTCTAAGCGCCGTCGCGGAGTACTGTAGACTACCGTGGAAACCGCCGGTTACGGCGGGTCTTTTGGCGGCAAACACTCTCGTTTATCTCAGACCGGCGTTAATCGATCCTTTGATTCCTCACATCAGTGAGGTCTGGTTCAATCCCCACCTCATCCTCAAGGTAACCTCCTTGATCTCTTTGTTTAATCGATTGTGAAATCAATTACACACATGATTGCGATCTGGAATTCGAATTTTGTGTATGTACCAATCCATGTAGAATTGGGGATTTTGTTCTTAGAGAAAGTACCTTGACCTAATCGTTCTCTAACCTAATGTTGATCATTAGTTTCCGTTGATTCAATCAGAGAAGATATAAAATCATTTGATCAATCTCGATTAGTTTTTCATTCTATGCTAATTTTGGTTTCTTGTTGTGTATTTGTGTTAAACAGCATAAGGACTTGAAACGCTTCTTTCTATCAGCGTTCTACCATCTCAACGAGCCTCACTTAGTTTACAACATGATGTCTCTTCTCTGGAAAGGTATTAAGCTCGAGACATCTATGGGAAGCAGCGAGTTTGCTTCCATGGTCTTTGCACTCATTGGTATGTCTCAAGGAGTCACATTGCTGCTAGCCAAATCTCTTCTTGTCTTTAACTACGACAGACCCTATTACAACGAATACGCCGTTGGATTCTCGGGAGTCCTCTTTGCTTTGAAAGTTGTTCTCAATGCTCAAGCCGAGGATTACACGAGCGTGTACGGGATTCTAGTCCCAACAAAGTATGCTGCTTGGGCAGAACTGGTTCTTGTGCAGTTGTTTGTACCGAACGCTTCGTTTCTTGGACATTTAGGTGGGATCCTTGCGGGTATTCTGTATATGAAGTTGAAGGGTTCTCACTCAGGCTCTGATCCTGTGACCATGGCGGTTAGAGGTGTCACCCGATTCGTGACCTGGCCTTTAAGGTTTCTGAACAGTATGGTTAGGTCTCGGAGAAGGAGGATTTCAGGGAGAGGAAGAGTGGGAAGAGGCCAGACTGGGATAGCAGGACCTGGTATATGGAGATGCCAGTCTTGTACATATGATAATTCTGGTTGGCAAAGTGTGTGCGAGATGTGTGGCTCGGGACGCGGTAGAGGAAACGGATGGTCAGTGACTCAGGGACCGGCACAGTCTTCTTCTAATGATCTCCCTTTAGATGAGCTGCGCCGTCGAAGAGTAGAGAGGTTTAGTTGATCTCTGGATCATTCTTAGAAGTGAGGAAACAAGTGTGAATGAAGCTCTTAGTTGAGTCATTCATTGCATTAGCATATGATTAGAGAGATTTTAGTGGTAGTTTTTTCAACCTGTTTCTTCAATGTACAATATCTTGTGCTTTTGTTGCTGAAGATTTGGTGCTACGAAATGAAAAAAAAGTCTGTATTTTTTGTTTAGATCACACTGAATGAGTGCTGGCTTTTAGAGAAAAAAAATCAATCAAAATGTTTGACGTCTTGAGCTAATGAACTCTCTGGTTGGGACGAAAATTGATCTTAAAAAATAAAGTGGGGGCGTTTATAAAGAGAAACAAATTGAGGGACCAAATGTAAAAAGAGAATAAGGCACTGTTACACGATAGAGCAAGGGAGATACTGAGAGTGAGAGTCAGCGGAAGCGGATCGGTGAGCTACAAATAATGTACTCATGCGATGAATCCGACAAATATTTGATCATACATCGAGTTTTGTGGTAACTGAAATGGGTAAATGTGTCTTCTTTGTGATATGGAAATTAGTCGGCTTGGACCAATGTTGAAATCTTCCTCTTTAGTGTGCTCAGTAGTTTCTACTACTTTATGCATCTCACGAATGTTTACAGATTCTGTATTCTGTATTCCGATGAATATATACAGCTCAAATGGTTGACGATTTGAAGGGTACGGTGTCAAATGCTTATTATTTTCAGGAGATAGTAACAAGTGCTTGCAAATTTAGGACAGTCAGCGTAAACAGAGACGAAAACGACGGCGCAGTGTAGGCACTTGATGTCTGTGAAGGAGAGATGCGATATGGTTGGAAGTTAAGTAACTGACACAGTCTATAAATAGAAAAGGTGCGAGGTATATGCCCACCCTGGAGTTGGTATGTCCTCAGTTTCCTCTACCTATTATTAGCAGTATCGACATTATTAGTTTTCTGTTTTTTCCCTTTTATATACTCTCTTCTTGAATACAGATTCTGTTTATGACTAACAGAATAAACTCTGATTCCTTTTTTCCTCCCAATTCCATGTCTCATTACTCGCTTGGCAATGCAATGAGGGAGCAGCCAAGGCATTATTGAAGGTTGAAGCAGTTTCTCTTTTCTCGACCAACCGTCAACCCGTAGAGTTTGATCTCGACTAGGATGGCAAGCCCCAATGTTACAGGGCATTGCCCTGCTCCAATGAAGGCAACCTCTAATGGGGCCTTCCAAAACGAAAGCCCTCTTGATTTCGCGCTTCCTCTGATCATCCTACAAATCGTCTTGGTGGTTGTGTTTACAAGGCTCTTAGCTTACTTGCTAAAGCCTCTGAAACAGCCTAGGGTCATTGCTGAGATCATTGTGAGTTTCCTTCAGTCTCGTTGTTTTTTTTCCGTTCTTTTGAATGATAATCACATAGCAAAAAGGGACTAAAATGGATGGTTCTGTAGGGAGGGATACTGCTTGGACCTTCTGCTCTGGGACGAAGCAAGGTCTATCTTGACACCATCTTCCCAAAAAAGAGCTTGACCGTTTTAGATACTCTCGCCAACATCGGTCTTCTGTTTTTCTTGTTTCTAGTTGGGCTTGAGCTTGACTTTGCAGCAATCAGAAAAACCGGAAAGAAATCATTATTGATAGCTCTAGCTGGGATCTCACTTCCTTTTGTAATGGGTGTAGGCACATCTTTTGTTCTCAGTGCCACCATAAGCAAAGGAGTCAATCAGCTTCCTTTTATAGTCTTCATGGGTGTTGCCTTATCAATCACTGCCTTCCCTGTGCTTGCTCGTATTCTTGCTGAGCTAAAGCTTCTAACAACCGATATTGGACGTATGGCGATGTCTGCAGCAGGAGTGAACGATGTTGCAGCTTGGATACTGCTTGCGCTTGCTATTGCTCTCTCAGGAGATGGGAGTTCTCCACTTGTATCTGTTTGGGTTCTTCTCTGTGGATCTGGATTTGTGACCTTTGCAGTTCTGGTAATCAAACCTCTGCTTGGTTATATGGCTAGACGCTGTCCCGAGGGAGAGCCTGTGAAGGAACTCTATGTCTGTATCACTCTCACCTTGGTTTTAGCAGCAAGCTTTGTTACAGACACTATTGGGATACATGCGCTGTTCGGGGCGTTTGTGGTAGGCATAGTAACTCCTAAGGAAGGACCTTTTTGCAGAATTTTGACTGAGAAGATAGAGGATCTTGTCTCGGGGCTTCTCCTACCGCTGTATTTTGCGGCTAGCGGTCTCAAAACTGATGTGACAACGATCAGAGGAGCGCAGTCATGGGGACTTCTAGTTCTTGTCATACTCACCACTTGTTTCGGAAAGATTGTAGGAACCGTTGGTGCCTCGCTGCTCTGCAAGGTTCCTTTCAGAGAAGCCATGGCACTTGGAATCCTTATGAACACTAAAGGTTTAGTAGAGCTCATTGTTCTAAACATTGGCAAGGACCGGAAGGTAGAGATTCTGCAATCGATAATAAGACTTACAAAATAATGTTAAAAACTCAAGTGATCTAATTAACAATTTTGCGAGCAGGTGCTGAATGATCAATCATTTGCAATCTTAGTTCTAATGGCATTGTTCACGACCTTCATCACAACTCCACTTCTGATGGTGATTTACAAGCCGGCAAGAAAAGGAGCACCATACAAGCACAGAACAATCCAAAGAAAAGATCATGATTCTGAGCTACGGATACTTGCTTGCTTCCACAGTACCCGCAACATCCCCACATTGATCAATCTGATCGAATCATCAAGAGGAACTGGCAAAAGAGGACGCCTCTGCGTTTACGCGATGCATCTTATGGAGCTCTCTGAACGGTCATCCGCTATCGCAATGGTTCACAAAGCTAGGAACAACGGACTCCCGATCTGGAACAAGATCGAGAGATCAACGGATCAAATGGTGATTGCTTTCGAAGCTTACCAGCATCTCAGAGCTGTAGCGGTTAGACCCATGACCGCAATCTCTGACCTAAGCAGCATCCACGAGGACATATGCACAAGCGCGCATCAGAAGCGAGTGGCGATGATTCTGCTTCCGTTTCACAAGCATCAGAGAATGGACGGATCGTTGGAGTCAATTGGACATGCTTTCCGCGATGTGAACCAACGGGTCTTACAACGAGCTCCTTGCTCAGTCGGTATTCTTGTGGACAGAGGACTCGGAGGAAGCTCACAGGTTGTAGCCAGCGAAGTTGCTTACAAAGTCGTGGTTCCATTCTTCGGAGGCCTAGACGACAGAGAAGCTCTCGCCTATGGTATGCAAATGGTGGAACATCCAGGAATCACACTTACCGTTCTCAAATTCGTAGCTGCAAGAGGAACACTGAAGAAATTCGATAAAGGCGAAGAAGACGAAAAGGATAAGAAAGAGAAAGAGATCGACGACGAGCTTCTGAAGGAGTTGATGAACGATCCAAGAGGGAAAGAGTCGTTGGCTTACGAAGAGAGAGTCGTTGAGAGCAAAGAAGATGTAAACGCAACACTTAAAGCAATGAGCAAATGCAATCTTTTCGTGGTTGGGAGAAATGCAGCGGTTGCTTCGTTGGTTAACAGTACTGATTGTCCCGAGTTAGGACCAGTTGGACGTTTGTTGTCGTCGTCAGAGTTTTCAACTACCGCGTCAGTGCTCATCGTTCAGGGATACGATCCTGCAGCGGATACACGGCCGCTCATAGAGGAAGATGATAGTTACGAACAGTCTTCCAGAGAAATTGCAGACTCAACGGTCTGATGGTAACGGACTAATCAGTTTATTACAGAGCCAAAACAAAAAAAAAGAAGCATATCTCTGTTTTTTACTTTTGTCTCACGGAATATTTTGGTTTCTTTTTGGTTGTTCTTTTGTATTTCCCCCTAAAATAATGGTTGCCATTAGATTTACGGGCATGAGAATGGAATCCAAGTTTTTTAAAACAAAATCTATCCACCGAATTTCTTTTCTAAAACTTTAACACTTATAGAAATTGAGACATTTAAGTTGAAAAATATTGGTAAAAGTGGTGGTCCGCACGTTTAAATTAGATTCTAGTGTGTATGGAATATATATAATTTATAGATTGGTCCTTTTCTCAACCAACTTTGTTTTTATGTTTTCGTTCTATTATTGACAAATATTATTCATTTTGAGATGAGGAAATAATCCCACCATTCATTCATTCTATACTTCTCCTTATCTTCAATTAGTATTATCTTTTAATTTTTAAAAGGGTATTTAATCTTTTGATCATTTTGTGGTCTAGAATAGATAGCACTCAAGAGATACTGTTTCTATATAAAAGATATATATAGATCCAAGCTTGTTGGATATGAATGAGTTAAGAAGATGTTAGAAAGTGATAAATGGTGTTGAATTAGTAAAGAATTATCACCTGAAATTCCAAATAATTAGCTGTTTTACAGACATACCGACAAAGAAACTTAAGTAATTAAAGTAAAGCATAAAGCTATCTGATTTGTCAGAATGTTAAAACAGAGTCCAAGTTGACTCCTTGGAGCTTTGATTTTCGTTCCAATAATACCACCTTACTACCTAGTTTTCTTATCAGATCTAAGAAACAGAGAGAGGAAAGATGAGAAAGGGAGTTCTGTATCAAGACAGAGATCGTCAGATTGTGGAACATGAGTTACAAGAAACTGGGTTTAGTCCTGAATCAGAGAAGGTGACAAAAAAGAATGTTGAAGAAGACGACGAATATGAAGAAGAGGAGGAAGAAGAAGAAGAATCTGTGGAGAAGATCTTTGAAAGCAGAGAAGTACCTTCTTGGAAGAAGCAACTGACTTTGAGGGCTTTTATGGTCAGCTTTGTGTTGAGTATCTTGTTTAGCTTCATTGTTATGAAGCTCAACCTCACAACGGGAATCATACCGTCTCTCAATGTCTCTGCTGGTCTTTTGGGATTCTTCTTTGTCAAGACATGGACCAAGATGCTTCATAAGTCTGGTTACTTGAAACAGCCATTTACTCGGCAGGAGAATACTGTTATTCAGACTTGTGTTGTTGCTTCTTCTGGCATTGCCTTCAGCGGTAAAGAAAACTTAACTTCAGTATTGAAACATAAATTTAAGTTAGACATCAGTATTTGATTGAATCTTGCCTTAGTATTGCTTAACGAGAATCATGACTTGGTATTGTGTGTGTGTGTGTTTTGTGACTTAATGATATAAAAGGACAAATCTATTGAGTCTTTTGTACTCATCATTCACCTGCTTTCTCTCTTTCTGGTTTCCTTATTAATAAATGTCTATTTGGGGATATGAAAACATACAGGAGGGTTTGGGACTTACCTCTTTGGAATGAGTGAACGAATTGCAAACCAATCAGGAGACGCTGCCCGTGGCGTCAAGAACCCTTCTTTGGGTTGGATTATCGGTTTCCTCTTCGTTGTTAGCTTTCTTGGTCTGTTCTCGGTTGTTCCCCTGCGAAAGGTTGGTCGCGTTTATTGTTTCCTGCTTTCTCTCCTGTGAACCAAAAAAGGAACAATGAGTTTATGAGATATCGAAATTTGCCGTTTTCTTTGTTTTGCAGATAATGGTAATAGACTTCAAACTAACATACCCAAGTGGTACTGCAACGGCCCATCTTATTAACAGCTTTCATACCCCTCAAGGGGCCAAGCTAGCCAAGTAACTGCCCTTTCACTTCACTTTTTGCTTATTAGTCTTGAGTTCTCTGCTTCCTTTTGATTCGATGCTGCTTCTCTGCATCAGGAAACAAGTGAGGGTGTTGGGGAAGTTCTTCTCCATAAGCTTCTTCTGGAGTTTCTTCCAATGGTTCTTTACCGGAGGAGAGGATTGTGGGTTTTCCAACTTCCCAACATTCGGACTCAAAGCTTACCAATACAAGTAAGCTCAGTGAACAATTCACTTACTCAAAAACAAAGAGCATTGGCTTAAAACCGCAAGCTGGCTTATTGTTTTTTTCAGTAATCCCAGTTGTTGAGTTCCTTTCTGGTGAGAGCCTGATGTACAAACAGGTTCTACTTTGATTTTTCAGCGACATACGTGGGTGTTGGCATGATATGTCCATACATAATCAACATCTCTGTCCTTTTGGGAGGAATCCTCTCTTGGGGGATAATGTGGCCTCTCATTGAAACCAGAAAGGGAGATTGGTTTCCTGCTGATGTTCCATCCAGCAGCATGCATGGTCTTCAGGCTTACAAGGTAAACTAAACTCTCCATAACTTTCTTCTGTTAATTCTCTCTATGAATGCTTCTGCTTTAAGTTAATCTCTATACACTTTGACTATTCAGGTATTCATAGCTGTTGCAATAATCCTGGGAGATGGTTTATACAACTTTTGCAAAGTGCTGAGCCGGACACTTTCAGGACTATTTGTACAGCTTCGAGGACCAAATCCTCCTGCTTCTAGAACCACCTCCTTCACACATGAAGAAGACCCTCATGCTTCCCCATTAAGCCCAAAGCAATCTTATGATGACCAACGCCGTACAAGATTCTTCCTCAAAGACCAAATCCCTTCTTGGTTTGCTGTTGGAGGGTATATCATAATAGCAGCAACATCTACAGCGATACTCCCTCACATGTTCCAGCAGCTGAGATGGTACTACATTCTGGTCATCTATATCTGCGCTCCAGTCTTAGCTTTCTGTAATGCTTATGGAGCTGGACTTACAGATTGGTCCTTGGCTTCCACTTACGGAAAACTCGCAATATTCACAATCGGAGCTTGGGCTGGGTCAGAGCACGGTGGTATGCTGGCTGGCCTAGCAGCATGTGGTGTCATGATGAACATAGTCTCGACAGCTTCGGATCTAACACAAGACTTCAAGACAGGTTACCTCACGTTATCATCTCCAAAGTCAATGTTTGTGAGTCAAGTGATCGGTACAGCAATGGGTTGCGTGGTATCTCCTTGCGTGTTCTGGCTATTCTACCAAGCCTTTGATGATCTAGGTCTCCCAAACAGTGAATACCCTGCACCATTTGCTACAGTATATCGAAGTATGGCTAAACTAGGAGTAGAAGGTGTCTCATCGTTACCAAGAGAATGCCTCGTTCTATGCTACGCGTTCTTCGGTGTGGCGATTCTCATAAACATAGTAAAAGACAGTCTCTGGAGCAAATGGGGAAGGTTTATACCTCTTCCGATGGCAATGGCTATACCGTTTTTCTTAGGACCATACTTTGCAATTGACATGTGTGTGGGAAGTTTGATACTTTTCATCTGGGAGAGAGTAGATGCAGGAAAAGCCGAAGCTTACGGGACAGCGGTGGCTTCTGGTTTGATATGTGGAGATGGGATATGGTCTTTGCCTAGCTCAGTGCTTGCTATAGCTGGAGTTAATCCTCCTGTATGCATGAAGTTCCTCTCTTCAGCAACCAATTCAAAAGTGGACATGTTCCTGGCAAAATCCTCTTAAAGCTCAATAAGCTGTGAATTCTCAAGCATGGTGAATGTGTAATGATGCTTCCTTTGTCTTCTACCATTGTGATGAATTTTGAAAGTAACTCGTATATATAGATGGTAGATTTGGAGGAGCTTGCTTCAAATTCGTAATTGCACACAAATGCATCATGCTTAATAGATAGATCATACATGGTTGTAATAAACCCTAGAAAAAATCACATGAAAAAAAGAAGAAGATAAAAACTGAGTTTTGCAGTTACCCATTAAGCAATGAAGAGGGAAGAAGCTAACCTGAGGAAGATTGAGAAGAAAAATGGATTCTTTTCCGATGGGATTTAGTCTCTTGCTCTGCTTTTGACCCTTCACTATCTCGATGTGTAAAATTGATTTGTCTTAATTAACAAAAATAGAATGAGAGAGGAATATAAAAGAGTACAAGAAACCGTCTCTCTCTTTCCCTCTTCTCTCTCCTTCAAATCCGTTCTTCCTTGAAACCTTTTTTGCTCTCTCTGTTTCTTTTTGATTTTCTTTCTCTCTCACTCACATTCTCTTGTGGAGTTTCTTTCATCAGAATGAACAAGAAGGCCTCTGTTTCCAAGGAGCTCAACGCTAAGCACTCAAAGGTCTCCATCTTTTCGATCTCACCATTGTCGTTATGTGTAATGGTTGCGTCTTTAGAGATTTGTCTGTGTGTGTGTGGGTTACAGATATTGGAAGCACTTTTGAAACAGTCAGACAATCGAGAATGTGCAGATTGTAGATCAAAGTAAGTAAGCATCATAACATTTTTCTTCTTCATCGTTCAACAAAATGATCAAGGATCTTTGTGTTGTTGGATCTATTTACAGGGCACCAAGATGGGCAAGTGTGAACCTTGGTATATTCATTTGTATGCAATGCTCTGGAATCCATCGTAGCCTCGGTGTCCACATCTCACAGGTAAGGCAAATGGTAATCTTGAAAATGAAGTCATATATGGGATTGATACTGATAGATTTCGAAACAGGTAAGGTCTATAACTTTGGATACATGGCTTCCAGATCAGGTTTCTTTCATGCAATGTAAGCTCCTCCTCTGTGTATGATTTCGACTAGTTTCAATACATAGCTTGATCATCTTATTACAATTTTAATCTATCGTCTTGCCCGGTCTAGCTACCGGTAATGCGAAGGCAAATGGGTATTGGGAATCAGAATTGCCTCCTCATTTCGAGAGAAGCTCAAGCGACGCGTTTATAAGAGCCAAGTATTGACTCTTTTCTATGCTATTAAGTGTTGTTGCCTTTGCTGCTTCTTGTGTTTTAGCTTTTGAATCTCTTTGATTTCTTCTTATGTTTTTTGTTTGTTAGATACAATGAGAAGAAATGGGTTTTACCGGGAGGGATACAACCGGCTCCTATAGCTAGCCAGCTTAGCTGCAAAGTAAGTCATTTGGTAGAGAGTGGATTTAAACCCGAAACACCAAGGAAAGCAAGAACACTTTCACTTGATGAAGAGATCCTTCTTAAGCATGTTCTTGAAGCAACACCTCCAGAAACAAGAACTCGAGGGGTATGATCATTGGATTGGAATTTCTTGTGTCAAGAATCAAGAAAGCTTTTTTAGAAGGATCTTGGATCATTTCATTAACTTGTTATTTGCAATGCAGGGTTCGGTAGATATGAAGGAGAATCTATATGCTCTACCTTTACCAGTGGGGTTAGAAGATAAGAAACAAAACCAAAAGAATGTGATATTCTCAAGCGAATTGAATCATAACAACAGAAGTACCACCATAGTACCACCCTCGAGCTGGGCTACTTTCGACTGTAAGACCAAGACTCAAACTTTTCTTTGTAAATCCATGGTTTTTTATTTTTTTTGGGTCAAAAGAATCCATGGTTTTGATTCTAAATCTCCAAATGTGAAACAGGAAGAGAAGAGATGAAGAAGGAGATTATGGAGGTTTTGGGAAACAAATCATCATGTGGGCTTTAATTATAGTCAACACGTTGGCAAAAGATGGGATTATGAATTTAAAAGTCTAACAATGGAAGTTATTCTGTTTTCTAATTTTTGGTCTTTTGATATTTTTTGTGTAACTAAATCATCTTTTAAAAAGATACAATGGAAGAGAGATATCTTGAGTATTTGAACAAAACAAAACAAAAAGCAATATAACTCACCAACCAATGTCTATAATTTTGAATTGTTGGTGAAGTAACATCAGTTGTTTGGTCCATACTCAATACTACATCTATAATGATTATTGATTAAGAGTACAATAGCTTTTCAGTTTTGTGTTTTGTTTGGTTTAAATTCGGTTCAGTTTGGTTGTTTGATAAATATTCAAATAAACATCACCTGAGGTCCAGTTCGATTAATTTGACTACTATTGGAATATTGAGAGTGAGCCAAATACTTAGTAGAGATAAAAACTTCACTCAATTTGGAATTGGGTAGAAATACTTAACATTAATCTACTATATTTGCTACTGTCACATTATCTCTTGTTGGTAAGTCTTCAATCTCAAAGAGATTTGAGAATGTACGGATGTTTATTTATATTTTAAAATGCATTGCTGCAGAATATTCCATAATCCATAGTAGCCTCGTCGCCTTTAATTTTATCTAATGAGTAAGCCAACTTTAAATATTTTTGAAACATCTCTAGAAAACTTGATCAAGAGTTTGTTAATAGTTCCAAAAAAAGTTATTTTTGGGGATTTGGTTGCACCTTCTTCAAGATAGGAGAGAAGAATTTGTAAAGAATTATTTCAAATTCATCGATTCTCTCGTTGAGGCTTCTGAATATGATTCGTGCAATACGAAAAATCTAACACCCAAGTCAAAGTTTAAAATCGTTATGAAAGTACGTTTATAATATAAATTCTTTTTTTCCCAAAAAAATTATAGTACTCTCGAATCTATCTTTGCTAATCACATGTGATGGATCATTCCGCTTCATCGAAGTATTTATGGGAGAAAGGTTTTAATGTCTATTTGGCACAACAAAATGATACTCTCACAAATTTTAAATATAATGTAAATGCAATGTGTGAATGGGAAAAACTGTTTCGATTAGAAGTACTAGGTAGGAGTGGATGAATCTTGATAAAATTTTATGTTATCTCTTTAAGGGCACAAAACAAGCTCCCAAGAATGCATTTTCGTATCAAAAATTTCCATACAATTGGATGCTTTGCCCCCCCCCCCCCCCCCCCCCCCCCATTTACAATGGAAGTTGTTATGTTTCCGAATTCTTTTGTCTTTTAATATATGTTTTGTATCCATTTTTGGTTGCTTGTAACTAAATCATATTTACAAAAAAGAGAGAGGAAAATACACATATTGAATATTTTGACAAAAGAAAAAAACAATATAATTCACCCAATTTGGAATTGGACAGAAATACATAACATCAATATACCTAATTTGTTACTGTGCACACTATCCGCTGTTAGTAAGTTTTCAATTTTGATGTGTACCTTCAATATTACACTCATCTGAAATTCTTTTGTGCTGCCTTTGTACGAGTTCATTGTTTTTCACAAGTTATGAAAACAATGTAAAGTAGATGGTATTTGTGATAAGTAATTATCATCTTAAGTTTTAATTGTTTAGGCTTTTATGGATGTCAACTAAACAAATCTCTTTGTGAAAAGAACAAGGATAGTTAGAAGAAAAACAAATTCTAGTTTATTGATTTTTTTTTAATTCTTAAACCTACATTTTTTTTTTTAGTTGCAAATATCTCAAGATTTCAATGCAAAACTATATCAAGTGTTACTAATGTGTATTGGATGAATATGTGCTTTATAAATCTTATTAATGTGTTGTGACCTTCTAATGTTGTAATTATATAGGTTCTCGATCCCCAATTTCCTAATTTCTTTGCGGTATATTCTATATTCTTTAATCTTTTTTTCCGGTTCTTTACTTATTTATATTAAAAAAAATTAAAGAGAAATTCCCTCATATACCACTCTTTGAAGTTTTTTTTCCAAAAATACCACATTTTTTTCTAAAATTCCAAAAATACCACTTTTTTAAAAGTTGATTTTTAAGGTTTAGAATTTAAATTTTTTGGGTTTGGGTTAACTATTCCAAAATTAGGGTATAGTTTTAGGGGATAGGGTTTGAGTTTGGGGTTTAGGGTTTAGTTTTGAATGTTAAAAATATTTTTTTTGAAAAAGTAGTATTTTTGGAACTTTGGAAAAAATGTGGTATTTTTGGAAAAAAAACTTCAAGGTGGTATTTTTGAAAAAAAAACTTAAAAAGTGGTATTTTTGGAAATTGCCCAAAATTAAATGAGAAATTCCCTCATATACCACTAAAACAAGTTTTTTTCCCAATCTACCACCCACTTAAAAAAGTTCCATCAATATCACTAGTAGGAAGAGTAAAAGACATTATTATCCTTACTGAAATTAAGAACAAAAAGAAAAATAATAATATAATATAAAATAAAAACAAAACTCACTTCTTCTTCCCCAAATCTCGATCGAATTTTACGGCGACGTCGAAGCTTCTCTTACGATGGACACTTCTGATCGGAGACGGCGATAACTTGTGATCAATGACGGAGGAAACGACGTGAGCATCGATCAAAGAGATTTGTAAGAGATTTAGCCATAGATTCGGTGAATCAGTTCTTCACTATGTGGTGGTTTGTAATCAACGGCGGCGATATGTAATCAGCGGCGATTGATAATCAGATTTGGAGCAACCTCGATTCCATCACGATCTCACCAAAAATCATCCTGATTTTCACAAAAATCATGATTTGAATAAGCTATAATCAACCACGAATTGGATCTCTAATCGATTTGGTATGTATTTATCTAGCTTCTACTCATTGGGATGCATTAAAATCCTCAAATATCCTTCGATCTTTCTCTTGTAAACACAATTGAAGTTGTTGTTGTTAAATTTAGGGATTTATAATGAGATGACGATGAGATCCACTAATCCTTTTAACATTCTGCAGATTCAAGAAATTGAAGATTCGTGTAGTAGATGATGCTTGCATGTACAAGAATAGAAGTATTGAATCTCTCGTTTCTTATTCAAAGTTTTGTTTTTCAGCAAAGTTTATAGGCAAATTTAATCAGAAATGATCAAAAAATTCTATAAGCATGCTTGATTTGCATAATTGAAGTTGTTTTCTCGTTATGAACCAAGTGTTAGAAAGCTTGGATCAGGTTCATTATATTTGTTTTATGAGGTTGATATTAAGGATTCATAGCAACACAAACCAAACTTGGAATTTGTAACATCTCAACCATCTCTTCATGTATCTTCATATGTTTCATAGCAACACTAACGACCTTATCCAGCTAGCCAAGTCCATGTTTTCTTCTCGTTATGGTATATTCGTTGGTGATTTCCTTGTTAGAAGCTCATGTAACACCACTCCAAAGTTGTATACAACATAAAAATTGTGTGCATTTGTTATTTCAAGAGCATGGTAATTAAAAGATAAAATGGTAGTGTGAGGAAGAGATCTCATGGTGGAAGTCAAGCCGAGGTTGCTGATGCAACATGTAAGTTGCAAATATAACTGAGTGACTATTGTTACATAATCTGTATAATTTAAACTGAAGATCAAATGGTGTTCTTTGGCTATTAATTATTTAGGAAGACTTTCCTAAATACTTAAACAACCTTCCTAAATATAAATTTCGGGAAGGATATTATAACTTTAGGAAAGCCTTCCTAAATGCAATGATTTTGCTTTTATTACTAAACTTTTAGGTTTCATAATTTAGTGTGTACTAACTATTTAGGAAACCCTTCCAAATTATTTAGAAACCCTTCTAAATTACATATTTCAGAAGCATTTTAGGAAGCATTCCTAAATAGTTAAGAAGACCTTCCTAAAACGTATGTCACTTTTGTTTTACAATCCATTTATTACTCTTTACATATTAAACCCCTTTCTTTTTGGTTTAGGTGAGTACAAATGCTTGCTGGCGAGATCGTTGGTAGAAACATTCAATCAAAACGCTCAACATATTTGTGATATGGAAAAAGACTTATTTTTGCGAGTTTCAATGTTGATTCATATGTAAATGAATCTAATGTTCATGGAGAAAAACAGGTAATATTCTTTTTACACAAAATTTTATGACGTAGATTCTTTGCTTTTTGATGATTTAGGAAGCATTCCTAAATCACTTGTAACTCTTTCTTTTAGCTCACTTCATTCTCTTTTTATCTGACTTAGAGGTGAATGATAACCATATTACTCATGTTGGAAGCATCATTCAATCAAAAATCATACAAAATAATGAAATGCATAAGAGGCAGAGAAAGACACAACAAGGGTAGATGCAAAATCCCTATAAAATGCCAAAGGAGCACACAAGAGAGATATATGAAAAGTGATTTTTTCCATATTAGATTGCATAGTTTAATTTGTTACCATTTGTAAATGATTATATTTTTTAAGGATACACTTAATTATTTTATTGATTGATTTATGGACTTGTAGCTTTATCTATTTTCATGAACTAATTCTGTGAATTGTAGGTATTTTAGGAAAGCTTCATGTATATTTAGGATAGTCTTCCGAATTATGAAGGTCTTCTCAAATAAGTAATACATCTTCCTAAATACAAATGAAAGGTTTCTTAATTTAACAACACCATAATTTTTGTTGATACGAACATTTCCACTTTTTTAATCTGATGAGTTTCAATCTTATGTTACAATACCATCATTTGTAAAAATAAAATAACCATCTCATCAAGCTCTGAATCTGCCACATCTTCTAATGATTATGGATCTTCCTTATCTTCATCAAGTGCCAGTAGGATGCATGTTATATGCAACTGCAAAATGAAACATAATCATAATGTATGGATTTTTAAAAGGAAAAAGAAAAATTCTCTGTTTCTTAGAAGATGTATGGGTTCAAGAATTTCACAACACCCAAAACATGTACTTTTCATTCTTCATGATATAAGCATTTGTCACTTTTTACAAAAAAAAAAAAAAAAAAACAGTTTTGAGATCAGATTTGTTCAACTTAAGAACTTGTATATATTTAAAGAGAATTGAGCCCAAAAGAACAAGAGAACCAATCTTTTGTATTACCACTAAAGTATCGCTTTTTTAAGCAAATTTTCTGAACATCCAATTTTCAGATTACGTTTGGTTATAAGTGTAAAACGATTATGGCGTGAACTTGTACATTTGCCTAGTTCCACAAACTGGAAGTATATTCAGGAAAGATGTATGCCAATTTAGGATAGCCTTCCGAATTAGGTAGGGATTCCTAAATATGTAGTAATCTATCCTAAATACAATTCAAACGTTCCCGAATTTAACAATATGCCCTTTTTGATTCTTGATGATACAAGCATTTTACCACTTTTTCTTTTAAGGTTTAGAATTTAAATTTTTTGTGTTTGGGTTAACTATTCCAAAATTAGGGTATAGTTTTAGGGGGTAGGGTGTGGGTTTAGGGTTTAGTTTTGAATCTGCAAAGTGAATTTTAATTTAATTTTGTAGTATCTTGGCTTCATTGAAGGTATTTTGTGGTATTTGATTTTTAAGGTTTAGAATTTAAATTTTTTGTGTTTGGGTTAACTATTCCAAAATTAGGGTATAGTTTTAGGGGGTAGGATGTGGGTTTGGGATTTAGGGTTTAGTTTTGAATCTTAAAAGTGAATTTTAATTTAATTTTGTAGTATTTTGGCTTCATCGAAGGTATTTGTGGTATTTGATTTTTAAGGTTTATAATTTAAATTTTTTGTGTTTGGGTTAACTATTCCAAAATTAGAGTATAGTTTTAGGGGGTAGGGTGTGGGTTTAGGGTTATAGTTTTGAATCTTAAAAGTGAATTTTAATTTAAATTTGTAGTATTTTAGCTTCATTGAAGGTATTTTGTGGTATTTGATTTTTAAGGTTTAGAATCTAAATTTTTGGGTTTGGGTTAACTATTCCAAAATTAGGGTATAGTTTTAGGGGGTATGGTGTGGGTTTGGGTTTAGGGTTTAGTTTTGAATCTTAAAAGTGAATTTTAATTTAATTTTGTAGTATTTTGGTTTCATTGAAGGTATTTTGTGGTATTTGATTTTTAAGGTTTAGAATTTAAATTTTTTGGGTTTGGGTTAACTATTCCAAAATTAGGGTATAGTTTTAGGGGGTTGGGTTTGGGTTTGGGTTTAGTTTTGAATCTTAAAAGTGAATTTTAATAGCGACTAAGATATCTACGTTTAGGAAAGATATCTACGTTTTTAGGATAGCTTTCCGAATTAGGAAAGGCTTCCTAAATATTTAGTAAGACTTTCCTAAATATGTTCAAACCCTTCCTAAATATTTCACATTTAAACCCATAGTTCACAAATAAACCCATATTTCACATTTAAACCCATAGTTCACAAATTTTCCCCAATCTCAAATCTAGCAAGCTCATACAATCACTAAAACATCACACAAAAACTCAAGATTCAAATCAAACATGCCTAAACCTTGGTATGTTCTTAAGAGAATTCAAAGCAGAAAGCTTTATTACCTCACCAGCAATGACAACACCTGCAAAGACAAGGAGGAGAGCACCATATGTAACCCAAACGTCTCCCTTCATGGTCATAAGATAAGCAAAGAGAGTAGTTACCACCGGAGATACACAAAGGTGAGGAGATACACGGTCATAAGATAAGCAAACAGAGAAGTTACCACCAGAGATACTCAATTCAGATCCATACACAACAATTTCAACACTTGTCCAATCATTTCGTCGTCGGAGAAAGATATGAGAATCTTCATTTGCTTTTGTTAATAGAAGTTCACGGAGAGAAGATAGATTTGGAGTCAAGAGTCATGAATCGGAGCAGGAGAAAGGTCGAGGAACTTGGATTCAAATTTAAACCCTAGAAATTGAGAATCAACCCAATCGATATAAACCCTCGAATTGAAATTGGATTCAAATTTCGACACAAAAACAGAGTTTATAGGAAATATACCTTGATTTCAGTCTTTGTCCGGCGATGGTGGTCCTTCCGCTGCAACGGCGCGACGACGGCAAAGCTTCTCTGGTGAAGCTTCTCCGGCGTGGAAGACGAGAGAAAGAAGGGATGAGTCGTGTTTTTTTTTTCTTTTTTTTCTGTTTTTTTTTAATTTCTTTTCTCTTTTCTCCTTAAAAGAAAGAAAGAGGTTAATTTAGTCATTTCTCCACTGAAAATGTGGTATAAATGGAACATTTGAGAATGGGTGGTATATGGGGAAGAAAAACTTATTTGGGTGGTATATTTGGGAATTGTCCAAATTAAATGGTAAATATAATTATTATAGTTTTTTTTGCTTTGAACGGATAAAATTTCAACCTAATCAACTACCATTTTATAAATAACTCAATATATTTGGTGAGTTATAAAACCTTTTGCAAACTTTCTGACACCACAAAAATATACTATTGATAATATTAAATATAATGTAAATGCAATGTGTGGATACATGAAAGATCAACTGACGAAAGTCCATGGAGGAAGACTTGAATATGGTTCTATTTAATCATTTATTCAGTAGAGTTTTTTTCTTCTTATTTTTAAGCTTTTTTGTTTGTTATGTATTACTTTGTAGTTTGTAATTGTTAATGAAAATCAAAATTGCTTTGTCTTCATTTTTAGCAATCATACTTGGAGTTATCGTAAGCTTATTCCATCATAATCATGTGACCTTTAATTTCTTTCTCTTTATTTCACATTATATTCATGTGACTATCCCCATTATCATTTATTTTTTCAAATTATTATTCTATTTAGTTTTGTCTTCCCATAAGCATCTTCTTCAATGTTTTCTTTTCTAAAACTAGGAAATGATCTGAGTGTGGCACCATTTTGACTAATCAAATGAATATAGTTAAATAGTTTCACGCTTGAGTAAAATTAAACTCTGATCTAAATCTATATAGCAATTTCTTTTTCAAGTGCAATCATGTAGTCCATCACCATTTAGTTATTTTCTTTGATGTTGATTTCATTTCCTTATCCCCTCTTTCGCTTTTGGTTCACAGTAACCGCCTCATCTCTCTTTTGGTGGTTAGCTTTAAGAAAAAAAAAAACTTTGACTAAAAAAAGTCATGGATTTGCATTCAATTATTTTCACAATTTCTATGCCCAAAATGTCACTATAAATATGATAATGATGGAAGGTTAATTCGTTTGGTAAATACACAAATTAACATCACTTGAGGTTTGGGTTATTTTGAGGGTGAGCCAAATATGGGCCTTGGGCCCAATAGAATCGGAAACTAAGAAGGAGGAGAGAGAATCAGATTTTCTGGTGTGCAACTGAAGAAGGCGGCGATGGCGGCGAACGTGTGTCTGCGGCTACCGGCGGTAACATCGGTCCGGGCAGAGGAAGAAATTCCGAATTCAAGTTCGACGCATGGTCAACATAGGCTCTATCTCAACAAACCTTCATGGATAGTCACAACTCAGGTAATGAATTCAAAAACCCACCCAATTTCTATATCCAGAGTTTGATATCGGCGATTAACAGTGTAGCGCTAAAACAAAGACGAAGAGAAAGGAGAAAGGCCGATGCGTGGTGTGCCATGGAACTGGAAGGGTTGATTGTTTCAATTGTAACGGGAAAGGTAATTGAATTGAAACATTTCTCAGTTTCAAATGTCTCATCTAATGTTGCTTCATTGGTAACAACTAGTCTTTTTTTGTGTTCTTGCTTTGGTGATTTATGATTCAAGGGAGGACTAATTGTGTGGATATGGAAATGCTTCCTAAAGGAGAATGGCCTAAATGGTAAAATATTTCAAGTAAAAGATGTTAATGTTTGATTCACCATTTTGGGGTGTTTGGTGACAGGTGCAGGGGCTGTGGAGGTAGTGGATTATGTGATTGCTCTCGCTGTCTTGGTACTGGAGAGTACAGATACATTATGGGTTTCCGTTTCTTGAACCAACACGATGATGTTGATCCAGAATAATGATTTGTTGAAACCCTATGATGATTCCTGAAGACTTAAGTGCTGTATATGGTTGCTCCTGAGTCCTGACTTGTTGTGGTTTCCACTTCAGTCTTTATTGTTATCATGCTTCACATGAAGAGAATTCGCCATTTCTTGAGCCTACTAGTCCTTTAGGTGAAAATACAACTTGTGTTAGTTTGTTGTAATGTGTATAAACACTTTTGAAAAGCTTACATTACAAATTCTTGTGGTGGGTGTTTGACTATACTCGGCTTTGAGTTGTTTTCTTGGGTACAATTGTGAAATATGGTTTAGTTAAACCGAATTAGAAAACCATTGATTTCGGTTTTACTTTTGTCACGCGCGCATCTTTAATCGAATAAATTCTTGTCGTCGTCGATATCCTTATCGTCGTTTATGGCTTCCGTTGCTTTACCGGCGTTAAGCTGCCGGAGCTCAGGCGAATCGGTGAAGGAGCTTCGCGTTTGTACGAATCGCACTTGCCGGAAACAAGGCTCCTTCCAGATACTCGAGACGTTAACATCTCTCGCACCTCCCGATCTCCGAGTCAGTCCAACCGGTTGCCTCGGCCGATGCGGCTCCGGTCCTAACCTCGTGGCTCTCCCTCAAGGTCTCCTTCTCCGTCACTGCGCCACACCTTCTCGAGCTGCTGAAATCATGCTCAGTCTCTGCGGCGACGGTCGTGAAGCTTCTTCTTCCTCCGCCGTCACCGACGCTCTCGCCGCTTTAGCTCTTACCAACAATGCTCTTTCTCAAATCGAATCTGGAAACTTGGCAGAGGCAGAAGAACTTCTCACCCAGGTTTATACACTTGTTTCAATTTCCCTCTGTATTCTTATGGAGCTTGACCAATGATTTGTATTGTTGCAGGCTTTAGAGCTGAAACCTTACGGTGGCTTGCATAAAATCTTTAAACACAGGTACCTAATTGATTCTTGGATACTGTTTCTTCATAGATCGTGTATGTAATTAGATTGTTGGAATTTGGTGATTGAAGATCAGTAGCAAAATTGGGGATGCTTGATTACTCTGGAGCTCTTGAAGATATAAGCCGAGCTCTAGCATTAGCTCCCAATTATTCTGAGGTATAACTCAGAGATGATGAGGCTCTTTGGAGTTTTTTATGTTCATGTTCGGAAGCTAATGTTGGTTCTACTTACCAGGCTTACATTTGCCAAGGTGATGTCTACGTTGCAAAAGGTCAATATGATCTTGCGGAGAAGTCATACTTGAAATGTCTAGAGATTGATCCTTCTCTTCGCAGATCAAAACCATTCAAGGTTTGTTTTGTTTCATGCTGTTGCCAGATTGCGATAATTTAAACCTAGTCTTAGAGAAAACGTTCTTCTGAGACAAATTACAAAAACTGTTGGTGTTTTTAACTGTTCTTGCAGGTCCGGATTGCAAATCTTCAAAAGAAAGCTGTTGATGTAGATGTGACATAGAAGTATTCTGGATGCATATACCGAGAGCTCTCTACGAGTCTGTCATTTTAAGGGTAATTCTTTTTTCTCTGTTAGACGGTTGCAAGAAGGTTGGGTGTCCGAGAGTGGCAAAGTATGCATATAGGATATGAGTTTATCAAGATATGATGAGATTTCTTTGTATATATTATTCAGATGATATTATCCAAGTTAATGACATTATTTTGGTACTAGAGACAACACAAACAACAAGCTACCTATCTTTGATAATCATTCATAAACGGTAGTCAAGGGGCTACGTTAATGTTAAGCTTCTGGCCATTCTCACAGTGATCACCCACTCCACAGATGAACCAGAGCTCTCCAACCTCGGATATGCTTATTGTGTCATTTCCTTTGGTGTAGATAGATGTGTAATTGTCTCTTCCGCAATTTGCATAGGCTGTAGAGTTAACTTGGATAACGTTATGCTCGTCACTTGCATAGTTGAAAACTGTTGAAGAAGAGAGACACACTTAGCAAGGTGGAATTTGAAACATTCAATCATTTTTCTCTTAAACGCTGAAGAAGAGAGACAGAATGAACATGATTCATCTTTAGCTGAATCACATGGTGAGAAGGTATATTAGAGATGGGATTCCAACTTTGATTGTGCTGTATTTGGGAACACTTGTGTTGGAGTTAGAAAACTTACCTAAGACATCACCGACGTGAAATTCTCTTCCCTGTGTCCAGTTGGTATAGTTTGTAAAGAGTTCCCAGCCATTGCTGTCGCCAACTATATGCTCTATTCCTTCAGATATTAGCATGAGAGAAGATAAAGAGAAAATGGCATAGAGTATAATCAAGCTGGAGAATTGGCTTGCGCGATGAAGCATTGTCATTTCTTTGCCTTTGTTTTCTATACCTTTTCAGAAATTCAGTCTACTTAAACAGTCTAGGTTATATAGAAGCAGTAAGCATTTGTGAGTGGGAAGGTCATGACATTGTTGTGTTTACTAGATAAGTGAGTCATGAAAACCATACATATGTGGATCTTAAGTCACGAAATGTTTGCAGGCTTTAACAAACTGTGCATCGGGGCGATGCACTGAAAAGCATTAAAACAGGGCGATAGAACATACAAAGTCATACATGCATTGTTCATAGTTACTAACACACCAAAGGATAGACTAATTAGGTAAACTGAGACTGCAGCATGATGGAGCAGTAGCAGCAGCTGATGGGTTGAGGCTGCACTTTGTGAACAGGTTCATGTTGTTCAGCTTCTTCAACCACTTGATTCCGGTTTTCTCATCAGTTTTGTTTCTTGTTTTGTCCTCTTTCTTCTTCTTGGTCTTCTGTTTATCCAGACCAAAGCAGCCGGTTGAGACCTTATCATAGACGGGCTCTAAGTTCCTCGATGCCTGAAGCGAGTAGATGCGGTTCTGAAGAATGCAGACCTTGTTAAAGTGATCATCTCTCATCTTAAGCACACACCTAGCTAGCCCAACAGCTTCGTTCTTCATGAACAACGCCTCAGTGGCTAACTCTCTGTTCTCTTCCAAGAGAGAAGTGACTTTGTATCCAAGATTAGCATTTTCCTCCACAGCAACTTCCTTCTCCATCTCTAGCAACACCACAAACTTCTTCAACAGCTCTACAGTCTTGGACGCTTCATGAAACTGCTGCTCCTTGTGAAGTAACTCGTGTTGCAGAATCTCTTTGTTCAAGTTTGCAGTCACAAGCTGCGAAACAAGCTCATCGACTTTCTCTGAAACCGCAGTGGGATCTTGCGTGTGTTGAAAGGACAAAGCGCTTTCGACTTCGGAACAGATCTCACTAACGGAATCAATGTCTGAAACGCAGTCTTCATCATCTTGAAAGAGCTGGTTATGATGAGAAATTGTGAGTTTGTTAAGCTGCTGATTCGGTTTGGTTTGATGTGAACGACCCAAGAGAGTGACATAGCCGTTGTAAAGGTCAAGACAAAGGGAGAGAAGGAGAGGTCTTCTCTGGTAAAACCATTCAGCTCGTTGAGCAAATGTATCATCGTCTTCTTCAAAAGCAGACACACGCAGGATTTGCATCCGAGCTTCAAGGTCTGTTTTTTCCAACATTTTTCAGACAAGAATCGATGAGAGAGAAAGACAAAACAGAGAAAAAGTGGGTCCACTATATGCTTTGTTTTGAAAATTTGAAAATATCAAAAAGCTCCAAAAAAGACAAAAGAGGAGAGAGAGAGAGAGAGATTTTGAAAATAAAAAATTAACAGTACCAGAGAGAGATGGTAACTGTGGAGGAGGCAGATGAGTAGCTTCCATGGATGCTTTGCTCTTCATGTTCTTGAACCTGAAAGATTATGACTTGTTCTGGTTAGTCATTTTACAAAGGAAAATATTAAAATGCATAGATCTAGAGAGAAGAGATGATAAGGACATTGGTGGCTTTTCCAATAACATAATAAATGTACAGAAAAGGATTATACGATCATGGAGATTCTTTAGTAAGAAGGAAGAAGAAAATACAAAATTACAAACCCAGAAATAGAGAGAGAGAAGACAACTGACACGTCTGATCAGTTGTATCAGTGCAGAAGCATATAACAGGCAAAATCCGCCAAAGCAACAAGTTTTTGATTTTGTACCACTCATATTATAACACGTGGATTATGTATTTGGGCTTCGTAGTTTGTGGCTCGTTATCTCTTGGGCTTAAAAGTTCAAACCGACAGAGAAATTTAAAACAAGAGAGAAGAGACGTATGGAGTTGGTGAGACAATTTATATCATTCAGAGAAGTAGAGAACCTATAAACTAATGTCAATTATTGTTTATTGATCTAATAATTTAATATGAATTGCAATACATGTGCGTTATTCAAAAAATGAAAAGTAACACTATATAGTTCTTTGTTCTAGAATAAAAGAACGCATGACTTGGTTAGTAGTAGTACAAGGATGATAACTGAAAAGGGGTAGCTATAGTATGATCATTTCTTCAGGAACGCGGCTTTGTTGATTCACACTCTTTAATTATTTGTTACAAGAGAGAGATTTGCATTAGAAAAGAAGAACTGAATTGTGAGTTTGGTAAGAAGTCCAATCTATTTCTTTTTAAAGTATATATCTAAGACTTCCAACCATGAATTAAGCACATTCGTTTTCATGTATTGAATAGGTCTAACATGGGAAATTCGTTTTTTGGTCATCTGGAGATATGTGCACTAAATGAATATATATCGGGTGTTTTTGATCAATATATCGTTATGCCAATTAAAATAAATGAAATTGTTGTTAACGTTTTATTTAACAAAATACCATATCATAAAGAATATTTAGTCTATTTTGTGAACTTATGTTCTCAGCTAAGTGTCCTCAAGTTGTATTCACATAGACTGTGTTTTGGTCATAAGTATAAACTCGAAGAAATCTCTTTCTTTTACGAATTATGTTATTTAAGTTGTATTCATTGGTACCAAAAATTGCTTGAAATTTAGTGTTGAGGCTTATTAAGCCAATGCTGTACTCATAAATTAGGATAATGAAAAATAGTTGTTGAGCAAAAGAAAACACATAAAGGCAGCATTTTGAGGTTATCTCTCTTCCAAACCTTTTTGCTTTACTTAAACAAAATAAAACGAAACCATTTCGAAGTTTCGTTGATGGGTTCAGAGAAAGATCACAAATGAAACATTAATTATATATTAGGTAAATACCCGGGCTACGCCCCGGGATCTTTTTTCTTTCGGTATTTTTTGTTTATTTTCTTTGATTTAATGATAGATTAACTTATTACGTTATCAAGTTCTTAAGTGATAGTAATTTTTTGTTTTATCATACAAAATCATTAGGAAAAATGGTTAAATGTAACTTTTTAGGAACAATCGTTTGATTTACATATTCAATAGAAGAACACGATTACATATTTCATAAATGTATCTAAGATAAATTATGTGCTCTCCCATTGCCCTCGTTGCATATGAACCTTAAACAAAAGAACCAGTATGAATCAATGATTCTTTAGTTTTAGATGAACATTTTTACCTTGTTCGGTGTTCGTGCTCCGACCATACTCCATAATTCTTCATACTTTCCACATTTCCAACCTAATGTCCAACCCGGGGATTGAGTGTTTTTTTTTGTTATGTTTTTTGTGTTTCTCGAACAAAGCAAACAACTTTGTTAAACTTGGTTTACCTTTAGATGAACCAAATCTTGTAGGTAGGACCAACTTTTTTCATGGATTTTAAACTTACAACAAACATAGCCATTATGAATCCAGCTCAAGACATTCGATTTCATTGTGATGTTGCCTTCTGGTCGAGTGCATCATATGCTTCTGTAAGAAAATGATTTAGAAGGAAAAATTATAATCATAACTTTTTTTCTACTGATCCAATCCAGCTTTGTTTTTCTTTATTGATGATTTCAATCTAAAAACTATTAGTTTGCATAAATAGATCAAACTATCAAGATAAGTAAATGAATATCACTCATAAAAAGTGTCGTTTGCAATTTTTGGTTTTTTTTAATGGTATAAGCAGAATATACTAATTTTCGAAAACTTAAGAATTAAAGCACTAACATGGACATTAAAGTGTTAATAGATAAGTTCTTCGAATTGACAAAATAAGCTAATTAAAGAACAATTCACCAAAAAGAAACAAGGTAAAGAAGTATTTAGCAAGGGAAAAAGGAAGAAAAGTGGAAGGCACCATTCATATCATCTATCCTCTTTATATTTTGTGACTGGTTGATTCGTTTTTTAGTTTTCTGTGATTTTTAGAGCCGTTGCTGCATGTTGTGGTGGTTGTTTCATGTTCTATGATTACTTTTTAAGGGATTAGGGTTCTTATGATCCATTTAGTCTTTCGGTTTTTCTGAGAGAAACAAATTTATTTTGAGCAATTTTTCTCATGTTTTGACTTTATTTCCCATATTAAATATTTATATTTCTCATGTTCTAACTCTTTAACTTCTTTGTTTAAATGATGATGAAGCAAAAGTTGTCCAAATTCATGAATTAAAAATGCCAAAAAACGTTAGAGAGACGTTTAGGTAAGGAGCAAAAATTTCTTTCATCTTTTTCATTTTAATTGTTTATCTCGTAATATTATTATTGGTTTCAATAGATCTATGATTTTGCCAAAAGCAATTATTGTTTAACTAATTGAACAAAAATATTTAAGCTTTGATAATGAAGAGTAGAGGATTCACATATCATGAAATGCCACGCCACATAACACACAATTCAGTGATCCACAATATCACAATCAGTTTAAGAATTTAAGAGTAGATTTATCAATAAATATATAACAATAAGTTTAAGAATAGAAGAAGAGCAATCAGTAGATTCAGTACATGCATAAGTTTTCTTGCCATACGCCATCTCCACAATTGTTCAGGTGTAAAATCAAAAGCTTGAAAAAACAGGAGAACCTAGAAATCTAGATTGTACAGAAGACATGAAAGAGTAATACATACCACTGAGTGAAGATCGATGGAATAAATTGAAGATACCCAGATGCCAAAAACATCACTTTTAATTCGTTGTTGATTAGAGCAGAACCAGAGACCAAGTTTGTTCGAGAACCGATTCGCACTTCTTTTCAAAAAACACGAAGCCAAATCAAAGAAGAAGAAGAACCCTTGCTCCTTTTTGAAACACGACTTCCTCATCGCATCTTTTTTTACTCTATCTTGAGTTTCCGAAGATCGACACCCCCTTCCTCTCCTACAAAGAAGAAGAACAGAACATATTTGAAACCGCCATTAGAGATCTCTTGATTAGCTTGCATCTCCTTTTCTTCTTTGACTCAATCTATGAAATACACAAATGAGGATGCTCTGCCGTGGTTAAGATCTTTTCGAATAAGTTACCAAAATCTTCCATTCTCGAATAAGCTTCAATCCGTATCTCTTGAAAATCCTGCAAAAACCACTACATGGCATTTATTCAGTTTATATTTACCCTCTTTTGATGACTATAATAAATAAATCACGAAGAACGATCAAGAATTGAGATCAAGTATTGGCTTACATTTTCATTGAATTTCATAAGAATAACAATACTTGAATCACTATAAAAACAAGCAAGCACTGGTCAGTCAAATGTTTGAGTTTTGCTGGTAGATTACAGCTGTTGAAATCAGTCATCTATGGTACCATCAACTTCTGGCTTTCAACTTTCTTGCTGCCCAAAGGCTGTATCAAACGGATTGAGAAACTTTGCAGTAGGTTTTTATGGGGAAATGATATTGAGAAAAGGGCGGTTGCTAAGGTCTCATGGAGTGCTATCTGCCTACCAAAAGATGAGGGAGGTCTGGGGTTAAGAAGCTTCAGGATTTGGAACAAAGTTAATATGGTTCTTTTTTTCGAAATCGGATTCTCTTTGGGTTGCTTGGAACCATGCTCATAGATTGAAGAGAGACAGCTTTTGGGCTGTTAAACCAAAACAAAACTCCTCTTGGATTTGGAAGAATTTGTTAACTCTCAGAGAATTGGCAAAGCAGTTTATGAGATGTGATGTTGGTGATGGTAGAACAGCCTCATTCTGGTTTGATAAATGGACTGATCTTGGTCCTTTGATCGATTATATTGGGCTGGATGGACCACGTCTAATGGGTATTCCACTGCAGGCAAAGGTTTCTCAGTTTTTGAATAGTGAGGGCTGGAATTTCTCCAAGAGGACTTCAAGGATTTCATCAATTGGCCAGCTCAGAATGTCTCTTCAAGGCTTACCTGCGCCTAACCAGCAGGATAATGACCTCTATTCTTGGGGTTTAGGTCCTCACAAACAATCAAAGTTCTCCTCTGCAGAAACCTGGAACTCTATCAGACCAATGGGAAGCAAGGTCTCTTGGTGTAAGACTGTGTGGTTTAAAAGTGCAATCCCGAAGCATTCTTTCAACTTCTGGACTGCACATTTAAACCGTCTCCCAGTCAAACAGAGACTTATCTCATGGGGTCTTGAAGTGGATCCTAACTGTTTTCTATGTGATTCGGCTCTAGAAACAAGAGACCACATTTTTCTTCATTGTGAGTACTCCAAAGCGATTTGGGACAAGGCACTGCACCGGCTACAAGCAATGCCAATCTCTTTCCAAAGCTGGAACTGTCTAACTACTTGGTTATCTACTCAAACTCCTCCTACTCCTTCAAAGCTCAAGAAGTATGTCATTCATTCTATATGCTTCAATCTTTGGAAAGAGAGGAATTCAAGATTGCATAACAAGACTTCTCAACCGGTGGAGACTATCTTCTCCAAGATTGACCACAACATCAAAGACACCCTTCTCGCTCGTCGAAGCCAAAAAGGTTGTACCCTTTTACCTTTCTGGTTTTACCGAGCATAAGACTCGTTAAAACTTTTTCTTTTCAAATTAGCTATATTAGTTTTTATCTTTTTTGGCCACTCTAGTTAATTCCTAAAGCTCTTGTAATCAAACTCAGTGTTCCTTTTGGTAATAATATTCACATTTTATCCAAAAAAAAAAACAAGCAAGCAATAATTCTCATTCACTTCACAATCTCTACCATAGAGAAGTCTGAATTTACACAACATTACTTCACAATCTCAATGCACTCGTGCATTTTGTTGCAGAGGTTATCAACCGCAACAGACAAATTGATGACTTGAATCCGTGTATCCATGACTTTCTCATCAGGAAATGTATCAAAAGGCTCCTCTAATAACTGGGAAAGTTTCTCAACATTACCCTCAAGTTGCTGCTGCTGATCCTCAAACAAATTCTTCTTTATCTCTTTATCCTTAGGGGTCATCTCATCTTCGAACAGCTCATCACCAAACATGTAATATGCAAAAGCATACGAATACGAAAGGATCCGTCTTGATCTGAATAACCGGTTAAGTCCATTGGTAACCCAGCTGAAGTCTTTGAGCTTCAACTCCTTCTTTTCTGACTTTGACACTTTCTCAAGCATAGTTTCTCTAAGTTTATCCTCTAGCTTTGACGAATCCATATGTGCTTTGTATCGGTGATGATAATGTGTATACCTACTTAAATCCCTTTTCGCTCTTTCCATTAGCCTTTCTTTGTCTTCGTACCGACCACAACTGTGTCCCGCAATACTCCTCATAGTGTGATCCCTTCCAGTAGCTCCACCACATAACCAACTGTACAAAACAACGAGGCACTTCACCGTCTGACATATACGCGTCCGAAAGCAATAGAAAAGAAACGAAAAAACAAGGCTAGAGTTCTTACCAAAAACACTGCCCACAATTACACCTTACGAGATTGCATCCACCATTCTTTTCCACAGGTTTGAAACATTTGGGACACAGCTTCGTGTGAATTAACTGTCTCAGACTCATCTCAACATTTTTTTCTCCATAGCTCCCACATCAAACAAGAGCAAGGGGAGTGAGCTTGACACAGACAACTGAAACAGAACTGAAGACCACATGAACATTCAACTTCACACAACTTTTCTTGCTCTGCTCGTATTGCGTTCCCACAATGCGGAGTGCTTGGACACCACTTGACCATTTTATTGTCTTCAATGTACGACTCAAGAAGAAAACGATCAAACTTCTCAGCTAGATCCGGTCTCCTTTTCCTGACCAGATTCCTAACAACATCTTCATCACAAATAGCGTTGCATTTATGAGCCATACATCTAATCCTTTTGCTCTGACCTTCCGTAATCTGCACAGTAAAATGCTCCGTCCAACCTAAAACCAAACAAGTCCTGCATTAAAAATCATATATCTACTAATAAACCTCACAATCTTGAAAACAAGGACTCACAATCATTGCAAAAGCAATGTCCACACTCCATTCTCGTCATCTGATCACCCGGAACCTCCTCTAAGCAAACATCACAACTCATCATCGAAGAATGAGAAGAAGAAGAATCATCATACTGATTGTCGAAAACAGTAACACCAGCTCCAGAAAACAAGCTATCTTTTCCTTTCTCAACCAACACAGCAAACAACTTATCCACATCCCACTGGTAATAAATAAGAAGCGTCCTCGCATGATGCTCCTTAATCGACAACAATTCCATCACCTTTACCAAATCCTCCCTCTGCAATCACCAAACCAACAATTCAAAACCTTAAACTCTCAAACCTCAAAAGAAAACGTAATAGAAGAATCATCTAAACCAATATACCTGAGCTGCTAAAAGCGACTCCTGAGTAATGACCTGCAAAACATAGTAGATAAACGTTACCAAACAAGCCCTAAGTTTGGTTGATACAGAGCAACAAGAAAGCCAAAGAAACTTGGATCCTCTTCATAACAAGTGAAATTTCAAAAACAATCAGCTCTCAAAGATCCTTAGAACCCTAATCTCAATTCTCAAACACCAATTCTCCAAAGAATCACAGTTCTCATAAATTCTATATACAACAAAGAATAGAGCTTCTAAAACTGATCAATTCAAGATCCTTCAACACAAAAAGTTCAAAATTCTGCCAAAATCTAACGACACAGAGACAAAAATCTTGATCAAGAGAAGCAACACAAACACAATTACCAAATCAAAATTAACCAAAAACAAAGATACAAAAAACCTGAGTGGTTGATTTTTTGGAAGAAGACGAAACAACAGGGTCATCATCATTAACAATCCCATCGAAAGTTTCTTGATCGGAAGAGTAATAACAATCGTCTTCTTCCTCAGGGCTTAGATACTCATCCATCGTAAGAAAACGATTATGAGTTTCAATGAAATTAAGAATGAAATTCGATGAAATTCTCTAAATTAAGATCAAGGGTTAGAAGATCGATGATTGGAGAGTGTGAAAAAAGCGAAATTGGAAGAGATTACGGCGAGATCACATGGAATTTTCCGATTGGCTTCGAGCGACTGGACTGGGTTAGAGGATGAATAGGAGAGAGAGAGAAGGAAGAGGAATCAAGCAAAGATTCTCTAATCTCTTATTTACGTATTGTTTCACTTCTAAGACGAAGAAGATTCAGCCAGGATTACAAGGAGAGAGGAGACGTTTCGGGAACATATTTTTTTTTATTCATCAATAAAATTGAAGAAAAATGATAAAAAAAAGAAATATCAAGCTCAAGTGTTTAATTTTTTTAACTTAGTTGTATTAATGAAATGTTTTAATCGGGGAATAAAAACGCTGATGTGTCAACTTTTAGTAGAAGAAAATAGCTGATGTGGCATCGCTTGAGAGACCACTTGTGTTATTATAGTATTGATTTCTTTTTGACGCATCTTTATATTCTTTCAAAGTTTTCAAGTTGTTCCTTATAAAAATGAACACTTGCTTAAAGAACCAGTCTCTTTCCTCCTCTTCTTCTCTCTTTCATCGTTTTGCTTCTTTCTCCCATATACAATTATAGGTTTCTAGGTCTTATTCTTTTATTCTACTTTGTCTTTTCTGAATTCGTCTTGAAAAAAATGGCTTCCCCGAACGAAAACGACAACTTTCCCATTCTTTTACCAATTTCAGAAGCAACATCATCTCATGCTCACTCTAGGTCTTTCACTTCCACGAATCGTAGCGTTTCCCTCTCAAATCCTACTTTCTCCATTGACGGATTTGACAACTCGAGTGTGAATTTTGGCTACACTGGTCCACTTCGAACACAGAGAAGACTACCTCCTTTAGTGCAAATGAGTCGTCCTCTTTACTCTACTCGTATACCTGAATCTCACTTCTCTCCCACTCCTAATCAACCTCCTGCTTCCTCCTCTACCGTTGATGTTCCACCTGAAGATGATTTCGTATTGAAAAACGCAGATCTCTTGAAATCTGGACAGTTAGGGATGTGTAATGATCCTTACTGTACTACTTGTCCTTCTTATTACAATCGCCAAGCTGCTCAATTCCACACTTCCAGAGTTTCTGCCTCTAGGGTATGTATGTTTGTTGCTTCTACTTAGCTTGAGACTCAAGTAAATGTTAGTCATAGCTGACACAAAAGTCTTTTCCTTTTTTTGGTTGTTTTAGTTCCACACTGCTCTGTATGATGATGCTAGAGGTTGGGCTAAGCGATTCGCTTCCTCTGTTCGTAGATGTGTACCTGGAATCATGAATCCTCATTTCAAATTCGTTCAAGGATGGACTCGAGTCTTAGCCTTTTCAAGCTTGTTAGCTATTTTTATAGATCCTCTCTTCTTGTTCCTCTTATTAATCTGACATGTATGTTCTTTTTCTCTTGCTCTATCAATAACTTGTTGGACTGTATATGTTTTTTTTATTAATTACTACTGCAGGACAACAAATGCATAGAGATTGATTGGCCTATGACTAAAGCATTGGTGTCTCTTAGAAGTCTAACTGATCTTACATTCTTCATTAACATTTTGCTTCAGGTGTGTCTCGATTGCTCTTATCTGATATGTAATGAAATTTCTTGGCTTTTAATGGTTCTTGTGTCATGATTTGTTGCAGTTTCGGTTGGCCTATGTAGCTCCTGAGTCTAGGATAGTTGGTGCAGGCCAGTTAGTTGATCAGCATGGAAAAATTGCTCGCAATTACATCCGAGGAAAGTTTTTTCTTGACTTTCTCATAGTGTTACCCATTCCACAGGTATTGTAGTATTAACCGTATGTTCTTGAGTAATGGTAACTCGAAGATGTTTGTTTTACCGTCCTTTGTATTCAGGTAATGATATTATGAATAATACCAGCACACTTAGGTATAGCCAGGGCAGAATCTGAGAAACACATTATACGCATGATTGTTCTTCTTCAGTACATTCCAAAGTTATATAGACTTCTTCCTCTTCTTGCTGGACAAACACCGACCTGATTCATATTTGAGTCGGTTTTGGCTAATTTTGTTATTAATCTTCTTACCTTCATGCTTGCTGGTCATGCTATTGGATCTTGCTGGTATCTTTCAGGACTTCAGGAACATAAGTCACTTTCTTTAATTTCTATTTATACATGTTTTCACAATTTCTGAGTGACTTTATTGGTTTTTCTCTTTTTTCGGCCTTTTTCGTTTGCTCTTTTCAGAGAGTTAAGAAATGCATGTTGAATGCTTCAAATATTTCTGTGGAAGTCCGTAGAAATCTGATTGATTGTTCTCGTGGAAGCTATGAATCAGAGTCACTACGAGCTCTGTGGAGAAATAGTTCGAATGTTGATGCTTGTTTTCAAGAGAATGGTTTGAGTTATGGGATCTATATGAAGGCAGTCAATCTTACCACTCAATCGAAATTTTTCACAAGATTCAGTTATTCTCTGTTTTGGGGATTCCAGGTAAATTAGGCTCATTCATGTTTTTCCTGAAAAGTTTAACTGATGTTAAAACTACATTAGTCTTTAAAATCACTCTTAACTAATGTCAAGTTGTTTTATATTCTGAAAGCAAATAAGCACGCTTGCTGGAAACCTGTCCCCAAGTTACTCAATGGGGGAAGTGTTCTTTACAATGGGTATCATTGGACTAGGGCTTTTGCTTTTTGCACAGCTTATCGGTAATATGCACAACTTCCTTCAAGCTCTTGATCGAAGGTAAACCACATTACATCAATTATGTTTTAAAAGAGAAGATGAGATGATGTCCTGTTTAAGGAGGATGGAAATGATGCTGAGACGGCGTGATGTAGAGCAATGGATGAGCCATAGCCTGTTGCCAGAAGATATAAGAAAGTTAGTGCACTTTGCATCTTAAACTTTTGCTTCTCATTTGAATAGTATTTTGTCATACATTTGAATTACCAGGCTATGTAATGGGAGTATAGAACTAACTCAGTCATTGTTCAACATTTTCAGGAGGGTACGAGAGGCAGAGCGGTTCAATTGGGCTGCGACTAGAGGGGTTAACGAGGAAGTGCTCTTTGAGAATATGCCTGAAGACCTTCAGAGAGAGATAAAACGACACCTCTTCAAATTTCTTAAGAAGGTAATAAGCATCACTACAATGAAAACATTGTAATATTGCATTGATGGAAGCTCAACTGTGAGATTTTGAAGTGTTATTATGTTTGTAGGTGAGAATATTTTCGTTGATGGATGAATCAATCTTAGATTCAATCCGCGAGAGGCTGAAACAGAGGACTTATATAAGGAGTAGCATTGTGTTGCACCGCGGAGGTCTAGTTGAAAAAATGGTATTCATAGTGAGGGGTGAGATGGAGAGCATTGGAGAAGATGGTTCTATTCTTCCTTTATCAGAAGGCGACGTTTGTGGTGAAGAACTTTTAACTTGGTCTCTTGAACGCTCTTCTATAAACCCCGATACACCCATTTTACTAATAGCTTGTAACTCTCCATGTTAAGGATTAAAATCTTGAAATGTAACCATTTGGAACTGAGTACGCTTTAAAACCGGCAGATGGGATGAGGATGAAGATGCCACAAAAGGGACTGGTTAGCAACATAAATGTTAGGTGTGTGACAAATGTGGAAGCGTTTTCGCTGAGTGTAACAGATCTTGAAGACGTAACAAGCTTATTTTCAAGATTCTTAAGGAGTCATCGAGTGCAAGGAGCCATATGGTACGAATCTCCTTATTGGAGGCTTCAAGCAGCTATGCAGATTCAAGTGGCTTGGCGATACAGAAAGAAACGGCTACAAAGATTATACACCCCTCAGTCTAGTTACATTCTTTAGATTACATTCTACATTCTTGAGGATATTTGGTTTGGTACATAAGGTATTACGTATAAAGCGTAGGGGTTGTTAAATAGTTGTAAGATGTAATTTTGTTTTTACATGCTGTGGTAAAAATTACAAATAAAGAAATTCTCAATGGGCTATTTACCAAATAGCTCGTTAGTAATGGGCTCCATGATCACCGTTGCGATCACCCAAGAAATTTGCAACGATGTAAGAAGATTCATGTGCCAAAGAAAATCCCCGTGCTTTAAAAGTTTGAAAAAGAAGAAGAAGGTGGTGAATTCAAGGATGGACAGAGATGTGAAGAAGAAGGTTGTTGCCCTATATGCCTCGAAGATTTCAACGTAGGTTTTGGTCACGAAATTGCATGCACAAATTCCACCATGATTGCATTCAAAAATGGCTTTTCAAGAGTGCAAGTTGTCCAACATGCCGTTCTTTTGCTATTGGCAACAATTATCTTTGAGTTCAGTGATATAAATATAGAGCTTAATTAGGAAATCTCGTTTCTAACTATTGTATATATCTATGATCTATCAGTTTGAGAAATCTCTGAAACCAGAGACGAAGTCACTTCGTCTATAGTTGTTGCTCGAGCTACAAAGAAATGACATATCCCCTTTGTACCTTCACTAGGGATGTGGGCTCAGCGAATCAAAAGTATCCCAAATTAAGTTAAAGGATCTGAGAAATCTCTAGGACCCTCCCTCCTTTGAATCTTTATGGATTATAAGCAATCAACCACATCCTACCACTATAAATAAAAAGAGAATAGACAAATGCGTTCCCTTGAGTAGTAAAGATGGATCCGAAAATGTACGCCTAGCTACTTGGAAGGTGCACATACATGGATGAGATTCCAACCATGTTTTGCTCTTGGGACTTGGAAATCAGAAGGAATATGTTCTATATATCGTTGCTTTACACCATTGGGAGGCCTCATTCAACTTGTGGTTACCCAAATTTGGGGGTAAGAGGTGTACGATATTCTCTCGGAAATTAGGGGACTGCTCCCTTATGTTTTATATCTCAGATAAGTCTACAAGAACTTAGATATTAAAGAGAAAGTTATGGTATATTAACGGTTGCATTATGTTAGTTTCTTCTTGGAATCCAAATACTTCTTTAGCATTAGCTTAGAGAACTTTAGGTTCAATTGTAAAAGAGAAGATGGCTCAAAGGTTCATTCATTAGTGATATGAAAGTTGAAGATTTTGTTTGTTGTAGATCCTTTTTCTTCGAAGTGTTGCTTAAGTAAGCCTCTTTTTGCTCTTTTCCAATTATATTATAATTTCATTTCAGGTTTCTCGGGATTGAGTAGTTCAGTTTTAAAATATCTGTTCATTCAAGTTATTTATATAGTTTGGTTTGGATTCAGATTCGAAAAATTCGGGAATTTTGCCAATCCTTATAAAAAAAGTAGCATGAAGAAAGAGAAATGATTTTTTATTTATTTTGATCGTTTCTTAATAATCATCGATAACTTATTATGTTATTTGTACCAATAAAAAATTTACAAATCATATACAAAACGCCAAAACAAAATTATTAAATCACTAATTATATTTTCCAGCATAAGAAAACTGCGAATGTACTGGTCAAGGAAAAGATAACAGAATCAAGAGAGAATCAGGGGATATATATACAAAAGAATACACCCAACTAGACCTAAATACTTGTTGCAAAATTATACCATTTCTAAATAGATTTGGGGGCAAGGATGACTCGTCGAGCCAGATCCAGTGAAGAGATATCAACATCTGAATTGGTATTTACAGGCTCCTTGGCATTCACGTCTGGTGTATCTGCCGTTTGCTGTGTTTTATGTGCTACTTGTGGTGTTTTCTTAGATCCATAAAAAATTATTACTCTTCCGTGGTTTACTATCGTACTCCGATTATACATCCTAGGTCTGGGCCTCAGTAGCGGCATGATCACCTTTTGTATCGCCCAAGACTACAACTATGTAAGAAGATTCATGGGCCAAAGAAAATCCCCGCGCCTTGAAATTTCCAAGAAGAAGAAGAAGAATGTGAATTCAAGGATGGACAAAGATAATGAAGAAGAAGGTTGTTGTCCTATATGCCTCGAAGATCTCGACGTAGGTTTTGGTTACGTTAGGCTACGAAACTGCATGCATAAATTCCACCGTGATTGCATTCATAAATGGCTTTTCAAGAGTGCAAGTTGTCCTACATGCCGTTCTTTTGCGATTCGCAACAATTATCTTTGATTTCAACGATATAAATATAGAGCTTAGAGGTGTCTCGTTTTTAACTATGGTTATCTATGAATCATCTGCGTTTGTATGCTGAGATAGAGCTACAATACTAGTTTTAGCCCGGACAGTTATTAATCTTGTAGGGAAGTCTTTTGATCATTGATGAGAAAAACACCATGCATGGTGGTCGTATTATCCACATTCTAAGTTGTAGTCTTGTACAATATATTCATAATGCATACCATTAGGTCCGTCCAATATCGTTCCATACTAAATTATGCCGTCCTACAAGTTTGGCATATTTTTCCCTATGGTATTTTACCATTAGAGCACGAATATCGGAAGGATCTTTTGGAGTTTATATGATATAAAAAATAAGTAAAATAAGAAAGATGATGAATGATGGTAGAAATGGTTCATTATACTAACTCTTTTGAATCGGTTCTTTTACTAAAAAGTAACTTTAGTGACACTTGTTGTCTTCTAATTAGTTTAATGTTTTTCAATTTAATTAAAAAATAAAGAATAATTTAATTCTATTAAAATTATATGTAAAAGAAACTCAAAGCATGGTTCTTAGATATTCATGCTCTTAGGTTCATAACAATTTTCTTGGATATTCATGCTCTTAGGTTCATAACAATTTCTGCAATTTGACTTATGACAATCAGACAATGATATCTGAAATTGAAAAGTCTGGTTTTTCTCTTCTTGACAATACACTCATGGAAATTATTGTTTTAACTTTTTTTTGTTTAATTTTAAAATTTGTAAAATACAATTCCATTATTTTTGGATCTATCGGAAATCCATTGAAATTCTTCGACGTATCCAAAATGTTGATCACCAAAACACCAAATTGACGTGTTACGCAAAAATTCTAAAATTTACCATCAGAAATTTTCAATAAAATTTGATAGTGGATCCAAAACATTGACCACGAAAATTCACAAAAATAATAAAGAGAAAATTATTCAGATTAGCGTTTATGAGGGATTTTTGTATTCCGCATGAATTTTTTAATTGAAAATGGAACTTTTTTTTTTTTTGAACGTCTTGTTTTATTCATTTGAACTTGGTGTACAACTGTTTGAGACCAATATATGTTGGATACATATAGGAATTGCATTGTAAATACAACAAGAATGATATTGTGAACGACCTATATGGGCAAGCTTGTCGGCAATAGTGTTTGATGCCCGTTTTGTGTGAACGATAGCGATCTCTGCAAATTTGAGAATCCAATGATGAATATCATGAATCAAATTATCTATAGCGGTAAGTTTCATATGTCCATTGATCAAATCGACTAGTTGTTTTGAGTCGTCTTCAAAGACTATCTTACGATAACCACGAATCCAAGCACTCTGCATAGCATGAAGGAGACCAAAGACCTCTGCCTCGAGTACATCGTTAGCTTGTGGCAGAAAGGAAGAGCTGCTGCAGATATGTGTCCCTTCGTCATTACGTAAAATCCATCTTGCACCTATATGAGTACATGTAGTTTGGAAACTAACGTCATGGTTGCACTTAAGCCATCCTTGCGATGGAGGCAACCAACATGATGAATATGTGTTTCCACTTCTAGTTGGTGTATTGAGAGAGAGATTGATGTTGTTGGTAATCCATTCATCTGCTTCAGTACGAGCTCTGAGGATTATATCACTTGGACTCCATAACCGACCATTGAAAATCGAATCCTTACGCGCTTTCCACAAGCTCCATAGGAGCCAACATCGCTGTGTTATATCAGTTTGTGTGGCCGAACCAGACCGGGAAAACAAATGTTGAATATTGGTGTCGATGTTATCGGATAAGTGAGCAAGATTAAAAAGGTGGGGACACATCTCAGCCCATGTATCTTGTGCATGAGGGCAAGTAAAGAGGATATGATTTATTGTTTCATAATCTCCATTGCATCGTGAACATGTGGGATCTATAGGAATACCTCGTTGACATAACGATGCTGCCGTTCCATGAGCAGAGATAGGGCTTTCCAAATAAAGAATTTCAGCTTTGGTGCTACCTTTAGTTTCCAAACCATATTCTTTACTTCAATGTTACCGAGGGGCGGTGTGGTTACTTCTTCACGAGTTTGGGATGCGAGCCAATAACCGAATTTGACTGAATACTCACCATCTTTAAAATAATGCCAAAGTAGTCTATCCGCGCGGGGATGTTTGGATATATAGATTTTTTTGATTACTTCAGCCTCGACAGCTGGAAAGTGACTAAGTTTATCCATATCCCAATTCTTCCTGATCCAGAGATCCTTTATTAAAAGGTTCGGGTCATTGTTGTGCATAACAGCGGGTCGTGGTGGGTGAGATGAAATCCAGTTTTGAACCGTTGCTTTGATGTCCCCGAATCCTATTTGCCAACGGACACCTTTATTAACCAAGTCACGGCCATGTAAGAGCGAGGTCCAACCGAAAGAAGGTTTCATACCCGATGTAGCATTAGCAAAATCACCATCTAGGAAATATCTACTTCTGAGGATCTTGTGTATTAAGGATTGTGGGGAGTTAAGAATACGCCAAGCCTGTTTCCCAAGTAGTGCGGAATTAAAGTCACTAAGATCCCGGAAATCCAGACCTCCTTGTTTTTTGGAAAATGCTAATCTTTTCCAACTTATCCAAGATATCTTCCGTCGTCCATCTTTCGAACCCCACCAGAATTTTGACAAGATACTATTTAGCTCGTCACAAATAGATTTAGGTAATCGAAAGCAGTTAATAGAATAAACCGGCATTACCATTGCCACAGATTTGAGGAGGATCTCCTTGCCAGCAGGGAAATGGAACTCCTTTTTAATTCCTCACAACTCTTAATAATATTGAATTATGCAAAGACATATTGAATTATTTAAAATGATATACATCTGAATTAGAATAATATTTGTGAGATCAAAAACTCATTTAACTATATGACCTAACACAAATTTGATCTATTTATTGATGCCATTAGATTACCGTCACTTTTCAATATCATAGTATTTTGACTTTGAAATACGTATACGACAGATTTCCTATGTAGACGTTTGGTATAGAAAGGGACACCGAGACGTCCATGTATGGACAGTAGAATATCAAAGTTTTACATATAAAAAGACAAACATATATTAGATGAGTTGTTAGACAAACATATTATGACCATTAAGAGGAGAGATGAGCATTTCTTAAAACCTTTGGACAAAAGAGTGAGATAGTATAATTTTGACTAAAAATTGCAGTGTTTACATAAAAATGAAAATATTTATTTCAGTTTTGATTTTTGAAATTGATTAAACTAAAATATATCTGATACCAAATTGAAAAATCAAATTATTGGGCTAAAGTTACATACAAAACCCATTGTACCTAATAATACAGCCAAAACTTAAATAACGTATAATCATGATTCATGACCGTTATGGATGGAAGAGAGTATCGTACTTACCACTGGTATAATATATTGTTTATCCTCTATTTTTTTTGTAATTTTCTCTAAGTTTTAATGGTTTTCCTTGTTTACTAATCTGTTTATACTCTTTCCTTAGTTTTTTTTAGAAAGGTAATCATCTTTCCTTAGTTGGAATGGGCATTAACTAGCTATTTAAGCAACTCTGTTTACAATATATATGCTTGAAATATTATTGGATAAATCGGCTGCTGGTTTGGTTTCAGTTGGATCTTACGATTTTATAAAACTAAGACCAATTAAAATGCTTAGATTCGGCATGGGTTGATGCAGTGAATCAGTGATGATATGGATTCGTTAGTTTTCGGTTTTCCCTTTGATTTAGAGTCGTTTAAGTTTGAAAATTAATTTTAAATTGTGAAGAAACAATTGTTTAGTCACTAATATATAATTTTTGTCACTTAATATCTTATATTATATGATTACAGTTATTTAATATGTGTTAAAATAGAAATTTTAATAATATATATAGGATTAAACTCGGTCTGCGGATTTCGTTCCCTTTTTGGCATTTATAGTGAGCTAGTATCCATTTAAGCATGCCTGTGATTCCAAAGTATTGTCTTACACACTGAGTTTTTACATAAAAGAAAACAATTATAGTTTCAGAAATTAGTATGTCCTTTTGATAGATGACCAAAAAGAGGAGAGATGTTAGATGTGATATATATATATAATTAGTTTCTTGTTTCTATTTGACTGTTTTTCCATGTTTCACAGTATTAAGTATTAACTAATAACTACACAACTTCCATGAAAAAAAAAAAACTACACAACTTCAGTCGACAAAAAAAAATACACAACGTCAAAACATCAAAACGGCAACGTTTTTTCTACTGGGCTTAATAACACAAAAGCCCAGTATGAAGGAGGCCCAAGACACGAAACGAAATCAGAGACTTATCTTAACAACGGTCTTGTCCTTTACCACCGATAGAAGACAAACTGAGAAGAAAAGCAGAGCAAGCCTTGAAGCGTACGGAAAAGGAGAAGTCAGTACAAATTCAAAATATGGTCAGTGAGCTGGAATCTTTATCGTCAAAGTTACAGCTGGTGCTAGGGTTTTAGGTTTCAAGGGTTTTGTATAAATAGAGGGCTCACAAATTATGTAAAACCTTAAGAATGAAGAAAATCAAAATCTGAAAGTTCATCTTCTTCCCAAAGTTCTTATTTCGCTTTTACACAGGTCATGGCCGGTGTACGTCACCGTTGGAATTCAGACCCCGTAAATCTCCCTTCAGGTTCTGTGGATGTACGTAGTGGTGGCCGACAAGGACATGGTCGAGATCGTTGTGGTACCGTTGGAGGAACACTTGGTCGAGGTGGTGGTAGCTCCGCTCCTAACCCAACACATGGTCAGGATTTTCAATTGGACATTGATAGAATCGAAGAAGAAGAGGAGCATAGAGGTATTAGAAGAAACCTGAGGAATACAGAGAATACCAACAACACTCCTGCATCTTGGTGGATGAGAGCTGCAAACAGTAGGTAATGCCAATGTTCACAATGATTTTGCATTTTAAAACGTTGTTCAAATTAATTTATAAAATGAGTAACTAAAGTATTTTTTTTATGCTGGAAAGAAAATAAGTATTCTCTTCAAAATAAAAAATGCTAAGATTAGAAAGATAGTTGACGAACAAAATAATAAACAAATAGTTGTGTTGCAACACTACAACACAAATATCGTCTCTGGTTATATTATGATTGTTCTATCAAATTATGACATAATTATAATGTTTCTTTTCTAGAGGGTCGCTGTGGTTGTTTTATTTGGTCGAGTGGTATGCAGTCTACTCCTCGATTGTGACTCCTCTAAAATGTGCTTTCCAAGTCGAATATTTGTCAAATTGGGCTATTATAGCTCTCGAAGTATTATTTTCGTTGGACATCGCGCTTCAGTGGATGCATATCTTTAGGAATCATCAGATAGGCCTACTTTCCATATTACGGTATATATCCTATCTAATTTAATTATTAATTTTCTTTGAATCAAAACTCATATTTTGGTTTTATCATGAATATCTCGCTGTTTCTTTTGTGGTGTTATAGGACCATTATCTGTAATCCTAGGAAGGTTTTCGAAACACTAGCTTTGATCCCGTGGTGTTATTATACTGTCCAGCTGGTATACTCTCATCCAAAATCATTTTTCATTCTCAATGCGTTTGAGTTTAGTATATCAAATATGATATTATCATAAATACAGTTTTAGTACAAAACGTTATGTGACTTTAGTTTTTACTTAATGTTTTGTAGTGGAAATATTTGGAGTTGTTTAAAGTTGTGAGAGCTTTGAGGGTAAAAGAGATCTTCGAGAGATTTGAACAATTGTCAAACTACAACAAGTTCATGAGATTTCTCAAATTGCTAGCGATACAATTGTATTGTATCCATACTAGTGCTTGCATTTTGTATCTTCCCGTCGCCACCTCTGACGCAAATCAAAATTGGATGTGACAAAAACCATACACAGTTCGGAGTTGTGGAGAATTACATTACGTCGTTCTACTTTGCCACCGTAACACTTTCTACCGTTGGTAAGTATTCTTTGATGTGTATTTTTTTCTTAAAACTTTATTTACTTATTTACACTTTTTTGTGTGATTATCCATAATACAATTTCATTATTTTGGTAGGATATGGAGACATTCATGCGACCAATGTAAGAGAGATGGTTGTTGTGGTCGGTATAATCATATGTAGCGTGATTGTGTGGACTTACTTTGGTGTTAACTTGACAAATCTCTTTATGAGAAAGTCAAGGGCTCAAATAGTCAGACAGAAAATGGATATTATGGAAAAGCAATTGAGAGATTCCAATATCAGGGAGGCATTGGCTAACGAGATCAGAGGTCATATGGTTATGAAATATAAGGAAGAATACGACTACAGTTTCCTTGAAGATGTTCCAACTTTTATCCGAACCAGGGTATTGTTTACTCTCAAAAGACTAATTTCTTCTAGTTTATGGAATTCTTGATTCTTACATGTCTTTTGACTTTCCTTATTTACAGATAAAGCAAGAGTTATATGAAACCATCATCAGACGTGTTTCTCTTTTCCGTGGATGCTCGCCTCCATTCACGAGCTATTTGGTAAGTTATAGTGTCTTTTGCAGAAATTTTAAAGAGCTTTTGAAAAATAACATAATTACATAATTTGGTTAATGTGTATGTCTCATTAGGCGAGTGAAGCTCGTGAAGACTTTTACGCTCCGGGATACACCCTCTTAGAAAGAGGAAGTAATGTGAATCAAATTCACATTTTATTTTCGGGAAGACTGGTAAAAAATTTCTCTGCTTTATGATTATTTTCCTTAGTTGGCTGGTTAGTTCGAATTATTTTTAGTTAACCTAACTGAACCGAATTTTCCGCTTTCTTTTTTGGGTAAATTCGGGTTTTGGTTTGAATTGTTTTGAAACGAAAATCGATGGCTTTTTATAATAAAGTTGTTTATAAGTCTGGCCCATGTTTCATAAATGTAAAACAGGCCCAATAGAGTTATAAAATGTCTTTTACAAAAAGCTTTTCTTCTTTCTCAATTTCTCTGCAATTACCATCATCTCTTCTTCCTTTTCTCAAACTATTAAAAGATTTGCAATCCGATTCTATTAGCTTCAGAAGCTATTGTATTATTTTGCAGGAACAACTGCAAGGAGGAGTTGTACTTGGAAATCTATCACCTACCACAACCTTCGGATTGAAATCAGTTCTCTTGAATGATCCTCTTCACAGCACCTTTCGAGCTTGTGAGGGAAGCAAGATTCTGCGACTCGGTAAACAGTATTTCATGGAAGCCCTTGAGACATTCGTTCAAGATGCAGACAGAGTGATTACAAATTGGACGGTATATCTAACTTTACATTAGTGTTTCCCCTTAAGCAAATCATCTGTAAACTTATCTTGACGAAAGTATTATGTTTCACAGGATGTGAACCATGTTTTGTTGCAGAGAGTTGTAAAGAGATGAGTTCAAGCGTGCATCGCTGCTAAATCGAGCGGTTTATGATAGAAAACTCACCAAACTAAAAGCCTTGGTTGAATCAGGAGTAGATGTCGATTGTGCGGATTATAGCGGCATATCACCCTTGGTAATTAAAAACATGAGCTATAATTTACTCAGTTAGTTCTCTATTGATTTAAGCTATCTAACATTTTTCTTTATATGATATTACTTTTCTTGTAGCATGTGGCAGCCACCAAGGGGTGCACACAGATAACAGATTTCCTCATTAAAAAGAGAGCACTCGTCAACGTGGCAGGTAACTAACTCAAATGCCTTGTAGTTTGCAAAATTTTCAGTGTAATATCTCAACACAACTTTCTTAAAACCGTTTGCAAATGTTTATTACCAGATGTGAATGGGATTACTCCTTTGCTTAAAGCCATTAAGAATGGCCATGATGGAGTTGCTAAAGTTCTAGCTGAAGCTAAAGCAACACTTGGAAATGTTGACCACGGTGAATATCTCTGCAAAGCCGTGTCAGAAAGTGATTTACCCTTACTAAAGAGACTGTTGGCATACAAGATGAACCCAAATTCAATAAATGTCAGTGGCCAAACGGCGTTACACATTGCAGCCGCAAACGGTAGAGATGCAGAAGCTCGTGTGCTTTTAGAAGCTAATGCAGATCATACCATGGAAGACAGGTACATTTCATATGAATTTTATTGTCAAATCTTGAATCTTATATGTTTTAGTTATGAATTTTCCATATTTCTTTGTCTCTCTAGCATGGGAAATCGGCCCCTTGATGTGGCTAATAGAAAAAAGCAATGGAAGATGATTGAAATACTTAACGCACTGGAAGATGATGGTCAAGCTTCTTGAAGAACCGAAAAAAGTGTTTCAACTTTTCTTTCTCTTTCCTTTTAGTGTTATTACGTTTTCTGGAGGAGTTTTCTGAACTTGTGTCCTGTTTAAATTTGGCATTGTCAGCAATTTTCACAACGATTATTTTGAGTTTAAATTCCAATTGTCTTTTAGTAGTAATGTGCTTTGGTCTTCAACGAGTACAATTGTTCGAAGTGGTTCTTCTTTTGTTGCTCTCGAACACAGAAACTTTGGAGATGAATTCGTTTTGGAAAACGCAAATCTCTTGGGATCTGGACAATTGGGTGTTGTGTAATGATCCTTAATGAACTGCTTGCCTATCTTATTACAATAGTAAAGCTGCTCAAATCCCTACTTCCAGAGTTTCTGCTCTTTTTTTTATTCCACGGTACATGTTTGATTTATTACTTTAAAGTCACTGAATTTAGTTTGAGAATCAAGGGAATGTTGCTGAATGCTGATACAGAGTCTTTGTATGATGATGCTAAAGGCTAAGCGAGGAGATTTGCTTCATTTATTAATAGACACTTACCTGGAATTATGAATCCTCACTCCAAATTCGTTCAAAGCTGGGCTAAATTCTTTGCCCTTTCATGCTTTGTTGGCGATTTTCATTGATCCAATCTTTTTCTTCCTCGTATTAGTCAAACAGGTATGTTTGATATTTCTCTTGCTCTATCTTTTGCTTCTCTGGTATTGATTCTGAGCACCTATTTGACCATGGGGGCGCTTGGTAATGACTTAAATTTAAAATTTTTGGCTGTTAATGCTGTAACTTTAGGCTGTAGAGATTTTGGCTGTAAATAAAAGACTGTTTGGTAATATAGAATCTTTGACTGTTATTTTAATAAATAGTTTTTTCACTTATTAATAAAAACTTATAAATAAAGATTTTAAAAAGGTTTTAAATTACCTTACGGGAAAATGATGGAGATGCCATGCATTTCTGTAATAGCACAAGTTTTAAATCAAATACAATTTGAATCTACACAACACGAAATGACCATGCATACAAAAAAAATGAAAATTATAGTACAATACCTATTGGATTTACAAGTAGAAAATAAACATTACGTTGTTGTATTTATAACATATAGGGATCTTCCAACAATAATATTTGAACATTTTGAGGTTTTTAACTTTGAATTTTTCTTAGTTTTTGTAGAATCTATAAATACCATTTTACTTTCCCCAAAACTAGTTCAATTACAAACAAAATGCTGATAATTTTTTTATTCATTTTGCAAAAATTGTTATTTTTATTCATGTTGCAATACATTGATATTTTCATTCATTTGACAAAATTTATTTTTATTCATTTTGCAAAAAGTTGTAGTTTTCATTCACTTTTATAAACTTTTGATATTTTTTTCATTTATATAAAAATGGATCTCAAAAGAATAGAAAAAAAAAATAGTAATTAATCAATCAAAACATTTTTGTTTTAAATTATATATAAATCTATAAAGAGCTTTTGATAATTTTGGGAAAATAGAAAAATAATAAATAAACTCATTTGCAATTGTTAAAGCTTGGTTACAGAGGCTTTAAAAAAAATGAGTATAACAAGAACAAAAAGTTAAAGACAAGCTTTTAAGTCTTAAAAATTAATAAAGCCCTTAAATCATGCTTGGTAAAAAACATGCTTTAAAAGCTGTTAAAAATTTTAAAGTCTTAAAAGACTGTTGCCAAGCAGCCCCCATATTTACTACTGCAGAACAACAAATGCATTGTGATCGATTGGCCAAGCATTTGTAGCTGTTCCGAGTGTAACAGATGTTGCTTCTACTTTTTTCAGTGAATTCTATACATATATAGAGCTTTATTGTGTTTCTTATTCATGTTATTTAATTTTTGTATGAAAGAATTCTGATGTATTGAGTAGTAGTTAGCAGTAGCACTGAAGCCAAGTATTGATAATTTTAGTAGTTAGTTAGCAGTAGCACTAATGTCAAGTATCGATAATTTTCCCTTAAAATAGTTAAATTAGACGACAATTTTCTATTAGCTAAAACTTAAAGATTTCCTAAACCCAATAAAGTTAGAGACAGTTTTAAACTCATAGACAAACAAAAAACTCAATAGATCTCCTAAACTAGTTTGTCTCCCATTAGTGACAGGACTAGAGTAGCCGTGTCCCGATATTTAACGGAAGGAAAACAAATAAGATCAGTTTATTCCGCAATCAATATTCTCCACCATTAAATTAGTAACACTAGGGGCTTCTCCCGCACTACGTGCGGGTTTTGGGTTTTGTGGTTAATAACTTAATGTCTTTAGATTTTATGTTTTCAAATTTGAGATTTTTTGTGTGATGTTTCTATATAATATTTGCTTTAGTAAGACTTTATGGTTTAAGGCTTTCGCTTCGAGTCACGATAGTCTTTGACTAAATCTATTCAAGATACTCACAACAACTTCTATGGTGATCTGATCCAACATATAATTGTGTTGTTGGTTCTCTTTTCTCTTCACCAAGTCCAATCAAAGTCTTTTTCATAATCTCCTCTTACTTTATGTCCAAGCTTCTTTACTTCTTCCTCTTTGTTGTCTATCTCTTTCTTCATTTTCTCTTTCTCGTGATTCCTCTCGACCACCCAATTCGTCGTTATCTTCAAAGCCTCCATTATTATTTTCTCGTACTTCCCTTGCTTCTCATATCTCTTTGATCATATCTCGATAACTCTGGTGTATTACCGTGAGAGTTTTTAATGTTATACTTGTTCTTCAAAGTGCTTAGCTTCTTCTTTCATAAAAGCTTCTTCTTTTTTATTAGTACATGTACAATTACTCTTAGTTTATAGTTCAATAATCGTAGCTTAACCCCGATGTTGTTGATCTTCTCCATTAGAGTTTTGATCTCATCTCCTTTCATTTTTAGCTCGTTACGTAAACTTTGGAGTCCTATTTCATCTCGACACATATTTGGTCTATGTGGCATTTCATTTAGTAACATATTTTATTCATGGAAATTTTCAAATTAAATTGTGTTGCACTATACCTTTTTTTATTACGTAATCAAATACCCTCATAATTGGGGTTTCCTAATGCTCATGGCTCGATATTTTGTGTTCTATTCTACACTCTTTTTGGTTTCTAAACTTGAATAGTGTGAGAGAAAATGTGCAAAGAACATTCTTATACCTTTTCTATTTGGACGGGAAATTTAAATAATTTTCTGCTTTTGAAAAAGGAGAGTGTGTATCATCAAAAAGGAAAAAGGGAAAAAGGAGAGTATGTAGAGATGTAAATTTGTTTGTCATAGTTTCGTTTTTTTTAAAGGAAACAACGTACATTAACAAAAGAAAGAAAGTAACATACATAAGCCAAAAACATAGTGATATATTTTGAACTTTGTAGATTTTGTTTTGTGTTCTTACTTTCTTAATATCTATTTTTTAAATTGTCTTTTAAATGTTAGTTTGCTTTGCTTAGTATAATTTGTCTTTTAAATTTGATTTCACCAGTTTGTGGTAGTTGAGATTTGAGAATTGGTTTTATTTTGTTTTGAACAATGTGTGTTGGAGTAATTTTATATTTTAGTATATTGTTTGTCCTACTTGTATTTGCTCCTCATTAAATCACTTATGTTTAGGTCTGGGTGGTTTGTTATAATATTTTCCAAGTTTATATTTTGTTGTTGTTTAGTTTCTGTTACATCCATATTACATTGTACTGATTCAAATCTAAACATTTGTCCTCTATTCGACATGTCTTCTATCTTTTAGTGGTCGTATACAACGATACAGCTACCTCGGAAATATAAATCTTTGTGTTGAATCAAGAGTTTAGGTTTACTAAATGGTGTAATACAAATAAAGTGAGATAGAGATTTGAGTTGAAAACTTTGACATGCTTGTATTAGGATATTCCTTTCCTGGATTCACACCTCTTTTTTTTGTACATAGTTTCATATACTGAAACATTAACATATAACCAAAAGAAATTGACTTCTTTACATTTCTGCCCGCCTAAAATTTTGTTTTCATTGTTTAGCAAATATTAAATATTTGAGCATGAATAATGAAATGTGTATTTTTTTTTTTGTATTCCAAATTGGGTATTATTATGTTTATGAAATAATGATAATATTTGGAACATATATATTTTTATGAAAACAGAATATAGCTTTCACGGAGGATACGATGAAGCAGCTAGGAGTAAGACGAGGATGAGATCCAAAGAAGTGACAAGTTTTTTTTTTGCTTTCTCTGAAGTAAAATATTTGTATTCCTTGTACTTCCAAAGTCAGAGAAGAGTAAAATGTAACATCAAAATATACATCTCATGATGAATGTACACACATATACATCATGCATAGTTGTACTTGTCCGATGATGATGATTTTTTTTTAACCTTTGGTGAATATGAAAATGGCAAATTGTTGAGATTATTATAGAAAGTTAGAAATAAAAGTAGGACCAAACCAAAATGATGTTTGTTGTTGTGGAGTTTACTATACAGTGTTTATGTTACTTTTACCCTTTTTACTATCGTCTTGATAACTTCTCACTTTTGTCAACAATGGCATAGCAAAACTTGCAAATTTTGAGAGATGAAACCAAAAAATGTAAGGCTTGGTTTAAAAAAATATGGTAACAAAATATCAAATCAATCTAATCAAATGTATATAATGTATCTTACATCTGAGAACTGAGAGTCTACAAATTTTTTGTTTGGACAAAAAGTGAAAAAGAAGACTTACAAGAACAATGTACTAAGGTCAGAGGAACAGTGAATCATCTGTTGAAAGCGATTGTCTATTCATGTACTGCTTCTTTTAGTGCTCTTCAACATTTATCTTTTCTCATGTATACATGAAAATATCAATCATTGGATCAGTTTATCCACCACCATGTGCTTCCAAAAAGAGATTGTAGTGTGCTCCAATAACATCTTTAACACTTACATAGTTTCTTCTTCATTTTAAATCCCATTAGATCACTAAACATGGATTTAACAGCCATAAACTCATGGTTTTATCACCAGTCTTGTGTTACAACTTATAACTTTCCTATGTTACTGCAATCAAATCCAACCTAAAACCAAGGATTTGTTCCAGAGAATCCCCTAAAAGCAAAATTCTAGATGCTTAACAAATTTTCTGAATCGCCTGCTTACTCTAATCGTTGACTCTATTTAACTTTCTAATCAGCTGTTATTTATCGGTGATATGCATTGGCTTAACTCTCTTATGTAGTCAGAGATTATACTCAGAGAAGGGACTCTTAAGGAATAATCACAAGGCAGCTTAGATTAAGAGAACCTGTTGCTCAGAAACTATAGGTAGTGAGGTAGCTATAGCTTGGTTATGACTTATGGGTAAAAAAAAAGAAGATTACCTTTAAGTGGATGCTTTGTCAAAAAGAAGTTGTCGAAACTATCTGTGTATAGCACCAAAGCAAGTAAAGCTAAATCATGATTAGACAGAAAGTTCTCTGGAAACAATGCAACCTTATAATGACCACTCAGTACTTACAAATGCTTGGGTTGTATGCACACATGTACCATCTTTGAATGCAGTACTAACAAGTGCTAATCTTTAAAGGCAGACGCATTTGTTGACTTGACAGCATAGGTAGATAATCAACAGGTAATGCAAAATATGTTTCTAAGCTACTTTCGTTTCAATCTTTACTTAGCCATAGGTGAATTTTCTCCGAAGGGCCCATGAATTGTTGCAAACCCTCGTGGTAACCTTGTATAAAACTTGTAAGAGCATCTTTATATTGAGAAGCTCGTGTCATGTACAAACGATGTAAAGCAGGCCTTAAAGTCTCCATACCACCTCTTGCAGCTACCGCTGTATAAACAAGCAATAATCAGTAACAGATAGACAATACATTATAAAGATCTTCTACTCTTGTACAATAGCATAAGAGCAGCTCTTACCACGATCTTCTAAAACAGAGGGTTCTTTCTCTGTCTCTTGGACTGTCTTTTTAGGTTCAAGAACACTAAAAAAGTCATGAAGTATTTGAATCGTGTAGTGTGTTGCTTTCTTCTTACTTTTCAATAGAAATCACATGCTCTGGTTCTGCAGTCTCTTAGTTTCTTCTTCTTGTAGTTTCTCTTCCACACTAATTTCCAAGTCGCTTGTTATGTCATCTTGTACATTTACCTTTTCTATATGTACCCAATACCAAAAAAAAACATGCAAACAAACTGGAACATCCGTAGAGAAGATTTGTAGATACTAAAAATAGCACTTACAAAGAAGACCAGCACACATAACTAATGACAGAGGTAGGTGGTGATCGTTCGAAAAACTCATGAAAATGCATCGTGTGGTACACAAACATGAAACGCGAGTGACAGTAAACTTTACCAGAAGAAGAATGATAAATACTTCCTCGTTCTAGACCTTGAGAAACACAGCACAACGACCATCCAATATTCTTTGGGAATTGCTTGGTGAAACAGACCTAAGAATTAAAAGAAGAACAGAGTAAGAGCGTGAGAGGGAGGACTAAACTACCTGTCCTTTAAATACAAAACCTTTCCTGAGATGTGCAACCATCTCCAATGGTAGCAATGACTTTGTGTCCTGTAAATTGAATGATAAATATTTACAAAACAGACAACATGTCTACCAATAAACAATCAGTGGTTACGCATCAAAATAGAGCACAACCCTTCAACTACGAATGCTACAAACACTAACTTGACTGAATTGCGGTATACAACTCCAAACTTTGATCAGCTTTATTTGTTTATCCTTAACAGCTGAAAAAAATCAAATAATTTTTTTATGACGCCAGTTCTTTGTTTCTCATAGCATCAAGCAAATAATCCAAAGTTGAACTTGAATCCTATAATTGTTTACCTACTTAACTGAAGTAAGCATGTAAAATAGAAAAAAAATAAACATCAAAACTGTTTTATGTAAAATACTCACCGTTAACTTTATTTCCTAAATCTGGGATCTTCTCATCTTCTTCATCATAGTCCTCGTTGTCTCTAGCGTCTCCCATAGTTGTCAAATTCTACAAATTGCAGAGAAATTTCTAGTAAGATTCCGAATCCAAAACGGAAACATGAGATTCAGTGAGACCACATCTTAAATGTAAATCTCGGATAGTTTTTTAAGAATGCAAAATCGATGAATTTTCAAGAAAATTAAACTGAAAATAAGCAGATTTGTTTGGATCTCGAAATTGATTAGGGTTTCAAATCATGGGTATATGATTAGGTATTTTGATGGGTATTTATAAAGAGAGATCATAAAGTTATAGGAGATGAGAAGGCTAACTGGAGAGATCGTGGGCAAAGAGGATGGTTTAACGCAGAAGTTACATATTAGGAAGAGAAAGAGAAGAGGCGGAAGTTACATGTTAGGAAGAGAAGGAGAAGAGGCGACGATTGAGAGAGAGAATGGGTTTCAAAGTGGGCTTAGTTTTTTAATGGGCCACAACGTTTTTGATATGAAATGACATGGCAAGTTGATTGGGCGAGAAAATTCAGAATTAGCTGCCTATGTGACATAGCTTAGAACAAATAAATTCTTCTCCTTTTATATAAAGGAGATTCACCGATTTATTTCCAATAATGAAAACATTCCATAGATAATTTAAGAAATAAAAAACACGGAATTTTGAAATCCTCTAACCAATAACAATTGATTTCATATAGAATTTAAGAATCCAATTCCCAATAACGGTGGATTTTCAAAATTTTAAAAATCTATACAAATTCATTCCCCAATAACACCCATAATAAGAAACAAATGAAAAATTTAATGAAAAGATCAAATCTTGGAAAATGTAATATTTTTCATACGTGGCTTTTCTTATCTACACTCTTCAAAGTTAATTATCAATCAATTAACACTTCATTGACCAAGACTCAGTCCATTGTCTCCTTCCATATTTCTTCTTCTCAATTTCCCTAAAGTCCTAAACTCTCTGTTTCAATTTCTCCGGTTTCTCCTTGGAATTCTACTACTTCTTTAGCATTAGCTTAGAGAACTTTAGGTTCAATTGTAAAAGAGAAGATGGCTCAAAGGTTCATTTATTAGTGATATGAAAGTTGAAAAATTTGTTTGCTGTAGAAACTTTTTCATCGAAGTGTTGCCTGAAGTAAGCCTCTTTTTGCTCTTTTCCAATCATATTATAATTTCATTTCAGGTTTCTCGGTTCTTTATGCTATTAACCTACCAAAAATTCACTTTGAATGTGAAATATTTCGTAATTTCAGTCCATTTTATATTGGCCTGGCTTTTATAGTGGCGTTAGTTTATTCGGTTCAGTTTGGATTTTATGGGTTTTCGGTTTTTTAAATAGATCCCATTCGGTTTTTAGTTTAAATTTGGTTTCGTTCGGGTTTTTCGGTTTTCAGTTTCTAAAAAATTAACTAATTTAAATTAATATTGTAAATGTTGAGTGTATTTCAATACATTTTTCTATATATTTAGTTTTAATTATTGATTTAATATTTTTTTGTTAACTCTGTTCGATTTGGTTTGGGATTGAGTAGTTCAGTTTTAAAATTTATATTCATTCAAGTTATTTATATAGTTTGGTTTGGATTCAGATTCGAAAAATTCGGGAATTTTGCCAATCCTTATCAAGAAAGTAGCATGAAGAAAGAGATAATGATTTTTTATTTATTTTGATCGTTTCCTAATAATCATCGATAACTTATTTTTAACCAATAAAAAAATTACAAAAACATACAAAACGCAAAAACAAAAGTAAATGAATCACTAATTATATTTTCCAGCATAAGAAATTGCGAAGGTAGTGGGTCAAGGAAAAGAAAACAGAATCAAGAGAGAATCAGGGGATATATATATACAAAAAAACACACCCAACTAGACCTTAATACTTGTTGCAAAATTATACCATTTCTAAATAGATTTGGAGGCAAGGATGACTCGTCGAGCCAGATCCAGTGAAGAGATATCAACATCTGAATTGGTATTTACAGGCTCCTTGGCCTTCACGTCTGGTGTATCTGCCGTTTGCTGTGTTTTATGTGCGACTTGTGGCGTTTTCTTAGATCCAGAAAAAATTATTACTCTTCCGTGGTTTACTATCATACTCCGATTATACATCCTAGTTCTGGGCCTCGGTAGCGGCATGATCACCTTTTTTATCGCCCAAGACTACAACTATGTAAGAAGATTCATGGGCCTAGGAAAATCCCCGCGCCTTGAAATTTCGAAGAAGAAGAAGAAGAATGTGAATTCAAGGATGGACAAAGATGATGAAGAAGAAGGTTGTTGTCCTATATGCCTTGAAGATCTCGACGTAGGTTTTGGTTACGTTAGGCTACGAAATTGCATGCATAAATTCCATCGTGATTGCATTCATAAATGGCTTTCAAAGCGTGCAAGTTGTCCTATATGCCGTTCGCAACTATTATCTTTGAGTACCATTATATATACAGTATAGAGCTTGGATAATCTCGTTTTTAAATATTGCTTCTTTTATCTATCAATCAATCTGCGTTTGTGTGTTGAGATAGAGCTACAATACTATTTTTAGCTCGGACAGTTATATATCTTAGTCATGGAAGTCTTTTGATCAGTGATGACTGATGAGTATCTATAACACGTCACGTCACCATGTTGGTTGTATAATTCACATTTTAAGAATGGTAATGATGTTGAGACGGTATGATGTAGAACAATGAATGAGCCATAAACTGCTCCCGGAGCTTCTCCAATGGGAGTTTCTCATTGGGTTTCTTACTATTAAAAAAAGGAAATGGTAAATGAGAGAGTGAGATTGGTTTCTCCAATGAAAACCTTTCATAAGAGATTTATCTCTTTGTGAGTGGTCATTTTTCTTTTTTGAATTAAAACTTAGTTATTCATTAAATTATTTAAAACATTAATTTTGTATTGGTGAAAAATTCTTTTTAGGAAACTTAGCATTGGAGATGCATATGCAGTTGGTGAGAAGTGAGTCAAATGACTAATTTATTGTATTCAGAGATGTAGATAACCCATAGCAAATGTCAATTATTGATGTAGAAATAATTAAGTACGAATAAACGTGCGTTTTTAAAAAGGAAAAGGAACGCTATTTGATTTCATTATCTTTTTTTACGTGAATAAAAAATCACAAGAGCTCTGTATATTTTCTCAGAAAAATAATTACGCATTCATACACGACATATCAAATACATTATTTTTAAAAATTCCAAACAATAAAAAAATGGAGGGAAAATGAGGAAGGTAAACAGAAACAGAGAAAAAGTAGCTTTTGGAGGTTATACTATCTCTCTTACAACCTTTTGCTTTACTTGAAAACAATATAAAAACGAAAGCCATATCGTAACTGGTTGGGTTCAAAGAAAGATCACAAATAAAAACGTTGCAAAATTCCATGTTTTTTTAATACAAGTTATTCATTTTCCTTTACAGTATAACAACACTTGCTTCACGGGCTAAATCTCAAAACACAGTCTCTCTCTCTCTCTGTCGTCTTCTTCTCTTTCATCGTTTTGATTCTTAATTTAGCTTCTGGGTCTTGCTCTTTTCTCCTGAAACCTGCTTCTCCTACTTTGGTCTTGTCCGAAAATGGCTTCCCCGAACGAAAAGGACGACTTTCCCATTCTTCTAATTCCAGAATCACCACCATCTCGTGCTAGAGCTTTCACTTCCAGTAATCGTAGCGTTTCTCTCTTGAATCCCACTTTCGGATTTGAAGAATCGATTGTAAATTTAGGCTACACGGGTCCTCTTCGAACTCAGAGAAGACCTCTTTACTCTGCTCGTAGACCTGATTCCTCTTCTACAGTTGATGTTCCACCTGAAGATGATCTCGTCATGAAAAACACAAATCTCTTGAGATCTGGACAGTTAGGGATGTGTAATGATCCTTACTGTACTACTTGTCCTTCTTATTACATTCGCCAAGCTGCTCAACTTCACACTTCCAGAGCTTCTACTTCTAGGGTAAGTTAACTCTACTTCCAAGCTTTAATTAGGTTGAGAATTTAATTAAACACAAATTATAGTGTTTTTTTTGGGTCTGTTTTCAGTTCCACACTGCTCTGTATGATGATGCTAGAGGTTGGGCTAAGGGATTTGCCTCCTTTGTTCGTAGATGCGTACCTGGAATCATGAATCCTCATTCTAAATTCGTTCAAGGATGGACTGCATTCTTAGCCATTTCAAGCTTTTTCGCTATTTTTATAGATCCTCTCTTCTTGTTCCTCGTATTAATCCGACATGTATGTTTTCCCCTTCTGTAGCTCTAGTAATCTCTTGAATGTTTTCATGAGTTTGAGCACCATCGATTTTACCATTGCAGAAAGAAAAATGCATAGAGGTTGATTTGCCTATGACTAAAGCATTGGTGTCTCTTAGAAGTATATGGGATTTTATATTCTTCATTAACATTCTGCTTCAGGTGTGTCTCCTTTGTACCAATTTCCTATGCTTTAATGCTTCTTTTGTCATAGTTTGTTGCAGTTTGTTATGACTTGGGGATTTTATTGGCTTTAATGCTTCTTTTGTCATACTTTGTTGCAGTTTCGGTTGGCTTATGTAGCTCCGGAGTCTAGGATAGTTGGTGCAGGCCAGTTAGTTGATAAGCCTGGTAAAATTGCTCACAATTACATCCGAGGAAAGTTTTTCCTTGACCTGCTCATAGTGTTACCCATTCCACAGGTATTGTAATATTAACCCTTGAAATGTTTTTGATTAATGTTAACTCAAAAGATTTTTGTTTTACAATCGATATCTCTCCTTTGTTTTCAGTTAGTGACATTATGGATGTCACGATCAGAGTTAGGCTTGTCCATTCCAGAATCTGAGAAACATTTTATACGCACGATACTGCTTTTACAATACATTCCAAAGTTACATAGACTTCTTCCACTTCTTGCTGGACAAACACCGACCGGCTTCATATTTGAGTCAGCTTGGGCTAATTTTGTTATTAATCTTCTCACCTTCATGCTTGCTGGTCATGTAGTTGGCTCTTGCTGGTACGTTTCAGGACTTCAGGTATGTAAAGTCAGTTTCTTGAAAACGTTATTCATGTTTTCACAATTTCTAGTAATTTTCTCATTGCCTGCTTTCCCCTTTTTTGCTTTTTTAGAGAGTTCAAGATTGCTTGTTGAATGCTTCAAATAATTCTGTGGAATTTGCTATAAGTATGATTGATTGTGCTGGTGGATTTGACTCACTACGACCTATATGGAGAGATAGTGCTAGTGTCCATGCTTGTTTTCTAGAGAATAATTATGGAATCTATTTGAAGGCAGTCAATCTTACCACTCAATCTAGTTTCTTCACAAGATATAGTTACTCTCTGTTTTGGGGATTCCAGGTAAATTAGGCTCCTGATTGATGTTAAGTCTTTAAATCACTCTTAAATAATGTCAAGTTGTTTTCAATTCTGAAAGCAAATAAGCACGCTTGCTGGAAACCTATCCCCAAGTTACTCAGAGTGGGAGGTGTATTTTACAATGGGTATCATTGGACTAGGGCTTCTGCTTTTTGCGCGGCTTATCGGTAATATGCACAATTTCCTTCAAGCTCTTGATCGAAGGTAAGACATATTTCATCAATAATGTTTTAAAAGAGAGAGATGTGTATTTCTTCACAAAATCACCAAGCGAGATGATTATTTGTGCTTGTCCTGTTTAAGGAGGATGGAAATGATGCTGAGACGGCGTGATGCCGAGCAATGGATGAGCCATAGATTGTTGCCGGAAAATATAAGAAAGTCTGTGCAATCTTGCTTCTTAAACATTTGCTTCATTTGAATAGTATTTTGCCATATCTTTGGATTCTCAGGCTATGTAAGGGGACTATATAGGACCAACTAAATTATTGTTCAACATTTTTAGGAGGGTGAGAGAGGCAGAGCGGTTCAATTGGGCAGCGACTAGAGGAGTTAACGAGGAATTGCTCTTTGAGAATATGCCTGAAGACCTTCAGAGAGAGATAAAACGACACCTCTTCAAATTTCTCAAAAAGGTAATAAGCATCACCGCAATGAAAATATTGCAATATTGCATTGATGGAAGCTCAACTGTGAGATTTTGAAGTGTTATTATGTTTGTAGGTGAGAATATTTTCGTTGATGGATGAATCAATCCTAGATTCAATCCGCGGAAGGCTGAAACAGAGGACTTACATAAGGAGTAGCACAGTGTTGCACCGCGGAGGTCTAGTTGAAAAAATGGTATTCATAGTGAGGGGTGAAATGGAGAGCATTGGAGAAGACGGTTCTGTTCTTCCTTTATCAGAAGGCGACGTTTGTGGTGAAGAACTTCTAACCTGGTGCCTCGAACGGTCTTCTATAAACCCCGGTAAGCCCATTTTATTAATAGCTTTGACTCGGTGTGTTTGTAACTCTCATTGTTTTGGGTCAAAAAACTTGAATATGCTTTGAAACCGGCAGATGGGAGGAGGATAAAGATGCTATCAAAGAGACTGGTTAGCAACAGAAATGTTAGATGTGTAACAAATGTGGAGGCGTTTTCATTGAGTGTAGCAGATCTTGAAGATGTAACAAGCTTATTTTCAAGATTCTTAAGGAGCCATCGAGTACAAGGAGCCATACGGTACGAGTCTCCTTATTGGAGGCTACAAGCAGCTCTGCGGATTCAAGTGGCTTGGAGATACAGAAAGAAACGGCTACAAAGGTTATACACTCCTCAATCTAGTTACAACATTTAGATTAGACCACATACTTCAGTCTTGATGATATTTGGTTTGGGAAATTAGTAACGCTTAGTGGTTTTTATATATGTAATATAAAATATAGCTCAATGATTCATATATTGTAATCTGTAAGATGACTCAAAGCTTCATTCATTAGTGATGGGGAAGTTGAATAACTTGTTTAATGAATAATACTTACTTTTTCTTCTAACTTCTAATTGTTGCTCGAGAAAACATATTTTTTCTGTTTTTCAATCATATTATAGTTTCATTTCAGGTCTTTCGACGGTTTATGATATAACTAGATTTTGGCCCTTAAATGTTTAAATAGTTATACTAATTGATTTTAACATATACAATGTTTTAATATTTAACATGTATTGACAAATCATGTGATTTTTAATATCTATAACCGTATAAAAAATATGTATTGTGCATAAATGTAATAAAGTTGAATACTTATCGAGCATAGTTGATGTTATTAGTTTTGATATAAAAGTTTATGCAAATGTTTTTTTATTTCAACATCTATTAAATGTAAAATTAATCTTTATTATTCGTGTAATTTATATACCACTAGATAAATCGTATAAATTTTAAGTTTATATGAATATGTCGGAGATAAGAAACAAAAAAATGATATATATGTTTTCCACTAATAAAACATATATAAATATATGTATGTGTGATTAAATATGAATCATAAATTACATCATAATGAAAATATTTGTCTGTTTACTAATATAAATATGTATATACATAATAATTATAAATATAATAATTAAAATCTTGTTAATATATCAGAAAACAATAAAAGTGTTCTTCATTGGTTCATTTAAATGACATGTTCCTTAAAATTCTCATTGATTGAAACCTAGGATTAATTCACCTAATGTTTCCTCAATTTATATATATATATATATATATATATTTATTGGATGATATATGAAGATCTCATTTTGGAATGTGACAACATTTTAAATTGATTAAGATTTGGTAGTGGCGTTCTAGTACTTGCTCGATTTATAGTGTTGCACTGATAAAGTAGAATGAAAAAGAGATAATACCTTTTTATTAATTTTGATCATGTAGTTTTTATTAATTACTAGGTGAAAGCCTGCGCTACGCGCATGCCGAGTTTCTAACTATATTTTCAGTTATGGTTTTGTTTTAGTTCATTAAATCTCCTGCGTTCGTGATCATTTTCGCAACCTCCATGTTCTTCCAATGTTGATGCAAACCTTCCATTACTCTATGAAAGACTCATTTTTTACCAAAAATGGAACGTGCTCATTTGAAATTTGTGTAAATCACTCTTCTAATCATTGGTTAAGAAATAAGAAAAGGTAAGCATGGATCTGGTGAGATCCTACCAAGAACGAAGTTGATGTTCATCTTAAGACCTATTCTTCTCAAGCATTATCTTTCTTCATTTGTCAATATCTCGATGTTATCATCTTGCTCATAAGGTTTTCATAATGAATTCAATTTGACTAATTCCATTGTTGATTTTTCCATCTTTGATTTTCGCTAAAAAAGAGAATAGTCTATATAACTTATACTCCCTCTGTATTTGAAAGAATGATCTTTTAGATTTTTTCCTTGTTTTTGAAAGATTGATTTTTTACATTTCAATTAATACTTTTTTTGCTTTATCACTTAAATTCATGGCAAATATTTGTTTTACCCCGTAAAGTTGCATACCTTTTTTATTGGAAAAAAAAAATAAGTATAAATAAATAAATAAATTATAAATAAATACAAATAGTTACTGTGTCTTAATATGTGTGAAAATTTCTAAACATCAATCTTTCAAATACAGAGGGAGTATTAGAATGAGAAAAACCTTAAAAGATGCATTTTTGTGAAGTTAAAAGGCGTATAGTGAAAAGCTTTTGTTCTTGGCTTTGGAGTCCATTTTCTACTTTTGCTTTCTCAGCTTAGTCTCGAGGTTTTATTTCTCCGTTTCTCCGAATTTCAAAGTTCTTAACCTACTGAAGAACTAATTCTCCGTTTTCCCAAACTCTACTCAAACTTCTTAACCTACTGAATAATTAATTTTATCTTCATGAAAACGAAGAGTTATCATCTAGCATCTAGTTTTAGGTTTTGCAAGTATCATCATCCTTTCATGCTTTCATCACGAACCATATGAATAATTTTTCTTGAAACTTAATTTTATATTACACTTGTACAAAATGAGGAAGACAGCTCAAAAGACGTATTATCGAGGATGAAATGAAATTGTAAATCTTGAGCAATGTTCCTCAAGTAGGTAAGCTCTTTATCGGTCCTTCTTGCTTAGCACTAATAAACATCCGGTCTTCATGTATTCTTCAAAACATAAAAAGAGGAAACATTATTTCAAATGAACATCAAATTTTTTCCAGTATTAATGGAAGAATTTCAACGAAGTATAGACTAACCAAACCTCTATGATCTCTTGAGCTCGCTCCATATTTTGAGAAAGAGGAACATCAAATTTCACCATACCAAACTCGTTTAATCTCTTGATCGATCTAATATCATCCACAATATTTTTTGTAACCCAACATATTATATGAAATAGATACCATTGGCCTTATGTACATTTCTAGTCACGTACTTGTCAAACTGAAGTTGTGTTCACTGCGTTAGATTTTCTTTTAATAGAAGTATAGAAAAGAGGAAACAACCATTAGAAAAGAGAAAGAAATTATTTGGAAGAAGATGATGAAGCTCTCACATACTCTTCAGTTCCTTCTTTGATGGTGGTCTTTATGAGCAACTCGATTAATATTTTATTGTTAATTTTTACATGATATAACTTACTTGATTTATGTAATTATATAGAATTTTTATTATCTTCCATTCTTCTATCTACATTTAAATTTCTTCTTTGTTAAAATAAGACATTTTATTATTTCAATAACTATAATAATGAATTTTCAAATTCTTATGTTAACAAATGCATAATTAATGTTGTTTTTGAATTAAAAATAATAAATTCTAAATAAAAATTTGATGTGGCAATGAGGTGGAAGATGATGTGTCTTCATGAGAAGAGAAAAATGTCTTTTTATATATATAGATTATCGACAACGTTTTGTGACTTTAGTTTAGTAATTAGTTTCAATATTTTGTAACTGAAGTATTTGCTATGGCTTAAAAATAAATTGTCAAAGCTTTGAGGGTAAAAAACTCTTCGAGAGACTTGCTCTTTCAGGTTTCTACTAGGTGATTTACCCGCGCATACGCGCGGGTTTTGTTATAAAATATTTCTTTCTTTTTATTGAAATTTTGTGTATTTCAATTTTCAACAGTAATTAGTTTAAACACAAGTCAGACCAAACAACATTTAAAATTAACGTAGAAGATGTAATAGGGCATAAATTAAAGAAATTTGGGTAAATAAATTTGAAAATTATAAGAAAGCCACATCCAGTGCTAATTATGTAAATGGTTCGAACTCACATGACAAAAAACTCTTGTAGAAATCTTATCTATACTATATAAAAGTTGAAGCTATAAACTCCTAAAGGCGTCCACATAGGCGATAAATCAACCTATAGTGTTGCGCCATGTCAATATGTATGAATTATGTTAATTTTGTTTTATGTTGATAATGGGAAACTTACCATTATCAAAAAAATTAAAATACTATATTCTAGCTGTTAGTTGAAAACTTCCAAATCATATCCTTATGCAAATAGGAAAATTTAAGTAATAACGTGTTATGTCAATGTTTAGAATTAAGTTAATATTGTTTTTGTTTGAAAACGGGAAATTTACCATTATCAAAAAAATTAAAATATTATATTTTAATTGTTAGTTGAAAACTTCCAAATTATATTCTTATGCAAATAGGAAAATTTAAGTAATAATAAATGAGATTTATAATTACTATACAATTGGTATCTCCTAATCAAAAACAAAAATGAAAATTTTCTATTTATATATAAAAAAAAAACTAAAAGAGATTAGGAAATTTACCTCATTCATAAGTTGTCATCTATGGTATAAATAAGACCTCAAACGTATAACTTTGCAACACATCAAAGTTTAACTTGCTCTTCTTTTACCTTATTGAAAACTAGCTCATCGGATAATATCTATAAATTGATGAACTTATTATTTATTTTTCGTTTTTTTTAACTTCCATTTTTTAATTGTTTATTTTTTTCTATTCTGGTAGTGAGAAGTATAATTTATGAATATCATTTATATTCATAAATTAAATTTTACTACTTATTTATTTTAATTCTAACCAATGATTTGATATTTGTTTTATAATTTATTTGGTGTGTATATATATATCGAATTTGCTGATAACAACACAATTTTCATCCTTATCTATTTCTTCTTTGATTCATAAATACCTTCCTATTTCTTTCATTGTCAAACAAATCACTTTCTCCCTTTTTTCATATAAATTTTCTCCATCGTATGTTTTTAATTTTTTAGTTGCTGTTTTTAGTTCTTAATAATCGGATTTGGTTTAATATTTTAGTGCTCATCTCTGTTATAAATTATAACAAATTTACCTCCCCGTTTTCTTCATAAATTTGTTTGTATTTATGTTATATTGTTATTCTTTGTTTTAATATTCTTATAGATTAGTTTTCTTTGATTTGATGATTTTGACGCTTTTGCTACTCTATTTGTTTTTGTTTTGTTCTGTTACTGATATATTTCTGTTCTTATATTTTCTAGGTTTCACATATCAACGAGGTATGATTTCTTTATTTTTTCAATTATTATGGTAGAAAAATATTAAACAAATTATGGGTTTGTTGATTTTACGTACCCTATTTTTTGTTTGTCAATAGCATGTTTTGGAGAAGAAGGATCAACTATTCGATGAGGACATCAATACGGGAATTCATGGCGTTTTATCCGCATTCAAAGGTTTTCAGCTTATCCTAGAATCCTAAAAAATAAACGTATTGATGTTTATCTTTTAAGTTCGGCTACTGCTATTAGAATATTCGGTAGCTTAATCCTATCGGCTCACCCATATATTTTTGCTCTATTTCGTCATTGATTTCTTAAAGTTATTGAATGTTGTTTTAACGTGGGCTAGAATTTTGAGCAAATAATTTTGTGATTTTGTAATTTTTAAGGTTACGGATAACAAAGTTTCCAAACAAAAGGTAAACAATCAAATTGATGCTTTATAAGGTGGTTCCAATAGCTCTGATCTCTTTGTTTTGTCATATGCTAAATTTAGTTTATCTTGACATATTCTTATTATAATTTCATAAGCATGGGCCATGGTTATATCAGTTCACATTCAATTATTTTGTTTGTTTGTATGTGTTTGACTTGCGTACTAACTGAAATTCTTTAGGTTTTAACCTTAATGTGAGTGCTTTCTGAATCAGGGTAGTGAGTGATATATTTGATAGATTTTTTTAATAATTTTTGTTATGGATATTCAACAATATATTCGATTTAGACTATCAATTATTTAGAAACCCTAACTTAATGATCTCATCCATCCATTCTTATATAATAAGATATACTCTCTTTTTTACCTTTGTAAACTTAATGATCGAGTTTTTTTTTGTCACAATGTTTGAGTCTTCTTATGTATGATTTCTAATTAAATTTTCTTCATCGTGTTTTTCCTCTTTTGTATTTACTATTATCTTCTTGCATATTTACATCGATTAATGCTATTGATTTATTTAATTGCAATGAGTCCTTCTATTTGTTTAGGTCATAAGTACGTGTAAGGATCAAGATGGTTGTCATCAGATGATATCTCAAGGAGAAGGTCTTACGTCCCGTTGAGTAGGTAATATCTCGAAAACTATATCAAATTTGGATAAGTACTCTAAATTTGTTTGAAATTTTGAAAACTATACCAAATTTGTTAACATTTGAAAACTACCCTATTTTTAGTTTGAAATGATATTTTTACTATTAGGCTATTAGTTAATCATTAATCATTCTAATTTTTTTTAAACAAAATAATTTGATTTTCCAGTTTAAAATAAAAATTAATAAATATTTAAAATAAATCGATAGTGTAAAATAAATCGATAGTGTAAAATAAACCGATGAATACAAGAAATTAAGTTGACGAACATAAAAATAATAAGTCAATTGTTATATAAGTCGACAAAGAAAAAAGCCAACCAAAAAAAATATAAATCAACAGTTGAAAAGAAGTCGACGAATCTGAAAATTAAGTCGACGAACACAAAAACAATAAGTCAATGGTTGAAAATTATTTGTCACATTACTAATGTATTGTGAAGTGGATAGTCCTCTTAATTTATGGAACCAATGCTTAACAAAAAAAGCATAATTTTGAACTTCCAAAAGCGACATCAAAAAGATAATGAGATCCAACAATACACTTTTATTGTGAAATAGAAGGTAGTGCAATAACATGAACGCTCAAAAATATATGTCATAACAATATCTAAACATGAACATATATATAATTCTCTACACACGTAAAAATTTACCGATACAATACATATTAGTATTTATGGTAAATAAATTATTAAATTCTCTATTATTGCTTCACTTTTGTACCATTACACTTTTGTATATGTATATGTTAACGTCTACCTAATTTAAAATTAGTAAGTCCAAGTATATATTAAACTTATCGACAAAACAAATCCACGCGTAGCGTGGGTATAAAATCTAGTCTATACTATATAAAAGTTGAAGCTATAAGCTCCTAAAGGCGTCCACATAGGCGATAAATCAATCTATAGTAACGTGCCACGTCAACGTTGTGAATTATGTTAATTTTATTTTATGTTGATAATAGGAAACTAAGACACAATTTCCTTATTCCACAAATTTAAAATTTGAGATGATTTCCAATTTTGTGCTCTTTAAATTTGAATTTCCTTTTAAATGTAGGATCGGAAATTTTCTTAATTTTAAGATAATAATATTTTTAATTATAAAAAATCAGTAGGCTTCTTTTATATAGTATAGATAGATGCAGCATTGTGATTTGTGATTCTCTCTTTAATGTTCTTATTGTTTCTACCGTAACCTAATTGTTTTTTGTTTTGTAGATTATATTCATAATCTATCATCGAGGTTAGTTATAATATCTCTTTGGTCGTTCCGTGACTTTCATATGCGTGTGATACTACCGTTCCGTGACTTTCATATGCATGTGATATTCTCTATCATACTTTTTTGTTTGTTTTTAGGTATAATCGTCCTACTCGAGGTAAGTTCTACCATCTTATCATCTGATTTGGTTTGCTTTCAGATTTGTATTTATTGTGATTATACTTCTAAGCTTTTATAAATTCTCCTTAGCTTTAGATATCTTAAATTTGTGAATATTTTGTTCGTTCTCAAGCTTTGTTGATAGATTTATGTGTATTAGCTTTAGATATCTTAAATTTATGAATATTTTATGTTTTGTAGGCTTCCTTATACCATATTCGAGGTTAGTGATCCTCTCCTAACCTCATGAGGGTCGATGGCTTGAATCGGGTCAGCAATTGTTCATTTAGAAGAACTTGGTCGTGTGTTATAAGCACCTCTCTTGCTTAAAAAAATAACTGTGAATGATGTGGAGCTTTTTCCTCTAGATGTCGGCATGTGAATGATGTGGAGCTTTTTCAGGTCATCCCGGAGGTCTCAAAGGAAGTACAGTAATAGGAAGCAAAAGATAAGAAGCAGAGCTGCCTCCATTAGGTATTTCTAAGTCGGTTACGTCTCTTCTAAGCCACATTCTTTTTTTATTAGTGTTCATCTTTTATGATTACTATTCAGGCTTTGTGTCCTTCTAATGTTTGACCACTAGATCTTACGTACCAATTTGTATATATTGTTTTTGTCATTGTTTTTTAGTCTTTGTTTCGTGTCTTTTGTAGGGTTCTTATCATATTCGAGTTGACACTCTTTTCTTGAATTTTTGATAAATATAAAGGGGCGTGAAGCTGCATTGGTAGTCTTTTTTCACGTTTTTGTTTTTATATGGATTGAATCTCATCTTCTCTGGAACCTATCCCATAATGCCTATCCACCAGAATATCAGTGAGGAGAAAAATAGAAGATAAGCATCAAGATACATTAGCAACAATTTTCTGTTGTTTGTACAGAAAACTCCACCTCCACATTCGCTCTTTTTGTACAAGAAAGGAGTGTTTGGCGCTGTTGCCCTACGAGGTTCAGTTGCCTCGACCTCACTAAGTTGGTGACATCAGTTTATAGCCATAGTTTTTTTATCATAGTGTCTACAGGTTGGGAAAAACTTCAATTTTTAAGTTGTTTAATGTGTATTGTCTGTGTATTTGGGGAAAGACACGATGCTTGCTTTGGTATGAAATTATTCACAATTTGGATTGAATAATTATGTGTATCAGAGGCTTCAATCTGAAGCAGTTACGCTCAACCAATATATAACCTTTCTTATTCTATGACAAGTGTTTTTCACTGCTATTGCTTCCATTCAATACCGAGACTTAAACGGGGACTACTGCTTTTTATAAACTTAGCCACATAAGGAATCATATTCAAGCTTTTATGTCTTTGATTGTTTATTATAATCGTCGTCTGAAACATTCTTTTTCACGTCTATGGATTTAAATGCTGGAGTTGCTATGTCCTCTCTTTCTCTTTTGATGAATCAAGGCCTGGTTCAATTTTCTTCCTATTTTTGATTGTTTTGAATAAGAGTTTTTTGTTTTGGGTTTTTGTGTGTGGTTCTGACCAGACGTAATATGGCAAATTAATTTGAGTTCAGATTGATATCGTTACTTTTCATTGTTTCGTTCTCTTTTTAAGTCTCTTACATGATTCTGGGTCTGTCATAAATGCATAATGACGATGGAATTCCCGTGAAGTGATATTGACAACTAAAATGTTACATGTATACATATAACATCATGACTAATTTTGGTCTACTTTGTGGATTTTTATTTAGTTTTGATTTTCCTTTCCAAATTGTATATACTATAGATGAGGGCTAAATTGTTATCTATGCATTATCTATGCATCTATACTATATAAAAGTTGAAGCTATAAGCTCCTAAAGGCCGTCCACATTAAATTTAAATAAACCAATAGTGATATGCTTTATCAAATATTCGAATTTGGAACATTTATTTAATGACAATAAATCCGGTTTTTTGTACATAATTGGAAAAATTTATAAAGTAGGTATTTATTTATTTATTTTAACTTCCATTTTCTAAAAGTTGATTTTTTCTATTTTGTTCTTTTCCATTAAAAGTTAGATACATTATATAGATTGTTAATATTTAAAGTTAAAACATTAAATTTTACTTAATTATTTAAAAAATTACTAGCATATATTACATTTAGCTTTCTCTAAAATACAAGAATATATTTTTTATTAAAACAAATAGAAGAAAAAAGTAAACATGGCAAAACATACATCATACATCATACATATATGAAATAAGAAAGTATTTACAATTTATAAATCTAAAGTTAAAAAAGATAATTGATTATTGTTTATAGTGTTACGAGACAAAAAAAATTAGAAAATAAAAATAAAAATTGTATATACATGTCTATATCTTATACCTAAAAAATAAACAATGTATATTTAATGTTAAATAATATACCATATATATTACATACAAAAAATCTGCGCGTATATGCTCTTTTTCTTTATTTACTTTCTAAAAAATGACAATTAACATGTATTTATAATGAGAAAAACAATTGTATATGTTTCAAAAATAATTTGAAACATTGGTGTTTAACTATTCAATTGTTGTTATACTTTAACATTTACGTTTCTTTGTATGAATGGACATCAAAACATAACATATAAAACAACAAATGATCTCAAATGAGTTTTTTCTAGGAAATATATTGAGAGGAGAATGATTATACCCTGGATGAAAAAAAAACATAGAATTTAAGTAGGCCCGCCAACAATATTATTTGAAATTTCGAACAAGAGTTATATGGAATAACGATAAAAAAGTGTGGACCGAACAAAAAAAAGAGAGGAAATGATAGGAACAATAGTCGATATACATCCATTAACAATAAAGTTCTACTATTTAAGATTACTAATTAACAAACTAAAAGAACGATTATTTTTAATGAAATCCTAACAGTTGAGAGTTAAAAATAATCAAAATTTCAAAACAGCATGATTTGTTATAGATCTACTAGATTCTAACACTGGATAAAATGATTCAATTGATCGAGCTATTCGATGGGCTAAACTTTATCAATTAGAACAACTATTTCTCACATTACTGATATATTGTGAAGTGGATACTCATTGTAATTTATGGAAATCAATCGGCGAAGACATCCCTAAAAAAAACAGAAGTTTCGACTTTCAAAGGCTACATCTAACATAATATGAGCTCCAACACTAAATTTTAATTGAATATGCAACAACATGAGCGATCAAAAGATATGCCCATAACCATATCTATACATGAACATATATATAATTCTCTACACGTAAAAATTTACCAATACCATACAGATTAGTATTTATGGTAAATAAATTATTTAATTTTCTATGATTGCTTCACTTTCTTACCATTGCCCTTTTACATTCGTATATGTCAATGTCTAGCTTACTTAAAATTAACAAGTCAAAATATATATTAATCTCATCGATAAAACAAACCCACGCGTAGCGTGGGTATAAAATCTAGTTATATAAAAGAGAGTTTGTCAAAATTGTAACTCACGAGATCATGACATGTGTCTATTATCGATCGTGATGATGACACGTGTTAAAATGCTCTATTTAAAATCAAGCAATTAGAAAATTGAAGATATCATTATGTTAAACCAATAAAATAAAGACACATTAACATTTTTTTATTGTTTCATTAACATATTTCTATATATAAAAACAAAATAAATGCTAAACCATAAATTATTTTAAAAGGAAAAGTAAACATACATTCAATCTTATAAATGTTAAACCATAAATTATTATTTTAAAAAAAAGTAAACATACGTTCAACCTTCCAAAAAATTTATTACTTAAAAAAAAAGGCAAATTCCAAAACTATATAATAACACACAGCTCCCACAATTTAACATACACCTCAAATCCTCAAATTTCTTTGAATACCACCTCCACAAATCAGTCAAAACTATTTAATTTTCGATCAATTAGATCGAAATCGTGTTTACCGTCGAACTATTGCATGTATTCTTCGAAAGTGGGAAGGTAGAAATCTTAAAGCAAATAACGTACTTATGAGAATGTAAGTTCTTCTACTTGATGAAAAGGTTAATATATATCAATTATATCAAATTTAAAATTCTTCAACTTATCCAACACTTACCATACCTTCTTGATGTTGTAAAAAAGAAATTTATTAACCTAACATAAAAAAAGAAAATTTACAAAAAAAAATAGTAATATATTATAATTTTATTTTTTACCAACTTTTTTAAAATAATTGATGTTTATTTATAAAATTGATTCAGTTTCAAAGTATATAAGGTTTTAAATTATCATTTAGATGAATTATTATTTTTAACTTTTTGAAGATTTAAACTCATTATTGGTTTTCTTACTGACGTAATTTATGACTATATTAACATGGTTTTAATTTAGAATATAATTATACGGGTATAACTACACAAATTATCAATTTTAATTTGCGGGTCCTAATCTAGTTAGAAATATATTTAATCAAAGACTCCAAAACCTCTTTCCCACTGGGAGGTGATTTCCACTTGCCGAAAAGACTATCGTTTCCTAAAGCCTTAAAAGTTATAATGAACTAAAATAAAAATAAAAACAATGATGAGCATTTTTGGTAAAGCATTGGTGAAATAAAAGGAACTTCTTGGTGGTTGTACTCACTCCTTAGGAACTAAGAAAGGGTGATATTATAACATCCCTCCTTTTTAAACGAAGAGAAAGAGATATTGTACTTTGTTACGTATCCTTGAAGCTATTGTCACATGTTTTGGAAACATTACGTAGCATCTTACATAGTCTTGAGTAGTGGCCAGAAAGAAGTAGTCCAACAAACAGAGAAAGAAAACATTCTTGGAATGAAAACATTATGAGCTGATTATAGTCAACCAAGTGAAGAATTGCACATCAATGTTGGGTGTGTATTTGGTGTATAGCCCAAATACACCATGAGTTAAGGTCCAAGAGCAAAAGCCCACTAGAAAGCCCAAAAGGAAAAGCACATGGGTTAAAGCTAACCATGATTAAGCTCCCCAAACACACAAGAAGCATTATAAAAGGAGGTGAAGAGCCACAAAATAAAGGGGGTTTTTTGGACCAGAGGACAAAGGACTTATACTTTGGATAATTAATTAATTTTCGTTTAAGCTCGAGCTCGACCCGAATATTCTTGTATCGGCTCGAGCCTCATTTGTAGCCCGATAAAGATCAATACACTTTTCTGATTCGATTCTTAAAACGAGATTATTCGACCTCTCAAAACAATAACTTCATTCGACCCTAGTTTCTAAGTTCGACTCGAACCCAGTTACAACATTTGGCGCGCCAGGTAGGGGGTTGCGAATATCTCTTACGCTAAATGGAATCGAATCGCACAGAAAACGAGCATGGCAACCCCAATGCTCAGGCAGAAATTCAAGAAGTCACACCTCGGGTCGCGTTCAGCACGCAAAACCCGGGACAGGACCCAGAGTCAAGTTCGCATACTCTGAGGCAAGACCAAGCAAGAGCGAGTCAGGTCGAACAGACACCGGTTCGAATAAACGAAGGAGAGCTCAATCTCACAGACGTAATCGGTACGATCCTGAGTCACGTCAACCAGCAGGAGGAGTCAAACCGACGAATCAACGAACGCCTCGATCTCTTGACGTCGATCTATCCATCTCGCCTCGACAATATCGGGGCACCACGTCCGAGAAATGCTAGCGCCATACCATCCATATTTGACAGGCTGGGGGGCGCGAACACTCCACCTACTCCCGCGAATCCAATTGCCGGAAGCGCAGAGGCCTCGCATCCTGTGCGGCCCTCGGCCATGTCCCGCCTCTCTGGATCGAGGGAAGATCAGGACGATCGAAACGACGATATTCGAGACCTAAGGGAGAAACTCAGGACAATGAAATCGCAGGTCCATCAGGCGCTAAGCTCGGCGCCGGAGCTCGATCGTGTAATTGAGGACGCGCAACGCACCTCTTTCACCGAACGGATTACATCCGTCCCAGTTCGGGTCACAGGGAAGCTTCGCATTCCGATCTATGAAGGGAAGACCGACCCGAAGCGGCACTTGACAGCATTCTCTCACGCTATGAGCCGACATCACTTCCCTGCTGATCAGAAGGATGCGGCGAACTGCCAAATCTTCGTCGAGTACCTGGATGGCCCATCCCTGGAATGGTTCTCCCGTCTCGAACCAAACTCGATCGATGACTTCCTTCAACTATCGTTCGCATTCGTCAAACACTACTCATTGTACCTACACGATACCTCATCGGACTCGGATCTCTACGACCTCGAGCCTCAAGGATCAAAAGAAACTTTAAGAAACTACATGGACCGCTTCAAGGCAGTCCTCTCCAAAGTAAGCGTCCCAGATTCTTCGGCGATAAGTGCGCTGAAACAGGGCCTATGGCACGAGTCAGAATTTCGAAGGGACCTCGTGCAGCATAAAGCGTACCGACTTGACGACGTACTGCACCGCGCGAGTGGTTTCATTCGTGTCGAAGAGGATCGAGCGATGAACTCGAAAAGGCAATCAGCACTCAAGCCATCCACACCAAAACCTAAATCAGCAAAAGAACGAATCGAGGATGACTACCAGGAACCTCGACAACACTACGATCAGGACTACAAGGCTAAGCTTCAGGTGAACCAGGTCGGTTCGAACAACCAATCGAGTCAGTCAAGCCAGGGGCAATCCAACAAGTGGGTGCGAGGTCAAGATTCTAAGGAAGGCCAGTCCTACTGCACTTTCCACAAAAAGTACGGCCATGCAACTTCAGTGTGTCGCAGCCTGATGAACGTTCTGTTGGGCAAATACAACAAGGGGGAAATAAGGGTCGAATCGCCTCAAATTCAAACAGAAAAGAACGAGGCGCCAAGGCCCGAACTCGAACAAAGACCTGTGGGAAATGCGAATCCCCCGGTCCCTCCGAAAAGACTCAACAACCAGCAGGTATCATCCGACGCTCTCTCAGCCTCAAAGAGGAAGGTCCTGATGATTATGGGAGGAGCTCAACTCATACATGGGTCGGTTCGATCGCTCAAGCAACATGAGAAGATGGCAATCCAAGCGCAGCGGTGCGTAGCGCGAGCCGAAGTTGATATGCCAATCATTTTCTCTGAGGCCGATACGAAGGGTCTCGCAATGCCTCATAACGACCCCTTGGTGATCGAACTTAGGGTAGGGGACTGCGACGTATCCCGAGTCCTTATCGATACCGGAAGCTCGGTCGACATAATCTTTAAGCAGACACTCCTAAGCATGGACATCCCCGAAAGGCAGATCAAGCCAAGTGTGAAGCCTCTGACTGGATTCGATGGCGTCACCACAATGACCATCGGCTCGATCAAGTTAGACGTATACACAGGTGGCATAACCAAGGCAGTCAAGTTCCTCATCGTGGATCGACCTGCAATATACAACGTGATTATGGGCACTCCCTGGCTGATCTCGCTTCGAGCCGTGCCATCAACTTATCATTTATGTTTAAAGTTTCCCACTCCGACCGGAGTATTCACAATACGGGGTGATCAGAAGATGGCCCGAACGTGTTTCGTTACAGAACAGCAACTAAGGAGGGTAAGCCTGCACATCTCAACGACAGAGCAATCACATGCTTCAGAGCCGAGGAAAGATGTATCTGAGTCGGTCGCGATCGACCCGGCCCGTCCCGAAAGACGCGTCAATATCGGAACTGAGCTAATCGATCCGATAAGATCCGAGCTGGTGCAATTCCTTTCAGAGAACGCCGAGACCTTCGCATGGACGGTCCGAGACATGAAGGGAATAAGCCCCTCCATCACGAGCCACCGGTTGAACGTCGACCCAACCTTCAAACCGATCCGACAGAAACGGCGGAAGCTCGGTTCGGAGCGGACCAAGGCGGTAAACGACGAAGTAACGAGGTTGCTCGATGCGGGCTCAATAACCGAGGTACAATACCCCGAATGGCTCGCGAACCCGGTCGTGGTCAAGAAAAAGAACGGCAGTTGGAGGGTGTGTGTAGACTTCACCGACCTGAACAAAGCCTGTCCCAAGGACAGCTACCCCCTCCCACACATAGATCGAGTCGTGGAAGCGACAGCAGGAAACGAGTTGCTATCGTTCATGGACGCTTTCTCTGGCTACAACCAGATCGAGATGCACCCGCACGATCGCGAGAAGACCGCGTTCATTACAGAGCGTGGGACATACTGCTACAGGGTCATGCCGTTCAGCCTCAAGAACGCCGGAGCGACCTACCAAAGGCTCGTAAACAAAATGTTCGCTGAGCAGCTCGGCGACACAATGGAAGTTTACATAGACGACATGCTGGTTAAGTCGGAAAAGGCGGGCGACCACGTCGAACACCTTAGGTCATGCTTCGAAATATTAAACCAATATGGCATGAAGCTCAACCCGGCGAAGTGTACATTCGGAGTGACCTCCGGAGAATTCCTCGGTTACATCGTAACACAGCGCGGAATCGAGGCGAATCCAAAACAGATCGCAGCCATAGCAAACCTACCTTCTCCAAAGAACAAAAGGGAGGTACAACGTTTGACAGGTCGGATCGCAGCCTTGAATCGCTTCATCTCGAGATCCACCGATCGAAGCCTACCTTTCTATCAACTCCTACGAGGCAACAAAAGCTTCGTCTGGGACGATAAGTGCGAAGCGGCCTTCCAGGATCTAAAGCAGTATTTGACTACCTCGCCGATCCTCTCAAAGCCCGAGCTTGGCGAGATCCTGTACCTCTATGTATCAATAACCGACGCCGCAGTCAGTGGAGTACTCGTCCGAGAGGATCGAGGCGATCAGAAGCCGATTTTCTACGTCAGTAAAGCGCTCGATGGTGCCGAATCTCGATACCCGACGCTCGAGAAACTCGCATTAGCCGTCGTAATGTCTGCTCGAAAACTCCGACCTTACTTCCAGTCCCATACGATAGCGGGCATGTCGACGCAACCGCTCCGGGCTATACTGCACAGCCCGAGCCAGTCAGGACGGATGGCACGTTGGGCGGTCGAATTAAGCGAATTCGACCTTGAATTTTGGAACAGAACAACGGCCAAGTCTCAAGTTCTGGCAGACTTCGTTACAGAACTACCTCCTAGCATCGAGTCGGTCGGACGATCTGACATCTGGAAACTGTACGTAGACGGATCGGCATCTCGACACGGTTCTGGGATTGGAATCCTACTGATGTCACACTCCGGTGACATTCTCGAGCAGTCGTTTCGACTCGGATTCCGAGCCTCGAACAACGAGGCCGAATGGGAGGCCCTGATTGCGGGCCTAAAGCTGGCAAAGGAAATGGGGGCGCGACGCATACATGCTTTTAGCGACTCCCAGCTTGTGACTAACCAGCTGAATCACGAGTACGACGCTCGAGACGAGCGAATGAGTGCATACCTGCAACTAACAGAAAAAATCATACTCAACCACTTCGATAGCTTCCTCCTCTCAAAGGTACCTCGTGCCGAAAACTCCAAGGCGGATGCGTTGGCATCACTGGGATTGAGCTCCGGTACCGAACGGCATCGAACTATCCCGGTTGGAATACTCCCGGACCCCAGCATCGAGCTTCCTCGCGGCCAGAGCAGTGTAATGAGCATCATAGAACTCGAGGCGGAGCCTGAGCCTGACTCAGAACCAATTTCAATCCCTGGAGCCTCGACGCCAAGCATTGACTGGCGTGAGGAAATCATCAAGTATATCACCCAAGGAATCGTACCAGAAGACAAATGGGCAGCTCGACGTCTCAAAACTCGAAGCGCGCGTTACGTCATGCTCGAAGATAAGCTGTTTGGATGGAATGCAGCAGGAGTCCTACTCCAATGCATCGCAGGGAGCGAAATCTATCTAGCCCTCGCCGAAACACACGAGGGGGCTGGAGGAAGCCACTCAGGTGGTCGAACCCTCGCCCTCAAAATTAAAAAACTCGGGCTCTACTGGCCGACAATGCTCATAGACTGCGCGAACCATGCTCGATGCTGCGAGAAGTGCCAACGTCATGGCCCAATGATCAAGTCACCAACCGAACCTCTGACCACATCAACCGCAGCTTACCCCTTCATGAGATGGGCAATGGATATCATCGGACCATTCCCCAAGTCGCACCAAAAAAGGTACGTCATAGTCATCACCGACTACTTCACAAAGTGGGTCGAAGCCGAAGCCTATGCAATGATTCGAGCTAATGACGTTCAGAATTTCGTTTGGAAATTCCTTATATGCCGGCACGGTTTACCATACGAGATCGTCACGGACAACGGTTCGCAATTCATCTCCAACACATTCGAGGCCTTTTGCGCGAGGTGGAAAATCAGACTCAACAAGTCAACACCTCGGTACCCACAAGGAAATGGCCAAGCCGAAGCAACAAACAAAGTGATCATCAGCGAGCTCAAGAAGCGACTCGATGAAAAGAAGAGCTTTTGGGCCGACGAGCTCGATGGTGTCCTGTGGGCGTTTCGAACAACCCCGAGACAATCAACAGATCATGGAATTCCAAAGTCATGGAATTCGATGTCCCTCAAACGATACCATTACAACTCCCAGCCAGTTCCAGTCGAGTCGACTCGAACTACGAATGGCTTGATCCCGCTTCGGGTACGTAAGCAGCCTTCTTGAAGGTCCAACTGTACATCCAAAAAAAAAAAAAAAAAAAAAAAAAAACTGAAGACTCGACTCGAACTACGAATGGCTTGATCCCGCTTCGGGTACGTAGGCAGCCTTCTTGAAGGTCCAGCTGTACATCCAAAAAAAAAAAAAAAAAAAAAAAAAAAAAACGATCGAAGCCCTGGCCAGGCCTCGGTCACTACACAAAACGCGACACTCTCATAGTCGCTTCGATTCCCAACGAATCGAACTCAGGTCCACGTCGACCTGAGCCAAAAGCCGGGGCCGGACCCGCACGACTCCTAAGAATGCCTAAGTAATTAAGCCGGAAACTACCCGCACACTTAGACGCAAGACGGGTCATACTTACATAAGCCGAGCCCAGGCTCGCACCGCAGGACCCAACCCCCCATCGCGCATAAAGGTTGGGCCCGAAACTCAGACATTCGATGACAAGCCTGATCTCGAATCGAATTCCTAAGCAAACAACGACTCGGCGCCATATTCACACCAAACTCGAATCAAAACAAGATATTCAGTCCACCTAAAAAGCTGCTACGTTCGAAGTTGTAAACAAACACTTGGAAATATACGCTTCTGATTAAAATTCAGATCGACGAAAGAGATCGATGGTGTAAATCAGTTCGAGTCAACAGGATTAAAGTATTCGAAATTATAACAAAAAAAAGGTACTACAACCCGAGCCGTGATAGCTCGATAAAGAAATTCAGAAAGAAAAAGAAAAGATAAGTACAAATGAGGAAAAGATCGATCACAAGCGATCTAGCAAGCGGTCTCTGGGTTCGAATCAGCAAATAGAGGAGCGATCGGCTCTCCAGTGGCGGCATCTACTGCGGGCGTATCGATCGTAGCATGCTCCTCGGTCGCAGCAGTCTCTCCAGCATCGCCTTCGGCCTCGACCTGATCACCGAAAAGCTCGACCCTAAGTTGGCTCCCATCCTCCGCCTCATCATTCTTTGTCTCTTCAATCTCGGCGCGAGTAAGAGCAGGAGTCTTCCCAGCAACAGACGATCGACCATCGCTCCTCTCGCCCTCCTCGTCAGAACTATCCGAAGCAGAGATATCAAGCGCTACACTTTTCTTCGGTTCGACCTCCTCGTCATCGGAAGAATCAGAGGGGAGAGATGGAAGGACGATCAAGTCCGCCTCAGCGGTATATGCAGCGAGTCGAGCCTCAAGCTTTTCCTTCTTGGCTGCATCGATAGGAACTCCGTCCTTAGCCGCTTTCTCCATCCTTCTCATGGCTCCCACCACCTGACTAGCTAGCGACGCGAGGCGATCTGCCTCGGTTTGAGCCTTGCTTCTCTCCTCCATGATCTCGATGCTGCGTCGAAGCTTATCTTTAGCTCTCTTCTTAGCCTCCTCAACGGCTCGAGCCACAGCATCCTTCGAGGAACTCCTAAGCTCCGCAACCTCCCCCTCGATTCGAGACTCCACCTCCTTCTTCGCCTCCTCCGCCTCGGACAGAGCTAAGGTCAAGGCATCGACCTTCGAGCTGAGATCGTCCCTGCTAGCAATCAATTCACCATTCACCTCTTGGGAATGATTCAGCAGACCCTTGAGCTTCGCAGCTTCCGACTCAGCCCTCGTTCGAGCCTCCTTTGATCGATTCGATTCGGAGACCAGCTCGCCATTCTGGGCATTGAGCTTGCGGTTCCTCTGATCCAAGTTATACCGCGCGTCAGAGAGAAAATTGTAGCCAGCGAGCATCTGCACGGGGTTCGAACAAACAAGTCAAGAAAGCTTCGATCGAACTCCGATCGACCTTACTTAAAGTCAAAAAGAAAAACTTACAGAGACAGCCGACATGGCGAACCGCGTATCCGGGTCGCCGAAAGAGGAGTCCACCTCAGGTGGAGAAAGGAAATCAGCACCGCCTCGCACGCAACGAACGAACTGAAGGCAGGCTAGGGGGACTTGGGAAATATGCTTTCCCCCTCCTCTGAAATCAAAAACAAAGTCATAGGGAGACGAGCTCGATTCATCACCATCCCCCACACGGACGATCGCGCCAGCATACAGGTGATCAACCTCTACTGGAAGACCAACAGTACTGAACCGAGCCACTTTCTCGGCTTGATCCCCAGATCCCAGAGCCTCGCGGGCCGATCTCTTCTTCTCTTTGATGGGCTTCGCCATCTCCTTCTCCTCGTCAGCACGCTTCCTCTTCCTCTTCGCCTCGGCCTCGACTTTCTGCTTCTCCTCGGCCCTCGACTTTAGCTTAGCAGCTTCCTTCTGCTGCTCCATCTCGAGTCGAGCCTCTTCCGCGCGTCGACTCTCCGCTAACAGTCCCCCCCATTAGCCCTTTACCCCGACCATGAGTGATCGGTGCTTTCTCGGGTCGAAGACCCTCTCTTACGTTTGGGGGAGCAGACTTTGGAAGCTCGAACTCCTCGTCCGAATCCACCACGTCCAGGTTCAATTTCACCATCGAAGTCTTCTTAGGTCGAATCTGCACAGTCTTTTTCTTCGACGGAGTTGAATTCTTCTTTCGTTGACTCGAACCGATTTTCTTGTTCGAGCCCCGCTGAACTTCAGGAGAATTGTCTTCCAAGGGGAGATAGAAATCACCTGCAAAGGGACGGTTAGAGCCGACCCTGTTATAAAAGCAAAGGACAATCGAGTTATATTACCTGTCGAGATCCGAGGGTAGCTCCGAGCGATCCGATGGGACAAGAAGTCGGGCCAGTGATGGATATGCTTCTTGTCTTTTCGAAGAAGCGTAACTACCGAATCCACAGGAGTCTTCCGCTTCACAGGTTCGACTGCACAAAGACAGAGAGATTAAAATCAGTTCAGAAAATTGAAGAAATCGATTTCGGTCTTACCAGGTCGAAAATTTCATCCGACTCGAATCGGTTTACTAAACTCCCCGATCGTTCTCCGACTGATTTCCACATAAAAGTATCGCGACCATCGATGCCTGTTAACTTGGCTGCTATGCCCCTTCACGAGTTGGTAGCCACCACGAGGGGACACGTAGAAACGGCCCGAATTTCCGATAGCGCTAAAAGAAGAAATCTCCTCGAACTCGTCGAGATTTACTACCCCACCATGCTCTGCAGCAAGAACCACCACAACCATCATGGCTCGAATCGAACCATGCGTCAGCTGAGAGAGAGAAATCCGACGTCGATGGCAGTACTGGAGCAGTAACCTCGGTATCGGGAAGCAGAGTCCCCCATTTTTGATGAAGCACTCGTACACGCACATGTATCCCGACGGCGGGCTCCAGGGTCGATCGTTGGCCTGGGGATACACAATCGAAATTCCTTCCCATCCACCTGCCGGAGTTAAAGCATAAACACGGCTCGAATTCATACTCGACCCGACGTCGTTTGAATCATCGAGCCTGATCCCGTGTCCGAGGCCGGGACCCGGGGATTTCGGCTCAGCATTCCGAAAATCAACGAGGCTCCCCTTCTCTCCTCCGGAGGTGCCCTCTTCAGTTTCGACTCGATTCGACGTTTCAGATATTTTCGAGTCACCCCCGGAACGAGCATACGAGGACCCACCGCCAGATAAATCTCTAGATATCATCTGTGGAACGTCGTCGAATCGGTGCTCAGGCAGATCGATCCTCGGGGACGCCGCATCAGATGCATCCCGATCCGAAGGCCTAGCAAGAGGAATACCCATCGGAACGAACGTATCTAGCGGATCGACCGATGCACGAGCCAAGGTGACATCGGGATCGCGCCGAGTCCTCCTCCTCCTATTTAGCTTCACGGAAGCGCTCGAATTTGAAGACATCGTTGACAGACGGAGAACGATTCGGGATTGATTGAAGAACAGTTCGAACGCACAAAGAAGAAAGTCGTAGAGAAAGTTACCTTTTTCCTTCACTGACGGCTCGATCCAGAAAGAAATGCAAATGGCGAGAAATGAAAAAAGAACTTCGATATTTATAAGCGGAGCAAAGAAGGCGAACCGACACCTACAACCGCACCTCTCCACCAATCAGAAGAAGCGGGCTTCAGGGCCAAGCCCGTTAACTCATCTGCAATTCCACGGACCGAAATCTTGGGCTTTGAAAATTCAGGACCACATGGTGAGCCCAGCGGATAAGATCCGGCGACCCGACCAATCCGCGCAGGAGTTCGATGCCGACAGACGAAACCAATGCGAACCGAGTCGGACCTTAACTAATGTTTTATTCGATTCGACCCTGTCAAAAAACGACGAATTCGATTCGATCTCTTTCGCCGACTTGGGGGGGGGCTTACTGTTGGGTGTGTATTTGGTGTATAGCCCAAATACACCATGAGTTAAGGTCCAAGAGCAAAAGCCCACTAGAAAGCCCAAAAGGAAAAGCACATGGGTTAAAGCTAACCATGATTAAGCTCCCCAAACACACAAGAAGCATTATAAAAGGAGGTGAAGAGCCACAAAATAAAGGGGGTTTTTTGGACCAGAGGACAAAGGACTTATACTTTGGATAATTAATTAATTTTCGTTTAAGCTCGAGCTCGACCCGAATATTCTTGTATCGGCTCGAGCCTCATTTGTAGCCCGATAAAGATCAATACACTTTTCTGATTCGATTCTTAAAACGAGATTATTCGACCTCTCAAAACAATAACTTCATTCGACCCTAGTTTCTAAGTTCGACTCGAACCCAGTTACAACAATCAAGGAGCACAAATTCTTTGCGGGTGAAACGTGAAATAGAGTCCTCTGCTCTTCTATAAGTTTCATCATTTCATGTGTCAAAGACAAAGTCATAACTATATGGGCACCATCTTCTAACACACTCTTGAAATGCTCGGAATGAAATATGTAAGGTATTCACTACAAAAGAAAAGACAAAGTGAATTTTCAGTAAAGTCGAGCTAAAAACAACGTCACATGTTTACTATTATAGTTGCTTTCATATCAAATTTGAAATCCAAAAATGTTGTTTACTTTTCGTTTCCCCAAATGATGTTGTACTTCGAAACATGAACCACCAGAGCAATTCCAAGGATGCTAGCTATTAGTTTTCGAATGGCGTCAACAAGTGATTCCCACCACTTCACCAGAGACCACAATGGGAAGATATGTCCATTTGTTTTTCAAACAGGAGGACTCTGTCTTATATACTGACCGCTATCGTTCACAAATGAAGCCCTCCTAACAGACCCTTATTTCATGTTTTGTGGCGTACCACAACTTTTTTTCCAGGCAAGTGAGAAACAACTCTGATGGGGATGTAGTCATGTAGGCGTCTTGAAATGTGACTACACTGAAAAGTGAAATCAAGAACAAATTAATACTGCACTTTAACCAACAAAAACATGAATACACCTGCATAATCAAACAATGCCATAAAACAACATATCATATACTCTCTTTTTTTTTTAAAGACATATCATATATATGATATATATCATACCATATGCCTACGATAGAAAATCTTTGTACCCATTTCTTCGTAGTTAGGAGGCACAATTTCACCCAAAAAAATCCATCTCTCCCAATGAGCTGGAAAACTCTGAAATTTCCAAAATATAACAATAAAGTGTAAGAATGTTTTAATGTGATGAAAAACTTAAGCGTGATTTCAGTATGAAATTGAATGTTTCTTACGAGAAGGGATATATGCAGTGGCAGCAGCTGGTAAGGGTAGTTGATTGTAACAATATTTTCTGTTTTGTATATCCTGAGAATTAGAGAAGAGACCATAATTCTCCACTGAAAAGAAAAGTCTAACTTAATGACTAACTAGAGATTGCCCACGCGTTGCGTGGGTTTAAAAATTCATTGTAAAATTAGACAATAATTTATAATTTCTTGACTATTTGTGTATTTAATGTTGCATAAATTTGATGATTATCGTGAATAATTTTCTACGTTAGAAGACTAAGCATTTGTAGAAAATTAATGGACATATAATGTTATATGAAACAAAAAAATAGGTCATTCAGTAATAAAAGTTATAGCATATGGAAGACATTTTTTTGGGACAAATCCCTAACTTGTATGTCTTTATCAATATTCAGTACGGTTCCTTAAAAAAATGATTAGTCGTCTTTTTTCTTGCACCAAACACATCGGTAAAAAAAATATTGATTAGATAAACTGTAGTATGCTTTGCTTTTAGTGAGACATATGATCTCAAAAACAAAATTGGAATGCATCTTTGTAATTGTTTCATGAGAACTTTGAATTATACTAAGAGAATTGCAGTTTGATTATATTTTTGTCTCACTTTCTTTATTAATTTGTTGTGATTTTTGTCTTTAGCATCGATTCAGAGGTGAAATGACTCTGTTCTCTGGATTCATAATTTGTGGTGGAGTAAATTTGTTTCCAGAGAATATTAGTTAAAAGCGTTACTTTGTCCACATACAAATTATTTTGATTGTATTGGCGAATTGGGGTTAAAAGCTTTGAGGACTTCAAAAGAAAAAACAAATATACATTTTTCTAATTAGACTTTAGCATCCTAAAAGTTTTAAAAGTTCTATATAATATTATATAAAAAATATTACATATATATATAATATATAATAACACCTTAAAAAAATATTATATAATAAAATATATATATATACATGAGAATATGGTTTTACATATTTTCCATAAATTCATGAAGATAATTTGATACTAAATGTTTACTTTAAATTAAAATTGATGTTATATTTTTCTTTTAAAAAATCAATACAAATTTTTTCAATTTTAGAAGGGCAAATGTCATAATTAAGTAAAAATTAGGTTCTAAATATGAAAATGGACATTACTTGCTAACACAAAAGTGACACATTGCAACTTGTCAAAGCTTTAACTTAGTGGAATCTTAAAATATTATATAATAAAAAAATATATATATACATGAGAATATGGTTTTACATATTTTCCATAAATTCATGAAGATAATTTGATACTAAATGTTTACTTTAAATTAAAATTGATGTTATATTTTTATTTTAAAAAATCAATACAATTTTTTTCAATTTTAGAAGGGCAAATGTCATAATTAAGTAAAAATTAGGTTCTAAATATGAAAATGGACATTACTTCCTAACACAAAAGTTACACATGGCAACTTGTCAAAGCTTTAACTTAGTAGAACCTTAAAATATTATATAATAAAAAAAATATATATACATGAGAATATGGTTTTACATATTTTCCATAAATTCATGAAGATAATTTGATACTAAATGTTTACTTTAAATTAAAATTGATGTTATATTTTTCTTTTAAAAAATCAATACAAAAAATTTCAATTTTAGAAGCGCAAATGTCATAATTAAGTAAAAATTGGGTTCTAAATATGAAAATGGACATTACTTGCTAACACAAAAGTGACACATTGCAACTTGTCAAAGCTTTAATTTAGTGGAACTTTAAAATATTATATAATAAAAAATATATATATACATGAGAATATGGTTTTACATATTTTCCATAAATTCATGAAGATAATTTGATACTAAATGTTTACTTTAAATTAAAATTGATTTTATATTTTCTCTTGACTATTTGTGTATTTAATGTTGCATAAATTTGATGATTATCGTGAATAATTTTCTACGTTAGAAGACTAAGCATTTGTAGAAAATTAATGGACATATATAATGTTATATGAAAAAAAAAATAGGTCATTCATTAATAAAAGTTATAGCATATGGAAGACATTTTTTTGGGACAAATCCCTAACTTGTATGTCTTTATCAATATTCAGTACGGTTCCTTAAAAAAATGATTAGTCGTCTTTTTTTCTTGCACCAAACACATCGGTAAAAAAAATATTGATTAGATAAACTGTAGTATGCTTTGCTTTTAGTGAGACATATGATCTCAAAAACAAAATTGGAATGCATCTTTGTAATTGTTTCATGAGAACTTTGAATTGTACTAAGAGAATTGCAGTTTGATTATATTTTTGTCTCACTTTCTTTATTAATTTGTTGTGATTTTTGTCTTTAGCATCGATTCAGAGGTGAAATGACTCTGTTCTCTGGATTCATAATTTGTGGTGGAGTAAATTTGTTTCCAGAGAATATTGGTTAAAAGCGTTACTTTGTCCACATACAAATTATTTTGATTGTATTGGCGAATTGGGGTTAAAAGCTTTGAGGACTTCAAAAGAAAAAACAAATATACATTTTTCTAATTAGACTTTAGCATCCTAAAAGTTTTAAAAGTTCTTAAATCATTTCATAATTTTTTCGCAACCTTTTGTTTTTGTTCATGGTACTTCTTTTTATTAAAGCTTTTTTGTAACCTTTTGTTTTAAAACCACAACTATCTATATGAAGACACAGTTTTAAACATTTGTCTGGTACATTATATTTTTGCGCTTAATAAATAGAATATTTATTTTTTAAATCGTTAAAATTTAGAAGAACACGTCTAATTTGGAATCATAATTTTTATTGATATCAAAGAAAGTAAAAAAAAAATAACGGCTAAATATTGTAACTTGTTGAAATTAATTTACATTAGAATTAACTATTAAATTGTTGAAATTAATTTTTAGATTTATACAAAACACTTCATATTTCTTTTTCTTCAATGAATAAATAAATAAAAAAGACAAATATCAAAAGAAGAGATGACACATGGCAGTCTCTCATGACTTGAGTTTAGAAAAATCTTACTATATAATATAAGAAGATGGATTAAATAAATAAAATATTTATTTAGAATCATAATTTTTTGTGGGTTTCAAAAGAAAAAAAAAGATAATGGCTAATATGTATAGTAACTTGTTGGAATTAATTAATATTGAATTATCTATTAAATTTTTTGAACTAATTGTTAAAGTATTTTTTTAATAAGTTTTTTAATAAAGAAATTAGAAAGTCAATTGTGAAAAGAATAGGTGACACATGGCAACCTCTAATGACTTGAAATTTTGGGAACCTTAAAATATTATATAAGATTAACATTGAATTATCTATTAAATTGTTTGAATTAATTGTTAAAGTGATTTTTTTTAATAATTTTGTTAGTAAAGAAATTAGAAAGTCAAATGTGAAAAGTATATGTGACACATGGCAACCTCTCATGACTTGAAATTTTGGGAACTTTAAAATATTATATAAGATTAGTGGAACTTTTGTTCTGTTGTAAATTTGTAATGCATGAAACTACAAATTAACCAAGGAGTTGATGAAACTACTAAGATTCAACGTAGGAAAATGATATCTCATCTTAGTGATTTGATATGCTACCAAAATAAGAATTTATAAGTGATTTATTTTCCTCTACACATAATGATTAGAAGAAAATCATCACGTCTGATTGAGTCACCTGTAGCAAATTAAAGCAGACGTGTTAGAGGGGATACTTCATCAGCAAGTGAAGAGAAACAATTCGAGGGAGTCACTGTCTTGTCAATGTTAGTGCAGTAGAAAATTATTGCACATATTTTACGCTCATCTTCAGTCTGCAGCAACAAAATAGACATAAACAAATTATTTTCCAAGTCTCAGGACGTAGGAGACTTTGCATAGTTTAAGAAAAAACTCACCATGGGCAAGATATCTAATTGCAAAGATCCACGGTAAACTTGTTATGTAGATTGTTTCCAAGCTAAACTCCTCACTTTGAAACACATGTGTATTAGGATTCGTTGACCTTGTTGGGAGGGTTTAGGGCTCGAAGTCTCTCTAATCATGAACACATTGGCTGATATGCAGAAACAAAGATGAGTTTTTCGTTTGTGTACCAAAGATTTCTGCAGGAAATAGGAGAAGTTGGATGGAGACACGAAATTTCTTATTTAATTTTGCAAGGAAAGAATGGCATAAGAAAAACTGTAACTTACATGTTTCATTTCGAGAAGCGTTCAATCTTATCATGAGATCCCAAATTTTGAAAAGTGTTAGACAAATTCACAAGTGACGGACCTTGATTCCTTCGTCGAATGAAATTAACATCTACTATATAACAACATACATGGAGAGGCATGGGGGATCAAAGTTGTGGAATGATGATCCGGAAAAGGAACCCTCCGGTGAGAAAGTTTGTTTGGTTTCGGTTTAAATCGTGATGAATTATGTTGAGGAATAGATGAATCACCACAGAAGATGAAGCTTCGTACGTTTTCTCATTAAAAGCAGGGGATAAATAAGTGATTCGGTAACGAAAAGTCAGATATCTTTCTTAATTGTTGTGATGAGAACTAAACACGTGAATCGAATTTAGAGAGGTTTAAATTGTTGAACTGGAAAGAGAAGGATAATGATGGAATCGGATCGACCGAAAGAAAAGACGGTTGGAGTTATAGAGTTTGATGAAAACCATTACTCATCGGGAAAGGTAACAATAAAAGGACGCTTGAGATTTTGAGAGTTGACGTGGCTTCTCCTCCCGTGCTGACGTGGCACTTCATGGAGAGTGTTCAAGCCCTTTCATATAGTAGATAGGTGATGTTCATCCAATTTTATAGCATTTCTATAACTGGTTATATGTTTTATTATTTCGCCTCCATCTCCAATAACCTTCTACAAATATATCAAACATGGATGTCATATGTTCAAATTAATTGTTGATAAAAACCTCACACGATTTGAAATTGTGCAACAATATATAGCATCAATCTATTTTACTACTCTCAGTCTCTCACACTATTTGTTGTTGATAAGTTTTCAACTTTGATGTGTATATTATATTCATTCTAAACTCTTTTGCACGATTTCATTTTTTCACATGTTATGGAGTCATTCACGCAGTTATTGTAAATAGATGGTGATTGTTGTGAGTAGAGTTTGTTTGAGTGTCAATATGAAAAATCTCATAATAACATTCCTTAGATCATGAACAACTCAAAAAGATTCGCCAAGCAAGAAATTATGAGTATCAAACGCCTCCCCACATTGAAACTCCAAAAGGTTTCAGCTTTTATTAGCTAAGACAGATTATAGCTTTGCATCAAAAGTAGATGTCAATTCTGTGGAATATAACGACATATCACTGTTGGTATACATAAATATAGTTTATAATTTGCTCAATTCCCTGCGGCTGCCAAACGAACAGGCCTATATTATTATTTTCTTTGTAGCATGTGACATTCATCAGAGAGAACACAAAATAACGACTTTCTTCAATGATAAACAAGCAAGCATCAACACCATATGTAAGTATGTAACTAACTCAAATGTTTTATATTTTGCAAAATAAAAAAAATAGTGTATAAATCAACACAAAACTTTAAATGTTTAGTAACAGAATTATCAGCAATTCGCAGCCAAATACTATAACAAAAAAGTGCATAATCGCTTTTTCCAAGTAGGCACCTTATCCTCCGCAAATTTTACAAAAACAAAAAAAGAAGAAAAGGCATGCAAGCTCGGAATTAAGTGAGAATGATCAAACTTAGTATCCAAGGTTGTGAAGTCTGGAGTGTACGAACTCCTCGTAATGGATGGAACTGAGATCGAAAGTTTGTGGAACGTTAAGAACTTCAAGTGATATTTCTATTACGTAATAAAAAAAACCCCCAACTCGTTATAACGAGCTCTCATTGTATTTAAACTACGAGTTTCTTGATCTTTTCTTTAAAAGGGGAGGTACGTAGGCAACCTTGTCTTAAGAAAGGTGCCGTTACAATATTAATAAAAAAATTGTTAAACAAAAGTTCGGCTCAAGTCGATTTGTTTGAAGATCAATACTTTTTAGTATGACCAAATCAAAAGATTTATCAAATCATTCACTTGAAACTCAGTCTGATCAACTCGAGAATCGAATGGATGATTCAGTTAAAGAAAAACTATGATCACTCAGCTCGTCTTGTTTTATACATTGGTTCCTTAGCCAAGTACCTGATATCTTACGTGCTTCTCATAAGTGTAGTGATGAAATAATGCAAACTAATTAAGCCGACCACAAACTTAAAGAGAAACTTGGAACGATCAGTTCGTCTAGGTTTTAGAATCTTATAACTTTTGAACAAAAGAGAGTGGGATACTATAATTTTGAGTAGAAAATACAGTGTTTACTTAAAATGAATATATTTATTTTAGTTTTGATTCAATGAGGCATTCTTGAAATTGAATAAACCAAAATATATCTTATCCGAAATTGAAAAATCATATATTTGAATAATCATTGGGCTTAAGTTAGCAGAAAGCCTATGGTATCTAATAATACAGCCAAAACTAAAAGGGGTGCAGAATCATGACCATTATACATGAAGGAGATTCTCGTACGTACTACTGGTACAAAAACTATCTCAACCTCTGTAGAGACAGTTGTCCATCAATCGTTTAGAAAACTAGGGTTTTTGAGTTCTTCCTTGAGTACATAAAACGTTGAGATATGGTTTTTGGAAAATATAGTTAATCCTCTTTGTCTTTCAAAGGTAAAACTTTTTTCCCGTTCTTTAGCCTATAAGTTGCAATGGCATTTTCTTCTACTGTTTATCCTCTTTCCTTAGCCTATGAGTTCTAATGGTTTCCTTAACATTTTCCTCTATACATTTAACCTTTTCTATTATTAGTTTACGAATCTCTTTATCCTATTTCCTTCATTTTGTTTTTAGAAAGAATCCTTTTTCTAAATAGTTGCATGTTGTATCTCATCGCCACTTCGGATGTAAACCAAACTTGGATGTCACCAATTCAAATCGGTGACAAAAACCTCACATAATTGATGATGGCCAAACGCTTCTATACATTGCAACGATAAAAGGTAGAGGTTGTACTTTTATAAGCTAAACCAGATTATAGCTTTAAAGACAAGTATAAGTTATATGAATTTGTTTGACCAAAAAAAAAAAAAAGTTATATGAATTTCAAATTAATGAAACTTTTTTTGTATGAATCTTTAATCTTCTAAAAATTTGATATCTTAATCTTCTATATTTCATTATAAATGTTTTTCTTACTACTTTTGTCTTTCTAGCTCAGATATTTTTTCATTAATGAGGCAAACAACATAAAACAATGAAGTATGATTAACATGTTTAAAACAACAAAAGCGGGATGATGATGATCAATCTATTTTATGTTAAATAATATTAAATATATTTTCTGTAAATTTGTATGTTTATTTTGGCTTATACCTTTTTTAAACGAATAGTTTGAAAATATTTCAAAAAAACAATTACTCTTATTACACTTAAATTAAATAGATAAAAAAATATTTTGAGGTAATATCAAATATGAAAGATTTTCAGTATAGATTTCGGTTATATTGAGTTAAGAAAAACCGTATGTTTAAATATTCCACTTTTACTGTGTAGAACTATAGATAAATGCAATGTTTTTACATTTGACGACGACTACTTAATTAAGTGAATTCTACATAGTATACACCTAATGGATTAGAGCTTTATCGTGTTTCCTATTCATGTTATTTTGTTTGAAAGAACTCTGATATTTCAAGTAGTTAGCACTTTGCACTGATGTCAAGTATCGTTTATTTTTTTATTTCACTTTTCTTTTCTTCTTCTTTTTGAAACTTATATTTTTTTCTTTCTTATCATAACATTTTCTTAAACTAACTACTGTAAATTATTTGAATGAGACCACAGTTTTCTATTAGACTAAAACTTATAGATCTCCTAAAATTTCTAGTTTCCCTAATTTGTTCGGATAATCGTTCGGTTTTCGGTTCAGTAAGTTTTTGGTTTTCGGTTTTAGAGATATAAAAACCATTTTAGAAAAGTTCGAGTCGGGTTCGGATTGGTTTCGCTTTTGAGTATGAAAACCGAAAAAGGCTAAAATATTATTAGTTTCAAAAAATTTCGGATATTTCTACCCGAAATGCATAAATAAATCAAAAAATCGAGACATATATTGTATATATCTATATATATATATATTATAATATTTGTTTGACACTCTCCAGTTTTGTGATATGTGGCGCTCTGTGTGATGAGCATTTTTTTTATTTTTTTATTTTTCCTAATTAACGGTACAAACGAAACTCGCCTTTCTCTTCGACTTCTCTGCGACCAAAAAACTTATCAGCTTCAGTTTGCATTATCACTATGGGTCAGATTGGTCACTCCGTTTCAACCGAGCGGTTAAATTTTTTTGAGCGGTTGTACTGATGGTCGTTTTAAATGAGGCGGTTAAAAACAGTGGTTAGAAAAGGCGGTTTCGTAAGACAGAGTTGTTGAAATATAAGTTTGATTGGTAACAATATAGCGGTTGAATAGTATAATAAAATAAAATTATGTAATAAAATATTGGTAATATGTTTTAAATATATATATATATATATTTACATTAAAAAATAATTTAAAATTAATAACAAAAATTATTAATAAACATATATTACAATTATTCATTTTCAAAATAGTAATTGTTTAACGCTAACCATATCATTTTAAGTAGGACAGAAGTTGAAATAATTATATATGATTAGTCCAAAACATATTTGCAATTTGGTATGAGATATGGTTTTGATAAGTGTACAGAAATTCAGAAACTCTTTTACATCTTCTTACTCATGTGTCTAATGCATGAATCTAAGCATTTGTATATACTACATACTACATATGTTATAATTATTGGACATGCAAAATAATTAAAACAGTCGTCTAAAATAAACACTATTTAATCCGTACATGCAACCATTTTCCTAAACGGATCAGATTATATGATTAAATTTTGTTTAGCTGATCTATAAATATATATAGATGCATTAATAATTTTCTTTAAAATTAATAACATAAATTATTTGGAAACAAATGTATATTACGCTTATTCATGCATGTGTTATAAGGAATTTTATACACATGTTTACAAATATTTATTTAGAAGCAAAACAAAACAAACCAACAATTATTTACATACGAATATGCAAACGCCTATTTTTATTAGCGTTTGAAAATGTCTTTAGAACCGCCTCTTTTCTTGCCGAAACGACTTTTCTAACCTCTTGTTTTGAACGCCTGTTTCAATCGCATGTTCCAACCGTTCGTCTGAATGGTAACACTATAGCGTTTCAACCACCTTTTTACTGGAAATGCTGCCACCGATCTGACCCTACGATTAATTTAACAGTTGTTTTAAAAAAACCAGCCTTCTCGGGTCACGATCGCTTCACAGTTCTCCTCTTTGTCTTACACTCAATTGAATCCAGGGTCACGCGATTAGGAACCTCTTTCTTCGAATCTAGGGTTGGGACAAAGATTGAAGAGCAAAGTTGAATTTCTCTGGAAGATCAAATCATGGAACACGAATCTCACCTTCCTTCTTCCTCTCCACTAGGTCAGTTTTGAATTTGAAATTTTCATGGGATTCCGTATAGATATTGCTTAATCATAGTGTAGATTTTCGTCTTTCTTCACCTACATTACAATTTTGTGAGCCTGTGAGTTTTTTTCTTTGTGTTATGATGTTTTGCATCAGTAATAAATATCGTTTTTTTTGTTGGTTGTGTATCGATTAGATTTTGGATATTTCCTGCAGAAAGCTTGGGTAGATTAACGAGCTGGATCTATGTTTATGCAAATCAGCCAAATGATTATCAATTACTGGGATTGTCGAACAAGCTTACTGTAAGATCATCATATCTTCTTTCTGGAATTTGTTTCCATAATGACCCATTTTATCAGTTGCGATTGAAAGAGCTTGGTTCTCTCCGTTTATGACTCCTATAACAGTTGGTTTGTCTTCAATATCTTCAGCTATACATCGATTAAGCATTGTTCAAAATCTCTGCACTACAACTTACTTACTCTACTCATTACATATATTTAAAAGTTATGCTAACTATAAACTTTTGAAATGGATAAATTCGGATGTGGAACATGATAATGAATATTGGCTTCTTTGGTATGCAGGTACGTGAATAAGATAATGTCAAGTACAAAGAGGTATGTATTAAGATTACTGCATAGATAGAGAAATCTATTTTTTTTATTGATGATTGTGCATATCTTTATTTATATTGCCAAGGTTCAGAACAGACACGAGGAATAAATCTGTTAACGTGTAGATGGCTACTAGCAAATGAAGAGCCAAAGGCTTTAGTCTTCATTTGCCCATAGCTATGCAATGGAATATACCATCATCATGAACAGTTAAGGTCAACCCATTTCATGATTAATTGATTAGTATATGCATATATATTCGTCAAAAGATCAAAGCTTTGTCTATTCATGTTTGAGATGAATTATAATTGGATTAGGTGCAGCGAGGAGGCTTGTCAAGGCAGGATTTGGTGTATATGGATTGATTATGAATGACATGGAAAATCTGATGGGCTTAATTAGTGCTTATGTTCTTAACTTTGACCATCTCCCTCATGATGTCTCTACTCAGTACACAAACATTTGCGGTAATATAAACTTTTTTTTTTTGGGGTAAAAAGTGTAACTATACTTTGACTTTTGTATACATACTTCATGCTTTTAATGGTTATAAAGAACTTACATCGTTAAAACTGTTTTCCATTCACAAGTTTTGGCCACTCGAATATTTTTTTAAAGGACTAATAACCTTTTTGTTAATTAGCAGAATTGAATACTTGTTTGTCTCTCCTTATCAAATAACAATATGATTTTGATGTTTTTTTTGGTTGTGTGGTTGGAATAATTTTGAGAAAGAAGAGAATAAAGAGAGGTGAAGTATTTGTTGGGAGAACAATGGGAGGAGCAGGGCTTTTGATGTTACACAGAAAGAAACGTGAGTTTTGGGATGGGGCCGTCTTGGTTGCTCCATGTCTAAGGTATTATATCCATTTTCTCGTGTATATATACCCTAATTTACCTTATTGTAGTCTCTTACATATTCAAATTTGGTTTAGTTTAAAGAGAAGTTTAAATTTTTAAACAGAAAAAGAGAGTAGAATGACACATAAACTACTAAGAAAAATTAGAAAACCAAACCAAAAACCTTTCACGTTGTTCATTTCCTATATGTTTCATATCCAAGTGGTAAAAATATAGATTAGCATTCACATATAGAATTTTTTAGCCAGTAAATTATATTTTATAAGAGATGATTTTGCTATATAAACTATAATTAAAATTGCATTTTTTTGGTGATGAAAATTTTACCCACCCAATCCAAAAGGCACGACCATACATTCGAACACTGAAATTTAGGTTGTCAGCTTTCAAATGAGTCATGATCATGTGACAGATGCTGAATGATAACAAGAGATATCTTAGATTAACACTGAAATTTAGGTTGTCAGCTTTCTTGTTTGACATTGGAGATGCATTATCAGTGATTACAGAAATTAAGTTGAAGCTAGTAATTTTTGTTATGAATTATGGACTTAGCTACTCTTCTTGTTACTAGATAGCTCTTCTTTATTTGAGAAGATCATGATGCTCTGTGTTGGTTTCAGTGGCATACAGTGCAGATACTTTAGTTCTAAGTTTTTGAATTAGTTACTTCAATTGCTTCACGGTTTTAGGGGTACCACATTTGGTGGCCCATGTATAACTTAGTTCAAACTTCTTTCATAGTAAATTAACATTGTTTTTGTTTCCGTTTCAGATGTTACGCATTGTCGGCTTCAGCGATATTGAGGTAAGAATGATTGGGTTAGATCCACATATATCTATCTTCTTTATTATGCCTAGCTTTAAAAAGAAACTTGACAGTGTTGTCATTTTAGTTGTAAATTTCCTTCACTCACTTTGGATGATGGACTTCTCAGGTAAATGGTTTGATCAGAAGAGCTGTGGCTGGAGCAACTATTTATATTGGGAGAAGAAACTAGACCCATGTTGTTGGCACAGGTGGACTCGTGTCTGCTTTTGGTGGTTTGGTTAACTAGCAGATATGAAACAAGGCTCAAGCTATTTAAAATACTTTTTATTATCAATTTTTTTCTCAAAACACTACCTTTCTTAACACGAGTGGTGCTTGTTGAATTCATCTGATGCATCCACATTCATGCGACTACAAACACTACCTTATAATTATGTTCATGACAGTTGGTTTAGTTGCTTGTAGATCTCAGACAACTCCATTAATCAAGACACCATGTCTTGAGATTGGATTGTGTAAGATCATACGGGTGACTAGACTCTTTGGTTGACACAAATATTTGGGTGGATGGCCGATGTTCTATAGGTCTCATTTTTAGTATTCTCTTTGTAGTGTTTGTACTAGAACAAAACACCAAAAGTCCATCTCATTTGCAATAGTGTGATTAATTGTTGAATAGTGTATGCTTCTTTTCTTTTTCTATGTGTAAACTGATTTGCAAGATAATCAGAAATTTAAAATATGAAAAATGATTGAAGTATATTTTAATAGCAATGTTTCTAAACTATTTAATAATATAATTTAGTATAGATATAATTTAATAATATGTTTAGCCGGAAGATGAAATTAACAAATGCATTCGTGTTACCCAATAGTCCACAAGTGATGCTTCTCAAGACTCACAAATACATTTGCCCTTTCTAATTCTATGGAGTGATGTCGAGAAGTGATGCTTCTCTTTTAACCTGTAATGTCTCAAATCACTAATTCAATGAATACATTCACTCCATAAAATATTCATGCAACCATTAAAATAACAAATGTAAGTGCTAATACTCCACATTTATGTTTGCGATTGGACACGATATATACAACCCACCGTGTTTACCTTGGAAACAATACAATCCATAGCTTTTAACAATAAACCTCCGAAGATTAAAACATAAAATTTTACAATGTAGTAGGAAATCATAATTGAATATATTTTTATACATATAACCCGCGCGTAGCGCGGGCTTTCATCTAGTATGAGTAAAGTTGCATGTAAATCAATAATTAACGATGGTCTGATGGTTGGAAAAGTGAAGTTTACTCTGTAATGTTGGGTTCGAATCCCGTTTTGGTATGATTTATGCTATTTGTTCGTTTTAATTTTAATGAGGGTTAAAACAGTGTTTTACACTTCTTTTTCTTCTTCTTGACAAAGAAACCGGCAACTCTAAATCATGAAATAAAACTATTTTGTTCACATTATTCATCATTCTTACTCATTTTACATGTAATTTGTATTCAATTTTTATAGATATGATATATATCAATTGAATTTTAACTTTAAAACACATAAAAAAACTCCACCACTACTAAAATAAAGGGTCTAAGTAACATGTATTTCGGATTATCTCGGTTAACCGAAATATTTTTGGTTTAATCGAAACCGAATTGTCATAGCTATAGAAACCATACTGTTTTTAGGCTCTAACCGAACCTGGTTTTTTCGGTTTCGGATTATATGCCCATGCCTAAGTGACAGGACTAAATAAGTAAACAGTGTCGCAATATTTAACAGAAGAAAACCCCATAACATCAATATTCTCCACCATTAAATTAGTAACATTCATCGATTTATTTCCATTAATAAAAGCATTCCATTAGTCGACAAAAAAAAAGCATTCCATTAATAAATTTGGAAATAAAAAACACGGAGAGGACATTAACAAGAACAAATGTACAATGTAATGAAAAAGTCAAATCTCGTAGCGTTTGTCTGAAAAGCTCCAATCAAGTCATGCTTATGTCTATCACATTCTCATTTTGTCCAAAATACTCTCAATAGATAAAATCCCGAAATTGTCTCTAATAAACGACCAATCAGAAAAATGAAAGAAATTGACTCAAACTGACTCGATTGTATCCGCATGACCGCGAATCGAACTCGGTACCGGACCACTCTCTCTCATGGACCTCCACTCCTCTCTCCACTCAATCTCTAAGCTCGGCTTTGGTCCCCGATAGGATATGATCCGATCCGATCTCGTTTGATCTTCATTCGGGACTCTCTTCATTCGTATCTGGTACAATAGAATCCAGATTGTGAGGTCAAAATTGTGAGCTCATTCCAATTTGTGAGCTCGCATTTGGGCTTCACTGAGCTCAACATTCGCGGTTCAAGTTTGTCGCCATTGGTGGTTCTTGGAGCTTGCAATTGAAGCGTGAAGCTTGAAAATTGAGGTGAGTTGGTAGATGTGAGAGCTCGAGGAGCTTGAATTAGTTGAATTAGATTTTGATTTATTCATCGGGCATTTGATGATTTCTATGTATTTCCGTTTTGAGAAATTGTTATTTGGATTTAGTAGATTTGGGATTTGTTAAGGTTTGTTGTTTAAGTAAAGAGGAATGAATTAAGCTTGAATCAATTGATATTGGATTGAATTGATTGAATTGAAGGTTTTATTAAGCTTTGGTATTGAAGAGGATAGTTTTGTTTTTATGCAGGTACAATGAACAAAACAGTCATATATACTGAATATGGAGGTAAATACGTCGGAAAAGGAGATAAGATACGATGGGATTCAAAAGAAGCTACGGTACATGGTTTAACGTTTAAGTAAGATATAACCTACGCAATGTTAGTGGATAGATTAAGCAGGAATATTGTGGTAGATAAAGATCGGGAAAAAATGAAATTGAGTTACATTCCATTGCTGTTGAAACCTCCAAGGATTGTGTACATTTTGGATGATGATGATGTCGATGGATACGTATGGACTACAGATAAAAAGTAATGTAGAAGTTCTTTGAATGTGGAAGTAATTGTGTGCAAGCAGCGAGTTGTAACGGAAGGGAGTTCAGTTGGAGTTAATTATGGAGATTCAAATGGCAGAGTAACTGACAGGTCTGTGATTCTGATGAAGCTACAGAGAGAAATGATGAGGCTGAGAGAAATGATGATGAGGGTGAGAGAAATGATGAAGCAGAGAGATATAATGACCATGGTGAGAATGTTGGATATATTGAGCTTCCTGATGAAGCAGGACAGCAAGGACATGAGTATGTTGAGGAATGGGAAGATGGTTTAGGCTTTAGGGAAAGGCAAGAATTTGTGGCAAAGGAAGAAGTGCAAAACTTATTGTTGAGAGCTGCATTTAAGGAATGCTATGATTATGATGTATTAAACTCGGATAGTTACAGATACGTAGTTAGATGTAGTGCAGGAGGGTGTGATTGGTATTTATGGGTGTCAAGGCCTCGATATAAAACCAATGACATTTGGACGGTTAAAACATACAGGAAGATGCATTCATGCTCTCGTGCAAGTGCGAGTACAAGCAACACTACAAAGAAAGGCACTCCACAGTTAGTTGCAGATGTTATACATGAAGAATTTCCAGGAGTAGTGGACATCCCATCTCCTAAACTTCTGGTGGATTTGGTTCTGTCCAAAGCCGGAGTGAAGGTTTCATACGAAACCGCCTTGAGAGGGAAACACTTAGTTGTATCAATTATACGTGGTAGTCCATAAGATAGTTACAAGAAGTTGCCTGCTTATTTGTACATGTTAGAGAAGAAAAATATTGGGACTATAACAAGTTTGGTGTTGGATAAAGACAATAGGTTCAAGTACGTATTCATTGCGTTGGGCTTGCACGAAAGGGTTTACAGGGATGAGGAAAGTTATTAGTGTGGATGCAACCTTCATGAAGTATGGTGGTGTTCTAGTTTTTGCCATGGCTCAAGATCCTAATCGTCACCAATATCCTATTGTATTTGGTGTCCTAGATGGTGAGAATGATGCAAGTTGGGACTGGTTTTTCAGGCAGTTGTTGACAGTTGTACCAGATAAAGAAGATTTGGTTTTTGTTTCGGACAAGAATGCAAGCCTCATAAAGGCAGTTGATGCGGTGTACAAGAAGGCTTTCATGGTTATTGTGTGTTTCATTTGTCCAAAAATGTGAGAGAAAAAGCTGATAGTGGAAGTAAAGAGTATGTAGGGAAAAAATTCAGAGATTGCGGGAATTTATACCAAGATGGAATTCGATAAGGAGTATGCTGATTTCAGGAGAAGGTTTCCAAAAGTAGGAGAATGTTTGGATAAGAGTGTAACCCTTGACAAATGGGCAAGATGTTATTCTAAAGGAGAAAGGTACAACATCGAAACCACAAACATGTCTGAATCTATGAATAGTGTTTTTCAGAAAGCAAGAATGTACGCGTTACTGCCTATGTTTGATGCGATTGTTGGTAAAATTTCAGAGTGGTTTAACAAACACAGGGTTGTGTCGGGTAATATACCAATGAGCCACAAAATTGTACCCTTTGTGGAGAATGAATTGCACCCTAACTATAAGATAAGGGCAAAATTAAATGTGACCGTTTTGAACACCTTTTTAAGGGAGTTTAGTGTGATATGCATGGATGGTTTAAGCTACGAGGTGGACTTGAGGAGCTTTAGCTGCAGCTGCAAACGTTTCGATATAGACAAGTACCCTTGTGTTCATGCTATTGCCGCTGTTCTTGTGTACGGAAGCTCCAAGAAAGAATAGTTGACTTAAATATCTATGATATGTGCTCGGATTATTTTAAGTCAGAGACGTGGGCATTGGCGTATTGTGAGACGATTTATACAGTCCCACATGAGTGTCACTGGACATGTCCGGATGACATACTTTCAAAGGTGTCATTAGCTCCGCAATATCCAAACAAAAGAGGAAGATATCAAGAAAACAGGTTTACTCATCCAGGAGAACGTCGTAGGAAGAAGAGAAGGACGAACAACAAGTATGTGAAAGGGAGAAGCTTGGGAGAATGGATTGGACTTCCTAGTGTTGGTTGAATTTTATTGTATTCAAATTTGTAATTGAGTATTTCTCTTTCTCTCTGGCTGGACAAACTACGAAATCTGGTCTAATTATGTATTGTTTTTTGTCTAAAAACCAATTTATTTATAAATGATTTTGAAAGATGGTTTAAATGAAGGACATATGATATACAACAACTAATCGTGATTGTTTAACAAAAAAACCATAACTTCATATTTGGTTTTAAATTTTCTAACATTTCTCATATAAAACATTTAGTATTATTGCAACTTTGAATCTCACTATCCACCATATCATTCGAAATATGTATACGATTTGTTTATAAACATTTGAAAACACGAAAACGTTGGGGCAATGAAATAATGACGATCGAATGAGTCAACAACTGAAAATTTCGTAATTATCATTGGTGTAACTACGAAAAAGTTAAAATCCGGAAAAGAACAACTGCTTGATGATTTTGTACAACCATAAACTAGATCCAACTGCTACCACTTATAACACATGTATAACACGTGTTTGTTCTGTTCACGTGTTGGCAAGATATTTTATTAATTTTAAAAACTTATTTTCCCCCAATTTTGCATTTTTGTCGATAAAAACAACAAATCATGTTTTCCTTTCTCTCACTTTCCCTTTTTTCGTATCACACTTCGAACAAAGCCGCCGCTCACTCCAAGGTTAGGTTTCAATTTCGTATTCGGATTTAGGGATTCGACGATTAGGGTGTAATTTCTTTCCATTTATGGTTTAGGGTTCAACGAATTTGGGGTATCTAAGATTTGGGGTATCTAAGATTTGGGGTTTTAGGGTTCATCGAATTTGGAGATTTAGGGTTCATCGAATTTGGGGTTTTCGTGTTTTGTCAATTTGGGGTTTACATAATTTGGGAATTTAGTCAAATTATGCACTAACTCATTACATTGCATTCTCCTAGGCCGAGAACATGTCCATCTTTGATGATTTCGATACTGGCTTTAACAACAGCAACTCGTCATCATCGGATGACGAAAACCCATTTATGGCAGCATTACTGGAAGAATTTAGGGTTCCGGTGTCATGGGATAGTAAAAGTATTCTGACCCGTTGTTATTGTGGATCCAAGGCTGCGGTCTTGCACACGCATGGTGTTCTCAACAATGAGCTAAAAGTCTATACCTGTCATGGAAATAGGGAGGTAAGAACCATGATCCAAGAACCATTATCTCTATAATCGTTATTTACTTTACTGCGGTGTTCATCATTTCGCCTTGTTGGTTTTTGGTTAGGACAGAAATGAACACATTTGGAAATTCTATGACGAGGCAGTCGTCGAGGAGATTAATGCTATGAAGACCAAAGTAAGTGACCAACAAGCTCGACTCGAAACATCTGCTAAGGAAGTCAGTGACCTCAAGAACATGGTTGGTGTTCTTCAATCTAAGGTTCTTCAGCTTCAGGCGAAGCTTGTTCAACCTCGACGTTAAGACACCGGCTGCTTGGAGTGCAGCTGCTTGTTGTAATTTGTTGCTTTCTAATTTCAATTTCAATGAACTTGTGTTTCATGTTTGGAACTTCTTAAAACATGTTTGTAATGATATATTATGTTGCTTTTGTTTGTAATGATATTATGTTAAATACATTTATCTTTTGCACACAAAAACTTGCTCAAGTAACAATTGCAAACATCCCAAACAAACATCATCAAATCAAACCATTACCCTTACAAACAACAACAAAAACCATGAAAATAAAGAAATTGTTTCACCAGTAGTACCAGTTTATAAAAACAACAAAATAACCGAATCCAAATTGTTTGACCAGTAGTTCATGTTATCGAAAACACATAAAACGAAGTACAAGCTTGAAGATATTATATTCAACTTCATGGGTTCTTGCGGGAGCGCTTATTTGGCTTCTCAAAGTGGCCACTTACAAGGTTTGAGTAGCTTATCCTCCTCTTCTTCCCCTTGTTCTTCTCATTAACCTTCTTCTTCTTCTCATTCACAGTAGATGGTTCACCACCGAGTTCCTCACCACCGAGTTCTTCACCACCTTCCACTTCCTTCTCCACACCAGTCCTCACTTCTTTATCATTCACACTAGAGGGTTCACCACTTTCCACTACCTTCTCCATCGGTGGTACAAATTGCATGAAATACTTCACTTTTTTATCCAAGTCCGCAAGCTTCTCTGAGACCTCTAGTTCTAGGTTTGTCACCTTATCACCAACTGCCTTCAATCCAGCTTCCATAAGATCCTTGAGAACCTCAAAGCAGTCACCACCACTCTCTTGCACCTTTCTTTTTCCTTTTGTCGTAGACACAACCTTCATGTCAACTTTCCTACCTTCCACATCATCATTAAACATCTTTTCGAACCAAATATTCTTTTTTTCATCAAGCATCTTCATCCAACCATCAACAATTGCATCATAATGATCATCCTCAAGAGCATCCATGATATCCTCCATAAGAATATAGGTTCCATGATATTATGGATATCCTATGATAAAAGTTCAAATCAATTTCTTGTAATTAATCATCAAACCATACTCATTTACACTACAATCTAAGAATCTAATAGGTTTTCTCTAACCTTTGAGTTGCCAAGTGCTTCATTCAGATAAGACAGTGGATAACCTTTCATGTTGGTTGTTTTGAATATGCTCTTGCACATCCTAGGGCAATCATTCGTTGCTGCTTTAACTGGTTCTCTGAACTTTTCCATCAAAACAGGTATCGCCTCAAATGGTACGAGCTACGCACAATCAAAAAGCCACACAATAACATAAGAAAATACTCACATAATGAACAACGCATAACTAAATTACGTAACCACATACTTCCAAAGGATTTATGAAAAATGGAAAGGTCCAATATGGTTTGGCGACTCCAATACACCTATCCACAATATGGATTAACCTCTCCATAGTGTGATCAAAAGACAGTCGACCCCATGGAAGGGTCTTGCACCACTCTAAATCAGTCACAGCTCTTCTAAAGATGTCTTCTACTAGAGGTGCTCCATCTCCAGCCTTAGCATTGCCAATGATGATACTCGATAAGAAGTACAATACCGCCATCTTTAATCTATCTCCACAACGTTTCATTGACAAAAACTTCTTCTCAATAGCACCATATGTTGGTTTTTCCTTCTTGAAATACTTATGAACAAACCTAAAATTTTCAAATGCTTTGTAGCCTGATGGATATGATTGACACTTCAAACCAGACAAAAGTCCATGTTCTCTTATAGAGTATCTGATTGGAACCTCATTGACCACAAACCAAGCTTCTCTTTTCTTATATGTCTTCGCCTTGCGGAGAAGAAGCATCCACATTCCCATGGTCATGTGATTTTTGTCCTTTGCCATGTGAAAAAAATGACAAAACTGTGGGTTTTCAAGGAACCATTCCAACTCCTCCGGATCAAGCTTGCTTTGTAGATTCGCAATTGCCTTATCAACATAACACTTGGTCACGATTTTGACTGCCTTCCCATACTTACTATTAGGGAAACACATCTCCAAAGGCTGCATTGGTTCATATACTATCTTTGTATCCTACAATTCAAATCACAATATCCACATACAATTTTACACAAGAGAAATAGCATTGAGATGTTTGAAGTACATGGAGATGTTCGAAATACATACCATTGCAACATGTGGTTCCACTGTCGTTGTTGGTTGCGAGTCATGCGCGGTTCCTCCAACTACTCCCTTATCAGACCCCCCATCCTCTTCCTTATCAGACGGACTCTTATCAGACCCACCATTGTTTTCCTCTTCTTCTTCCTCTCCATTATCAGACCCACCATTGTTTTACTCTTCTTCTTCCTCTCCATTATCAGACCCACCCCAAACATCGTCTTCCTCCAAGGATTCGTCTTCTTCTTCTTCCTCTCCATCGTCTTCTTCTCCCTTGTCAGACCCACCATCGTCTTCTTCTTCTTCCTCTCCATCGTCTTCTTCTCCCTTGTCAGACCCACCATCGTCTTCCTCTCCCTTGTCAGACCCACCATCGTCTTTTTCAACTTCTTCTTCCTTATCTTCCACCGGTGGGTTGGGTTCCGGTGAGTTGGGTTCCGGTAATACTGTAGAAGGATCGACTGTCGGAATCGATTTGTTCGACTTCTTCTTCGTCTTCTTCGGCGGTCCGATAGATGTTTTCACCATTGTATAGACCTTGATTTTTGTGACTCTTCAACGCAGATAGCCGAGTTATCCTTCAGTTTTGAACGATAGGGAGATCGAAAGTTTCAAAATTGAGAGAGATTTGAAATTGTTAGGGATTTCAAAAGCAATTGGGGATTTTCTGTATTGAATTCGGATAGATCCGAATGGGTCGAAAAAGTCGGATGGATATGGTTGGTTGGGTCGTAATTACATGACTTCGCCTTGGTCAAAGAGTAATTTACTCTGGAAACGGTCCGATTAAAATAATCACAATAAGAGGAACGTATATGGGCCGTTGACTTACCTGAGGGGAGCATTTGAGACATTGATTCGTTGTTTTAGGCTACACGGGTCCTCTTCGAACTCAAAAGCGACCTCCGTTAGTGCAAATGAGTGGTCCTCTTACCTCTACTCAAAGAACCGAGACTCTGTTTCTTCGTCCTCCTCCTCCTCCTGCTGGTGTCTCTTCTCAGCTTGAGAGTTATCCTTCTTTTGCTACTCTTGAACACAAAAACTCTGATGATGAATTCGTTGTGAAACACGCAAATCTCTTGAGATCTGGACAATTAGGGATGTGTAATGATCCTTACTGTACTACTTGCCCTTCTTATTACAATCGTAAAGCTCTCAAATCCCTACTTCTAGAGTTTCTTCCCTTTTTGATTCCACGGTACATGTTTGATTTCTTACTTGATTAAGCATTAGAAGTTTATGACTTCTTTCATTCTATTAGCCTATTAGGTGATATATCCTCAATAGTCAAATGAACTACGAAAGCATTGTATTTGCTTTACCTTTCTTAAGATTAAAAGCTCAAACTGACATATGTTGAATCAATTCAATCTTCCTTACTACGCCCACAAGATTTGGATATGCTTTGGCCTTTGGGTTAGAGTTTCACGTCGATTTTGTTAACGCTTCTTACGAAGATGGCTTCCCGTCCCGACCTAAAAAACCTCACACACACACAAAAACCCAATTAAAGAGAATTCTATGCAAAAAGAAACAAATATAGCCAACGCAGTCTTTTAATACGAAACTCTCGGGTTTGTGTTACAAGAGAACTATCTTTGTGTGCAATTAAAGCATTACACTGTAAGACTAAGGAACAGATTATGAATTATGAAAGCTCATATGCTGAAGTTTAGTTTCTCTATATGGAAATGCTCTGTTATTCTCTATTAGCATCCAATCCAAATAGAAAGTATTTGATCTAAGATCATTAGATCACCGATCCAATGTCAAAAGAAAAAGAAGATGAACAACCCTATAATAGTTTATTAATCTCACTAAAAGGAGCATGACCATTACGACAAGCAAGAAAGAAACTAGATAATTCATTTGTTTGACTAACCTCCTTCTGTTTCATTTTCTTTTGCCTGGATGGGAACCAAACTTGGAACATAACTGACGAGAAGTGGCCAATCCGACAGTAATCCCTTTGAAGTCTCTGTATAAACTTGTTTATATATATCCTCTCCAACAATGTAAATTCTGGTCCTTTCCATATCTGCCCTGTTTGTATGGTCTCCACATTCCGTGCTTGTATCACAACACACTGCCACTTTATTCTCCTCATCCAACAAGAAACTCATCACATTCATCACCCACGGTATCTTAAACTCATCAAGATCCACAACAAAGAAGGTGCTCCACGACAAGTCTTTGGTGTCAACAATCTTGTTAGTCACCCATACCTTCATCACTACTGAAAATGAAGTGATATCCTGATGTAACATCGAGAGTCGTTCATCTTTAACAACTGAGAGAACCGGGGAATCTCCAGGATCATGGCTCTCATACGGAATAGGAAGACGCCCAAATCTCTCTGCTGTGAAATCAAAATCCAACAAGAAAAAACCGGTTTCTTTATCGAAAGCAATCCAGTATGCATTTTCTCTGAAAGACACACCACGAGAAGTAATGTTCCAATTACGAGTGTCAACATCAAGAACCTTCCAAGAATCAGAGCTAAACTCATACATTTTAATCTCAGAAATCAGGACATCGAACTCTTCGTGACAAAAATAAAACCTCAAGATTTTGTAGCTACGGCAAGAAGAATTGCTGGTCCCGTATCCTAGAACATACATATCATAACTCTTGTGAGGTTCGTAACAGCTTCCGGGTTTGATCCATCTGATCTCACCGGTACATGGGTTCCAAACAACGAGTCTAATGTTTCCCATGGTAAGGCATAATATCAAACCATCGCAGTGATACATTTCAGATACTTTCAGATCTTCAGTAAGTTTACCTCTAAGCTCCACGGATGGATCAACACCGTTGTGAATTCCATGGAGATTGATGCTAAGTGAATAAACCCTGGAACGCATCAGTGAGATCACCTCTCTAGCTGATTTACCCTGATTCTTCTTGACGAACTTCGGATCCTTGAACAATGTGTACCATCGCTTGCAAGCTGTTTTAAATTTCACTGGAGACTTAAACGGAACCCTAACCAGTATTTCCGACTCCAAATCGCCGGGAAGATCGAAAACCATTACTGTGCTCTTGATGATATAGGAAAAGAGAGTGACATATTAAGGACACGTGTACGGTGGATAAAGAAGACAATCCAAAAACTCTAAAGAAGAGAAGAAAGACAATCGAATATTGTTGAATTTGTTATCTTCTTCTTCCTTCTTCTTCTTCGATTGTTCTGCAAATCTTGGATGTGTAACTCATTGTTCGCTTAAGCTGTTTCTTCATTCTAAGCTTTAGCAAATGTGATTTTTTGTTTCAGATTCTTCGAGGAAGAGAGCGAAACGACCCAAAATTGAAATTGGGGGTTTTATTTACCATTAAAAAGCCCAATCGATTTTGTTTAAAAGCCCATATACTACAAATCATTGAACCGTAAGTTATCGAATTAATTTCATTTTCAGCTATGTGTTATGTGTATTACACTTTTCTCTTTTTCGGTAAAAGATTTTTCACTTTAAATGCAAATAAAATTATTACAATGATACGAGTTTGAAAAAAACATGAAGAATTCCCTAAAATACCATATTTTAAAGTTTTGTTTTCAACTATATTATAATTTTTCAAAAGTTCCAAAATTATCACTATTTTTCAAAAGTTCTAACAATACTATAAACACAAAAATTGATTTTCAAGGGTTATGATGAACCTTTCTTAAACCTTTGGACAAAAAGAGTGCAATAATATAATTTTGAGTAAAAATTACAGTGTTTACTTAAAAATGAATATATTTATTTCAGTTTTGATTCAATCAGACATTCTTGAAATTGAATAAACCAAAATATATCTGATCCAAAATTGAAAAATCAGACATCTGAATATTCATTGGGCTAAAGTTACATAGAAAGCACATAGTATCTAATAATACAGCCAAAACTAAAAGGACTGCAAAATCATGACCATTATACATGAAGGAGATTCTCGTACCAGTACTACTGGTACAAAAACTATCCCAACCTCTGCAGAAACAGTTGTTTATCAATCGTTTAGAAAACTATGAATTTTTAGTTCTTCATTGAATATATAAACTATTGAGATATGGTTTTTGGAAAATACAGTTTATCCTCTTTGTCTTTCAAAGATAAAACATTTTTCTTGTTCTTTAGCCTATGAGTTTCAATGGCTTTTCTCTCTATTGTTTGACCTCTTTCCTTAGCCTCTGAGTGCTAATGATTTCCTTAACCTTTTCCTCTATTGCTTAATGTTTAACTTTTTCTATCATTAGTTTAAGAATCTCTTTATATTATTTCCTTAGTTTTACTTTTAGAAATAATCCTCTTTTTAATTGGTTGCATGGTGTATTTCATCGCCACTTCGAATGTAAACCAAACTTGATGTCACCAATTCAAATCGGTGACAAAAACCTCATACAATTGATGATGGTCAAACGTCTCTATACATTGCAACAATAAAAGGTAGAGATGTACAATATTTGTACTTTTATCAGCTAAACCAGATTATATCTTTAAAGACAAGTATAAGTTATATGAATTTCAAATTAATGAAATTTTTTTCCGTCAATGAAATTAATGAATCTTTAATCTTCTAAAATTTGATATCTTAATTTTCTATACTTCCATTATAAATGTTCTTATTGTTACTTTTGTCTTTCTAACTTGGATATTTATTCATTTATGAGGCAAACAACATAAAACAATGAAGTATGATTAACATGTTTAAAAAAAAAGCGGTGTTATGATGACCAATCTATTTTATGTTAATTATACTTTTTGTAAATTTTTATGTTTATTTTGGCTTATCAAAGGAATAGTTTAATTTTTTTTGAAAAAAACAATTATTCTTATTACACTTAGATATAAAAAAAAACAAATTGTGGTAATATCATGCATGAAAGATTTTCAATATAAATTTCGGTTATACTGAGTTAAGAAAAACCGCATGCTTAAATATTCCACTCTTACTGTGTAGAACTATAGATAAATGCAATGTTTTTACATTTGACGATAAGTGAATTCTACATAGTATACACCTAATGAATTAGAGTTTTATAGTGTTTCCTATTCATGTTATTTTCTGTGAAAGAAGTCTGATATATCAAGTACTTAGCACTAACGTCAAGTATCGTTTATTTTTTCCTTTAATATCAAAACATTTTCTTAAAGTAGCTAAATTTTTTTAAGGAGGCCACAATTTTTTAGTCACTCTGATTTGATGTTTTAAAATGATTTTTTTGTTTTGTTTAGATTGATGTTTTTAATTTTTTATGTAAAATTAATTGTGATTTTGAGTTTTTGATTGTTTAAATTCTACGGTTTGTTTTTTTATTGGTTGATTCTTTTTGGAATTGATGATAAAACATGTTTTGTTTTAGAAAATTAAAAATTAAATGATTTCTTAATTTGTGTATAGAAACTTTAAACATCAAACAAAAAAGAACAGAGGGAGTATTAGACTAAAATATCTACTTTCCCTAATTTGTCTCCAATTAGTGACAAGACAAAAATATTAATTAAACCGTGTCCCAATAGTTAACCGAAGGAAAACAAATAACATCAGATTATCGCAATATTCTCCACCATTATTATTATTTATTTTTTTCACGAGCGCACTTATCCAACAAGAATTACACAAATACATGAGTATCAGTGGAACCAATGTGGAATAGAAGTGCTAACATATGAAAAGAACGACTTGCGGAGACGAGCATTCCTCGCGAGAAGGTCTGCTTTTTCATTCTTCCCCCTAGGAAATACGCGAGAGTAAAGTCTGGAAAAGAAATACGTAACTCCTGTAGTTCGTCCAGTTCGGAACGGAAGTTGGGCCAACTCTCGGGATCTGCTACCATACTCACTAACTCCTGGGAGTCTGTAAGAAAAGCTGAACAGTATCGTATGTGTTTGCGAAGACTTGACAGAGCCCATATCAGGCTATATAGCTCAGCATGCAACGGTGATAGAACTCTCCGCATACCCCTTGTTCCCAATAAATCTGTAGACTCGTCCTGGAGCTGCAAAATACATCCCGCCCCACTCGTATTCTCCTCTTCCTTCCACGAACCATCCACAAAACACCGAAACACCGCCTGCATATCTGCTTCCGGATTGACCTGTTCTTGGGTTTGTAAAGGAAACTCCACATAGTTGTTAGCTAAAAACCATTCTGAAGCCTCCTTCCTGGCCAACTCAACGATGGCTTGTGGTGATCTGTCCACATTGTTAAAGACTTTGTCATTCCGAGCCTTTCCAGATATACCAGATGATCCACGGGAAACATTGGGCGTGTTCTTCTATATCCTCACGGTGTGGGATTCGTGAAAACAGATAATCCATGTTACCCCAAAGACTGTCCAGTGGGAAAACTGTCGGGGGATTGGGAATATTTGACATGGCCCAAACTTGGCGAGCCGGTGGACAGGTAAACAAAACATGATTAATCGTCTCATCACTGTTTCCACATCTAGGGCATTGTCTCTCCTGCTGTAGATGTCTAAGAGCTAGCCGCTCATTAACCACTACTGCCCCAGAGAGAACTTGCCAAAGAAAATGGCGGATCTTATTTGATGTTTTCTGCTTCCAAACCTTCTCCTTTAGGGGGTTCAACGACGAGAGTTGTTGGGCGTAAACCAAATCCGCATCCAATTGTTTCCGGGCTACTTCATACCCTGAACGCACTGTATATATACCAGAGTTTGTAAAGTGCCAGCAAAAACCATCATTTGCTCCATGCATGGATGGGCGTATTGACAAAATTAGATCAATATCCTCTAAGTGGACACAAGCCCGTAGCCTATCTAACTTCCACTTCCCTGACCGGGGGTCAATAAAATCTGATACTCGTGCGTGTCTATTAGGGTTGGGTACGAGACCCCGCACTCTCCGTGGATGTCCATCGGGGATCCACTTATCTGTCCAGAACCATGATTGTGCACCCATTCCTATGGTGCGTCTCATTCCTTTGTCCAGGAGAGGTTGAGCACTAATTAAGCTACGCCAACCATAGGACGGGCGGTAATCTTTTCTGGCTTCAAAAGGACTCGAGTAGCGAAAGTACTTTCCTTTCAGGACTCTTGCCACTAAAAAGTTTGGGTAGCGGTGTAGTCGCCAGAGCTACTTAGCCAATAAGGCTTGATTGAACTCTTCGTAAGACTTAAAACCAATACCTCCTGCATTCCTTGGGAGACACATCTTTTTCCAAGCAATCCAGTGCATCCCCTTAGAATTCTCCTTAGTTTTCCACCAGATATCAGAAACCGCACTAGCTAGTTTCCGTAGTAGGCTCTTGGGGAGTATGAAAGTGGACATTACATAATTCGGTAGGACTTGCGCCACCGATTTAATCATTACCTCCTTTCCCCCTTTTGATAGGAATTTGGCTGACCATCCATTTATCTTATGGTGCAAATGCTCCTGCACATAAGCGAAGACTTCCGCTTTCGATCCATGTAGCTGTTTGGGAATCCCTAAATATTTCCCCGCACCTCCCTCGGTCGGTATGCCTAATCTTGTTTTCAGTTCAGCTCGACGAGTCTCAGGCACGTCCTTCCCAAACGTAACTGCGGATTTCTCAAAATTGATACACTGGCCTGATGCATTTCCATAGACCTCCAATACCCTGAGAATATTTTTGCATTGGTCCGCAGTTGCTTTACAGAAGAAGAGGCTATCATCTGCAAACAACAGGTGGGAAAGCGGAGGTGAAGTTGGGGCAACTCTAAGACCGCATATGTTTCCAGCCGCCTCAGCTGCCTGGATGTTGGCGATTAGCACCTCCGTACAGAGGATAAATAAATACGGAGAGAGAGGATCGCCCTGTCGTAGGCTCCGCGAAGGTGTAATGGCACTTTTGGGTTCCCCATTTAGTAAAATGCTATAGGACACCGAATTGACACAAGTCATAATCCACTGGATCCATTTTTCCGAGAAACCCATCTTACGCATCAAAGCATCCAGAAAACCCCACTCCACACGGTCGTATGCTTTACTCATATCTGTCTTAATAGCCATACCTTCCCGTTTGCTTACCGAATTTGTCATCTGGGCATGTCGCTGACAAAGAACCTTAGAGATGATCTTATAACTTACATTGCACAGGCTAATAGGCCGAAATTCCTTCATCATCCGTGGGCTCTCCGCCTTTGGAATTAGGCAGATATTAACTATATTGCTCACTGAGTCCAAGACCCCAGTGTTCATAAAGGTGCGCACCATCTCCACTACTTAAGGACCAATGATATGCCAGAACTTTTGGTAAAACAATGCGGTCATCCCATCTGGCCCTGGTGCCTTCTCCGGATGAATAGAAAACACCGCCGCTTTAACTTCCTGATCCGAAACTGGTCGAGTGAGAATATCATTCGTCTCCAGAGTAACACACTTGCCAATATGTGTTAGAGATACTTCTAACTCCGAGATTACCGAGGAGGTAAACATATCCGTAAAGTATTCCTTTGCGGTTTTTTCAATCTCATCCTCCTTTTCTGTCCACTCCCCAGATGCAGTTTCAATCCCAATAATTTTGTTACGGGCCCTCCGCTGCTTAGTAGAGGCTTGGAAAAACTTTGTATTTTGGTCTCCTTCCTGATGTCACGTAACTCTACTCTTTTGTTGCCAATATATTTCCTCATCTCGAAGAGCCATACATAACTGTTCTTGGATGGACGCAATATCATCAAGTGTGGCATCATCATTACTCTGGGCCTCCTCTAGGCGGGCCTTTAAAGCCTCGATCTCTTCCTCGGACACGATCTGGTCGTGTTTGCGCCAGCGAGATATGGTTTTCCGACAGTTTGCTATCCGATTGCCTATCGTTGGAGCAGCGTCTACTTGCCCAGTCGCCCACCCGGAGCGAACTACCTCCTCAAAATTCGGTTTAGAGAGCCATCGTTTATCAAATCTGAATTTCTTTGTTTCCCCAGTCTGGTGGTCGCAAGATGTGTCAGGACAGGTCGATGGTCCGATCCCATAAACCGAACGTACTCCATCTTCGAGTGCGAGAAAAGTTCATACCAATCTTTGTTTCCCATTGAACAATCCAAACGACAACGAATAACATTTTTCCCTCGTCTCCCAAACCAGGATAGGCAGTTACCTATATATGGGAAGTCAACCATTCCACAGCTTTGTCTCATTAAGTTAAAATCTAGGAAAGAGTTATCAGGACGTTCTCGTCCCCCTGTCTTTTCATGATGCCCTGTAATCTCATTAAAGTCTCCTGTCATAAACCATGGTGCAAAACAAGTTGTACTAATACGGGTTAAACGTTCCCAAACATTGTTTCGATTTGCAATAACAGGGTCACCATAAACAAACGACAGAAAAACTTTATTACCGTGAATAATAGCCATTACATCGATAATATTTTATTAGAAAAAAGTACTTGAATACGGAATTCAGACTTCGCCAGAAGGGCTAAGCCACCACTACGACCACAAGGATCCACAATAAAAAAAAAATCATAACCAAATTCTACTTGTAGATCCTGCAGAAACTGATGATCACGCTTCGTTTCCATAAGAAAGAGAATCCCCGGGAAAAACCTCTTATGAAATTCACGCAATCGACAAACTGTCAAGAAGCTTCCAGCCCCCTGGCAGTTCCAGCTCATAATCATTTTATTCCCCTTCTGGTGGTTTCTCATGAACCACCGGGTCTTTTGGCTCCTTCGAACTTAATCCCTCAATGGGGCCCGTCTTCGAGGGTGACAGATTGGAAACATATTCCAAAACTGTTGGTCCTGGAAGTGGCTCCAACAATGCTAAGGACATATGTTTGTGGACTCACGGACCTTGGAATGGGCTATGGGCGATCTTCTTTTTGACTCCAAGTGCTCGACTAACCCGCTGTTCGACCCTCTTTGGCTTGTGGACCTTACTTACCATTCCTTTTAGAGGAGAGATTATATCAGTTGGGCTCATCTGATAATTATGGCCCATGTCCGCTTGGTCCAGCCCATATTCTTCTTCTGATTTCTATGACCCTGGACCTCGTTGGATCCCTACATCAGCTTGTTGTGCCTCATCCAACTCCATCCCACCAAGACCCTCCAACTCGTTGGAGTTAGTTTCCACGACAGAAGACCTCGTAACCCTAGCCGCATCTCGACGACTCTCTTCGTGTCCCTGCCTCACCGCCGATATCTCCGCCTTCATCGAAGCGATCTCGGAGCTCTGACGCCGGTCCTTCGCCTCCCACCTCTCCGTCTGGAAGCTTATCTCATTTGCAATCGCCGCTTCCTCCTCCGTTGCCTTATACCACGGGGCTGGCGGTGCTTTACCTCGCTTGGACACGGGATGAGGTGAAGGTGTCTCCTCCACTCCATTTGTGCTTCCAGTCCCTCCGGAGACTAATTCGTTACCAAAATATTTCTGGATCCACTCCTTTGTCGTCATCTTCTCTGCAGCTGGCTTCACCACACTCTCTCGGGTGGACTCCAGCTCCGACAAAATATCACGGCGCACCGGTTTCCTCCTAGAGGACGAGGGACCCATAGCACTTGCTTGACCCGTCGGTAATCGAGGAGGTTTGGGAGGATTGACTGCTTGAACATCTTCGACCCGTGTACTCCTCAGCCTCCGCCTCGCTACCTCATCCTCCCGTCTCCAGTGGGATTTACGCCGATGCTCACGCATGGGCTTTGATTCCCTTACCCTCTCCGGACAAGAGGGAGCCTCATGGGTCATCCGTAGACATCGAGCACAGTGGTTCTGTAACTTCTCGTAATGGAAATCCAGCACACAAATTTGACCATCATCATCGGACTCGCTCTTGAGGATGAGAGGAGAGTTGCAATCGAGTATCACTCGAACACGCGGAATAGGCTGTGTCACATCCACCGCTAGAAACTCACCGAGAGCCTCACTGATGCTTGTCACTGCTTCCTCTTCACGGCGGTAGTCCGGTAGACCATTGATAGTGATCCAAAATGGGATAGTTGTTGGGAAGTCTCGACGCACCGTTAGTATCCATTTCTCCAACGCAATCATTGACCCACCGTAATGGTAAGGCCGATGAGCCATTACCTCTTCCAAGTCCTCCTCCCTCTGGAAACGGAAATGGACCCTTCCATCCCCCATATCCATTCCTTGAACCCGATCCTCACATCTCCAAACAGTCGGGAGAAAACTGATAAAAGATTTGAGTTTTTGATCCTGAGCTTCTCGAAGCAAAACTCGACCCACCAACATTCTTTTAAACCGCTTGAGAATTTGTGTTTTGTCCAAAGGCGGTAGTCTGATAGGTTTAGCACTGATGTTTTCCTTTTCCGGGGCTACTAATTTTCCGAAAAAAGCCATGGATCTTATTGAAATGTGGGGTGTAGACGATGAATGATTTGAAAAGCAGAATGAGAGAAATGGATGGCTAAACACGCTGTGGTGGGAGTTCAAATACACCTGCTGGGAGCAATCACCGGAATCACCTCCAATCAGATATAAATGGGACAGATTCCAATCTGAACCTCTGATTGATGAGATTGGAAAACCTGATTGACCAAAAAGAGAAGCAGTCTTCACTGCTAAAGATCTGGAGATATGCTCCGGATTCTGATTGGGTCCATAGGGAAGATACATTGGGATCTGATTTGATAGCAGGTTTGGATTTACCACCGATCCAAGATGGAGAAAGAAAAGTTTTCTATCTTTGGTAATATGCTCACCTACCTCAAAACACCAACTTGTTCTGAGGTTCCACAGGGTCCTTCACCAGACTACCATGGCGTTGCCTGACCTGTAATTCATTATTCCGGTGCTCATGTCCGCTTGAAAATTTAAAAAGGAGACGTTACAATCGCCTCGACGATAGAGAAACGTTCCATTTTTTGAAAACTTACATATTCTCCACCATTAAATTAGTAACATTCATCGATTTATTTCCATTAATAAACCAAAATTCCATAAATAATTACTATAGGAAAAAAACAAAGAGGAGAGGACAAGAATAAGAACAAATGTGCAATGTAATGAAAAAGTCAATCTTGGCAAATGCAATATATTTCACACGTGGCTTTTCTTATTCACACACACACATTTCAAATCTAATTATCGATCAATTATATAATAATACACTTGCTTGACCAATCAAGAAGACCCAAGACTCAGTCCATTGTCTCCTTCCTTCTCAATTTCCCAAAAACTCTAAACTCTCTGCTTCAGTTTATGCTTTAAGCTTTTTTTAACATTCTGGGTCTCTTTCTTTCTTCTTCAAACCCTCGAATATGGCTTCTCCTAACGAAAACGATGACATTCCCATGCTTCCAATTACAAACCCATCTTCTCGTACTCGTACTAGACCTTTCACTTCCAGGTCTCGTAGCGTTTCTCTCTCAAACCCTACTTCCTCCATTGACGGATTCGATAACTCCACTGTGGTTTTAGGCTACACGGGTCCTCTTCGAACTCAAAAGCGACCTCCGTTAGTGCAAATGAGTGGTCCTCTTACCTCTACTCAAAGAACCGAGACTCTGTTTCTTCCTCCTCCTCCTCCTCCTCCTCCTACTGGTGTCTCTTCTCAGCTTGAGAATTATCCTTCTTTTGCTGCTCTTGAACACAAAAACTCTGATGACGAATTCGTTTTGAAACACGCAAATCTCTTGAGATCTGGACAATTGGGGATGTGTAATGATCCTTACTGTACTACTTGTCCTTCTTATTACAATCGTAAAGCTGCTCAAATCCCTACTTCTAGAGTTTCTGCTCTTTTTGATTCCACGGTACATGTTTGATTTCTTACTTTAAAGTTACTGAATTTAGTTTGAGAAATGCTGATACAGAGTCTTTTTTGCTTTGTCTTGTTTAGTTCCATAATGCTCTGTATGATGATGCTAAAGGTTGGGCTAGGAGATTTGCTACCTTTGTTAATAGACACTTACCTGGAATCATGAATCCTCACTCCAAATTCGTTCAAAGCTGGACTAAATTCTTTGCACTTTCTTCCTTGTTGGCTATTTTCATTGATCCACTCTTCTTCTTCCTCATATTAGTCAATCAGGTATGTTTGATAGCTCTCTTTTGCTTCTCATGTATTGGCTTCTTGCGTCTGACCATATTTACTACTGCAGAACAACAAATGCATTGTGATCGATTGGCCAATGGCTAAAACATTTGTAGCTGTTCGGAGTTTAACGGATGTTTTATTCTCTTTGAACATTCTGCTTCAGGTGTGTTTCCTTTGCTTCCATTTTTGATATGGGAATCCGTTGGCGTTTAATGCTTCTTATATGTTGCAGTTCCGATTGGCCTATGTAGCTCCTGAGTCTACGGTAGTTGGTGCTGGCCAGTTGGTTGATCATCCAGGACAAATTGCTCGCCATTACTTTAGAGGAAAGTTTTTGCTTGACTTGTTCATAGTGATGCCACTTCCACAGGTATTATCATGTTAGAGCTACAACTGTATGGTAACTGGAATATGTTCATTTACCGCAAATTTCTCCTTTTGTTTACAGATATTGATAGTATGGATCATACCAGCACACTTAGGCGCATCTGGTGCAAACTATGCAAAAAACCTTCTACGTGCTGCGGTTCTTTTTCAATACATTCCAAAGTTATATAGACTTCTACCACTTCTTGCTGGACAAACACCGACCGGCTTCATATTTGAGTCAGCTTGGGCTAATTTTGTTATTAATCTTCTTACCTTCATGCTTGCTGGACATGTTGTCGGCTCTTGCTGGTATCTTTTTGGTCTCCAGGTATGGAAATGTCTCAAAACTTATATCATTCATAAAATAAGTTATGTTCTTATCTTGTCCTAACCAACAGAAGATGTATATATTTCTAGTGATGATTTATACATTCTTCTCATTGTCTACTTCTCTTTTTTTTCTTGTCTCTCTCAGAGAGTTAATCAATGCCTTCGAAATGCTTGCGGTGACTCTGAGCGTGCATGCAGAGAGCTAATAGATTGTGGTCGTGGAAGTAGCGATATATCGTTAGCTGCCTGGAGAGATAATGCGAGTGCCATTGCTTGTTTTCAAGAGGATGGTTTTCCTTATGGAATCTATTTAAAGGCAGTCAATCTTACCAATCATTCTAGTCTGTTCACAAGATACAGTTACTCACTTTTCTGGGGTTTCCAGGTACTTGGGTTTATTCAAGTTTTCGTAGCACTGAACAACTGTCAAACATTTTATCGAAAAAATGTTATTCAACTAGTTTGCATTGATTGGTATGTCTGGAACCCTTAACTTATGTGAATTGTTTATAAATCTCAAAGCAAATCAGCACGCTTGCTGGAAATCAAATTCCAAGTTACTTTCTTGGGGAGGTCTTCTTTACCATGGGCATTATCGGACTGGGGCTTTTGCTTTTCGCGCTTCTTATTGGTAATATGCAGAACTTCCTTCTAGCTCTCGGTCGAAGGTAAATAACTACATCATTGTACAAAAGAAGATATCTCAAGACATGGTGGATTGTTTCTGAATTACCAAGTACTCTCCTATGATTATGCTTTGTCCATCTTAGGAATTTGGAAATGACGCTAAGAAGGCGTGATGTGGAGCAATGGATGAGCCACAGACGGTTGCCAGAAGATATAAGAAAGTATGTGGACTATGCCTATCAAACTTTGCTTCTCAGCTGGAATTACATTGTCTCAGGATCAGTAATGTCACTATAAAACTAACTGAATAGTTGTTCGACATTTCAGGAGGGTGCGAGAGGCTGAGCGGTTCAACTGGGCTGCTACCAGAGGGGTTAACGAAGAATTGCTCTTTGAGAATATGCCTGAAGATCTTCAGAGAGAGATAAGACGACATCTCTTCAAATTTCTCAAGAAGGTAAGCATAACAGTCCATTTCCCTCAGCATGTCTCTCTCTCTCTCAAACTTCTGTGTTTAGATCCTAATTCCAGAGTCTTTGAAAGAGCTACTTCTGACTAAACTGTTTAGAGACTGCTGGTGAAATCAAAGTAATATTTATGCGATCACATATCAACCATTGCTGAGACTCTCTACTGAAGCAAGCATATGGATAAATTCTGAAATGTTAATGGTTTTGCAGGTGAGAATATTTTCCTTGATGGATGAATCAATCTTAGATTCAATCCGTGAGAGGCTCAAACAGAGGACTTACATAAGGAGTAGCACGGTCTTGCACCGGGGAGGTCTAGTGGAAAAAATGGTATTCATAGTGAGAGGTGAGATGGAGAGCATTGGAGAAGACGGTTCTGTTCTGCCATTATCGGAAGGTGACGTTTGTGGTGAAGAACTCCTCACTTGGTGCCTCGAACGGTCTTCTGTGAACTCCGGTACATCTCTTTTGACTCTATATGTTCATAACTCTCTATTAATTGGGTGAAAAACTTGGAACTGACTATGCTTTGAAAGTTGCAGATGGGACGAGGATAAGGATGCCATCGAAGGGATTGCTAAGCAACAGAAATGTTAGATGCGTGACAAACGTGGAGGCGTTTTCGCTGTGTGTAGCAGATCTTGAAGATGTGACGAGCTTGTTTTCAAGATTTCTAAGGAGCCATCGAGTCCAAGGAGCCATAAGGTATGAATCTCCTTATTGGAGGCTACGAGCAGCTAGACAAATTCAAGTGGCTTGGAGATACCGAAGGAGACGGCTTCAGAGATATAGCTACAGCATTTAGATTATATTCTACATTCTTTATGATGATATAAGCTTCTATTGTATTATAAGATAGCTTAATGCTTCACTTGAATTCAGTTTTTAGCCGAATGTTAGAAGTTAAAACTAGGGGTGGGCATAATTCCCGTTCCGTATCGTCCCATTCCGTTCTATATCCGTTCCCAAATTTCCGTACCATATACAGTAAAACCTCTATAAATTAATAATGTTGGGGCCGGGATAATTTATTAATTTAGAGAGAATATTATCTTATCGATAAATTAATAATTATTAATTTATAAAGAGAAATCCGTTTTAGATAAGATTCTTCTGTTTCTGGTACAGGCATGAAAGTATCCTGAGTTCTTATCGCCTAGGCTTAGCCATAGTTGTCTACTTCGCTGGCGCCAGAAGTCCTCTTCAGCTTTGTAGGCTAGGGCTAGCTCAGCATTAAGTGTCTGTATAGTCTCCACTGTGGAGTTGAAGCTAGTCATGGCTTTTTCAAGATCTTTTTGCTTTTTTGAGATGTTTTCCCGGTTATTCTGATGTTGCTCTTTGTTCCATTTGATGATTGCTCTTCTGCAATGTCCAATCCTGTGTTCAATTGCCAGATCTTCTGCTGAGTGCCAGGTCTCAGCTATCAACAACTTTATTTCCTCTTTGTCTTGTAGGCTTCTATCGAAACGAAATAATCCTTTTGGCCTTTTGCAGATTCCTGTGAAGAAGATGGCCAGTGGCCTATGATCTGATCCTCCAAATTGCAAGTATTCGCTCCTAGCCGCTGGAAACTTTTCCATCCAATCGCAGTTTGCCATAGCCCTATCCAGTCTACAAAGGACAGTGTGGTTTCCTCTTGTGCCTCGCCAGGAGAGAAAGTTACCAGTGTGTTGGAGATCATAGAGATCACTTTCCGAGATAAAGGACCTGAAGTCCACAAAGGTATTTTCATCTCTGATTGGTCCTCCTTGTTTTTCATTGTTGTCTACTATCTCATTAAAATCTCCTGTGATTAGCCAGGGAGCTTGTCTGGAGATAGAAAGGGTGTGGAGTTGTTCCCATATCTGTTTCCTTTTGGTTTTTTCCGGCTCTCCATACAGGAAGGTGATAAAGGTTTGTTTTCCTTCATACATCAGCTTGGTATCAATGTAGTTTTGAGTTGAAACTAAGACTTCGATCTCTGTTTCTTGCTTCCAGAATAAGGCCAGACCACCTCCACCGGGTCCATGTGGTTCAACCAGGTGGTGAGAGTGGTAACCCAGCCACTCCAGTCTTTTGAGGACAGTTTCCTTGGGGTTTTTTGTCTCCACGAGGAAGAGAATATCAGGAGAGATTTTTGACCTTATCTTCCTGAGTCTTGGAACTGTTGAGGACTTCCCCAATCCACAGCAGTTCCAACTCACTATAGCTAAGGAAGAGAGCTTTGTGGACTGTGAAAATCTCTTTTGAATTTGTTCCTAGATCGGAAAACACTGAGACTGATTTACTAGCTAAATCAGCTCTCCAATCTCTTTGTAATGCTCCGGTTTAAACCAGGTTATGAATGAAATTTATGTATTTGACCAAAAAAAAAAAAAAAGATAAGATTCTTCTTAATTTGTTTTTTTTGAATAATGTTAGATTATGGAATTTAATGAATCTATGGATACATTTAGAAACCGTTATTATAAAGAATCTATTATTTTGCCTAGAATTTTTACAAGTTTATGGTAAAGACCGAAAAAACAATTATAAAAGTTTTTGATGTAACACTTAAATTAAAAGATAAGGTCTAATGAGATTTTCATTTTTAAGTTAAAACAAAAATCACAAAATCATGTTTAGTACATTATCATATATATATATATATATACATAATTATATATGATTATTAATTTATGCTATTATTGGGACCATATTTTACATAGGAGTTTCAAAAAAATTATTATCTTATCATTTTATCAAATTGAGTTGATTTTTACATTGGCCCGACTCGGGACCGGGATAATTTATTAATTTATGGTGTTTATTAATTTATCGAGTATTAATTTATCGAGGTTCTACTGTAGGTCTCATATTCCCATATGGGACAAGTTTTCAATTCTCAATTGGGAACGGGATGGGATGGGACGGGAACGGGATTTCCCGTAATCCCGTTTATATAGAGTTATATAAATTAAATTATATATATTTATGTATTTATTATAGAATCATATAATATATTATGTCATATTAATACATAGTCTCACCTTTTTATCACCATCCGTTGATATTTTCAGCATTACCATATTAATTTTATTAACCAACAACTACTTTTATTTGTTTTTTTATTCTTGTGTTGAGCTCTAGAAACAATCATTTGTCGTGAATGAAAAATGATACGAGAGGATTAGCTACCCACTTGGCTACTTTTAAAATTTTCATATTATTGAATTTTATGTTTTAATTTAAGATATTTATATGGTTTACTTTAAGTTTTGGATTCATTTTGATTAGACTATGGTTTTTCTATTTTAAATTTTAATGTTTATGAAATACAATGTATTTCTTTTTATCTTAAATATGAACATGCTTTTGATGATTTGAAAAAGCAAGTTGAATACATATTTGCAATTTTTATAATTGTTATAACTGAATATATGAGACAAGTTATTTAATGGAAATTCCCGTATCGTTTCCGTCTCATCCCGTCCTATCCCGTTACCGTCCCAAATTCTAAATGGATATAAATGGAACATATTTTTCTATCCTAAAAATTCCGTTCCCGTACCGTTCCCATAAAATCCCGTCCCATATTCCCGTTTGCCCACCCCTAATTAAAACTGCATGGTTCACAAATGCTAATTATTATTGTTTTGGTAACCAAACTCCTAATTTAATTACTATTGAGTTAACTTTTTTATATATAAGAACCCATGAAGGTTTTTATATGAACATAAGAGTAACCATGAAGGAGTCAACAATTAAAGCGTAACAACAAAAAAATCAGAAGAATTATTCAAAGGACACGGCAACTAGAGAAATAAAATAAAGATGCAAGAAGATGACAGTTTTTGACACAATTCTAGATTTTAAGCAAACTTGGAACATAATTGAACATATGTGGCCAAAATCTTCAATAATAATTTCTCTGTAATCTCCAGCAATGTTCATTGACTCAATCTGCCACAAGCTAGGATAGGTACCCCACACCACACCGACTTTATAATTTTCATCGATGATAAAACTCTTTATACCCGAAAAAAATATCTCTGAATCTGGTTGAAGGTATAACCTCATGTCTATTGCTAAAAACTGATTCCACGATACAACATTACCATCAGTGTCAATTTTATTTGTGATCTATATTTTCATCTCTAACCCCCGTATTAGTAGCACTGCTAGTTTATTTTCTCTAACAACGGATAGTAACACAATATCACCATATTCATACTGAAATGGCACACACGAGACTCTAAATATCTCTTTAGAAAAATCAAAACTTAGTAAGAAACTATTGATTACTAGCTCGGTCTTTAGATTCTAAAGAAAACCAGTAAGCATTTCCTTTCAGAGAGACCGCATGAGATGTCAGCCACCAATTGTTGGTGACATCAAGAGTCCTCCATAAACTTGAGTTAACCTCTTATACTTCTGGAGCACACGCAGTCACGCATCATAAGTTTCTAAGCCATATGCATTTTCGATACTTAAAAGTTTGTGGTTGTAGCATGAATTCTTGTATTCATATCGAAAGCAAATGTATTGGAATTTTTGTATACCCTTGGTTGTTCGATCCATTTTGTTTCGCCCGTGCACGGAACCATTGGTATATCGCCTTTGATGATGCATAACAATAAACCATTACAGTGAACCATCTCATAGATATTGAATTGAAATGACTCATTTAGGCTAAGTTCACCTAAATCCTTTATAGATGGATTAAAGTTACTGTGAATTCCATCGAGGTTCACGCTGATTGAATGGACCCTATATTTCTTCAACATGACAACCAAATGTTGCCCTATTGCTTTATCAAAGTGTTTTTTGGCGAAATTCTGATATTTTATTATAATATTCCGGTGTTTGCAAGTAGATCGTAATCTTTTCAAAGTAGTAGCCGGAATTCTAAAAAGTATCTCTTCTACCAAATCTTTTGGAAGATTGGATATGATCATTGTTTCTCTTGTGATTTTCTTATCTACTCTAGCTTCTAGAGAACAAGATGGCTGAGACTCCGATAGAGATTATGCTTTTAACTTTCACATGTTCCCAATCTTGTATATATAGACTAGGAAAAAAGTTCAAGTTACATTTTTAGCCATGATACATGTTCAAAAATAAACATATTCTATGTATTAGAAACCTAGATAAGATGACACCGGTTTAGTTTTCTAATTTATAAGATTTGATTTCTCAAAATGAATACTAGTGTTAGAAGTTTAGATTTTATACTTTATATTAATAAATTAGTTTAATTGTGAAATATAATTTTAATTTATTAATATTATATTTAAATGGGTTTTTCCTTCCTTTCTTTCTGATTTGAATGAAATAATTGTATAAAAACTTCCTTACTTCAACTATTTAAGTTTCATATAGAAAGAAAAAAGGTGTCAATAAAAATAATCATTACCAGTTCTACGTGAAATTGTAACAAGGGTTAATTAACTCAATTATACGATTTTACACAATCTTCTCTCTTTTTATGATTATGGTGAAATTGTTTTCTTCTCTTCAGCCGTTAAACGCTTTAGCTAATCCTGAGGATTAGGATAGCTACTTGAAACATTTATTTGTGGTCTCTGTAATTTTCGTTGGTCCCTTTTATTAAAGACAATATCATTTTGTGTATTACAATTATATGAGAAAATTATGGTATGGACTTTACCAATTAAATAATTCAATTCGAGAAAAGGGCTACAAAAATTGTTTCAAGGTTAAATAATGACTCAAAACAAATTGTCACAAGTATAAAAGATCTAAATCGACTAGATAAAATCTGCGACATTGTGGTCGAGCATAAGAGATGAGTTTACTACATGAGTCTACATCAAAAAGAGATGCATTAAAGATCATAAAATCCCATGTATCTATCAACGTTTTTCTCTTCAAAAATGTGAAAGTTTGGTTTTGCTATTGCAATTTCCACGTATTTTTTTAACAATTAAGTTTTCGTAATATTCAAAATTTAAATAAATCGAATATTCAATCTTAATTATATAGTTTTATATATATGCATATATTGACAATGGAAGAAAAGAGATATATATTTTCTCATGGCCGTATAGGTTAGTGGTCCATTTAATATTTCGTAGCTAATAGCAAAATGATGTTGGGAAATTTGATCACAAAAAACATGCGTTTCCTATTTAATTTTTTTACAGTACGAGTGTAGATATATACGTCATTATGTTACTTCATCTATTACCAAAGGAGGAGTTTTACAACAAGACCACGACCAATCACATATACAAAATATAAATATATATGTAACATGCTAATAACGCGATCAAAAACGAACCCTTTTTCTACAACGAAGGAAGCGCAAGGAGCTTGCAAGTAACGTTTGTCAAGAATCTCCAAAAAAGATAAAGCGAAAGATGAAAACAACAAAAAGAAAGGAAGAAGAGAGAAAAAAGAAAGAAAGAGACAGATATAACTATCTAACTAAAGCAAACAAATTATTTAATTAATCAATCTAGTGACCATAAAGTTTATGTGTATATATATAAGTTTGAGAAAGACAAGATAAATGAGGTGTATACGATCGTAAGAACCCGATCTTGTAATTGGCAGTGAGATAGAGTTATATATGGCTCCGGTCGGATTACCTCCAGGCTTCAGATTTCACCCGACGGACGAAGAACTCGTAAACTATTATCTGAAAAGAAAGATAAATGGTCAAGAAATCGAGCTTGATATAATCCCTGAGGTTGATCTCTACAAATGTGAGCCATGGGATCTCTCAGGTACGTTATGTTACATTTTCTTTACTTTTTTACTAACCAAAATACTTAAGGCTTTTGGCTCATATAATCTTATCGTTTATATATTGTTATGATCGATACAAAAATTGTAGAGAAGTCGTTTCTACCGAGTAGAGATCCGGAGTGGTATTTTTTTGGGCCACGTGACCGGAAGTATCCGAACGGGTTTAGGACGAACCGAGCAACGAGAGGTGGATATTGGAAATCGACCGGGAAAGATCGGAGAGTGACGAGTCAAAGCAGAGCGATTGGGATGAAGAAGACTTTGGTTTACTATAGAGGAAGAGCTCCTCAAGGGATACGTACCGATTGGGTTATGCATGAGTATCGTCTCGATGATAAGGATTGTGAGGATCCCTCTTCGCTCCAGGTAATTGCTCGATCTTTCATCACTCTATCTATTTCCGAAAAAAATATAGGAAGATAGTGTCATAGTGACTACTGACTAGTTGCTTACATATCAATCGAAAAGAGAATTACGTGAAGATATATGCATGGGTAATTCCTATTATTTAAGATGAAGAGAAAGAAACCAAAAATTGTAGGATTGAAAATATTTGAGTGGATAAAATTCCCTATATTTTGACATGATTTCTTCATTTCTTTTCGTATATATATTAATAGAAAAATACGTGAGTTTCACATAAATTAAGGCTTATAAGCTGATAATGATATAGTGATATATATTCGTTTCTTGATGTAAGCTGACAAAAGCTTAGGGTTTCGTTTTGTCTTTACTGCGACCAAGACAAAAGCCATATCTACGTCGATTAAAACATTCTAACTCTCATACACAAACTCATATCCATTATACTTTTTATTTATCACATTCATAATTTTTAATTAGTCGACGAAAATGTTAATCTAGACTATAAAAATTACAACATTCTAACGTTAGAAAATCATTCTAAAAAATTGAATTAAATGGTGCAGGACTCGTATGCATTATGTCGGGTATTCAAGAAGAATGGAATATGTTCGGAGTTGGAAACAGAACAGCAATTACAAACGGGACAATGTAGCTTCACGACGGCTTCAATAGAGATTAACTCGAATAATCATTTTAACAACAATAATATTGAATACGAGACAATGTCGCCGGAAGTTGGAGTTTCCTCCGGCTGTGTAGAAGACGTCGTCGACGATAAAGACGATTCTTGGATGCAATTTATCACTGATGACGCATGGGACACGTCATCTACAGCTATGGGACATGGTCAAGGGGTTTATTGATCTAAAAGAACAAAGAGTATTGGGTGCAAAAAAAGACAAGAATATAGAATTATTGGACAAATAACGTAAAGACTTAGGTACACTTTTGTTGTACTTATTATATAAATCGTTGAAATAAAACCTAAGGGTTGTTGGGGTAAGTGGTATTTTGGAAAATTTTAACTAATTATCTTTCTTTCTTATTGTGGGAATGTGTGGGAAAATCACGTTATTTGATTGGATATTGTTTTGGTTTTCATTGTTTTTCTTTTTGGATTGGATTGATGTTTTTATTATTATCCCATGACTCTATGGGGATCACTGGTACCTTTGTTCTTTTTCCCACATTGGTGTAACCAGATCAAGTTAATGGATGAGGAAATTTGGCTTTATATTTTATTTTGGTCTTTTCTATTATAGAGTCTATACAATAGTGTAAGGACCAAGTTACGTTAAGCTTTTTAGGTCAAATATTTATTGTCAGAGAAATTTTGCAGCTGACCATAAGACCATGATTTATATAACAACAATCAATAGGAATTCTTAATCAAACAAAAAAAATCAATAGGGATTTCCAATAGAAATTCAATGTTTTCTGACTAGAGTTTATAATAATATAAAAACCCCAAAAATTAAAGTATGGTCATATATATTTGCCACAAAATAAAAAAGAAAGATTAGAGAATAATACTGCAAAAAGACCTTTAATCATGTATTTTTTGGATGGTTCTATATATTTATATTAAAAAATATATAGACAGAACAAGAAAAGGGGGAAAAGTGAAGTGTTGATGAAGTGTAAATCTAAGATTCTGATCTCACTCTCTTCCAAAAAAATGAAAAGATCCCTTGCCTTGAGAACAAGGAGATTGATCTTTCTTTTTTCTCACGCATCTCTACTATAATTACGATCATCTCTCTTTCTTCTTTTATACTTTGTCAATTCTCAATTACCAGAACAACACATAACTATAAATACATCTCATTTCTGCAACAAAACCATAACATGAGCTCAGCTTCAGAAACTTAAGACAGTTTTTAAAATGTGGCCATTGTTATAAAAAGTACTAAAAAAAAGTTATAATATTATCTCGAATCGTAAAACATAGTGACAATGAAAACGAATAATACAGAAGATATATCACAAATTTTCTCTCTATATAATCGTGTGCCAAACACACATATCGAATTATCTAACCAACTATATAATTAAAAAAAAATGATAGACAAAGCACTCAAACTTTCTTGCGACAATTTCTTTAACTCGATATATATACTTCAGTCCAATGATGACACACAAAAAAAAAAAAATTTAAAAAAATTTAACTCGATATATTGGACTAAATATTGGACTATGAATATTAAAAAAAATATTGGACTATCAATATTAAAAAAAATTAACTCGATATATATAGTTCAGTCCAATGATGACACACACAAAAAAAAATCTTCAGTCCAATATTAAACTAAATCTTGCAAATGAAAACACAGCTGAGGATGTCCCAACTCAACGGATCACCACTACTGAAGAGACCTCGACAGCAACTTTTCGATGTTTTATCGATGGATCATGGAAGGATAATCATACTACGAGTGGTGTGGGCTGGATTTTACAGCTACATGATGGGATTACGGACCTCGTAGGTTCCCGTGGTGTCTTACAAATGTTAACGACTACATGCAGAGCTGCACAGCCTCCTTTGGGCGATGGAGAGTCTCCGCAAGAAACGAAGATACTGTGAGAATTTTCTGACAGACTCCCACGAGCTAATTAAAATGATTCCACAGCCTGACTAAAGGCCACGATTCAAAACGGGGTTGGAGGAATTTAAGGAGTTACGTATTTCTTTTTCGGATTTTACCCTAGTGTATTGTTCTCGGGAAAAGAATGAAAAGCAGACCTTCTCGCGAGGAAATGCTCGTATCCGGCTAAGAGTTTTTTCTTATGTTAGCACTTCCATTCCTTGTTGGTTCGATGATACCTCGGTATTTTTGTAATCGTCAGGAAAAGTGTGTTCGTGACAAAAAAAAAATATATATTAAACTAAATATGTGTCTAATTTTTAAGAAATGTAGCCCTCTAGTTTTTCAATTTATTGTGGCATTAGGCAATTGAAAGCCATAAGTGTTAAGAGCATTACTGATATATCTTCCACGGTGGAATTTGTCCAGATATATCAGACGACTACAATAAAATGAGACTGTCATGCCAAATTACAAAAAAATTTGTATTGAGTGGTTTTTAATGCTAATAGAAAATTACTTTTTTTTTAACTGAACAAATTCATCTCAGAAACTTAAATTCATTCCCAAATAGGGAATTGACCTGCTTCTTGCAACCAATTTTATTGTATTCGCGTCGGTGACAATTTTGAGAAGTAATTTGCATAGTGTCGACCAAAGTGTAGCACCGGTCTTTTTTATCATCTGGAGTAATCTTATATTCACTTTGAGAAACCACAACCAAACCTTTACAAGCCTACTTCTACAACTAAGGCTACATTCACATATGTGAATCCAAAAAGGGTCATAAAGACCATACTCTACAACCTATATACCCAAAAAATGAAGGACAAAACCAAAACAGAGGACTAGGCACTCTCACTCTCAGACACAAGTTGTAACCAAGAAGGGAAACCCAAGGCCACATACGAGTTCGTTCGGTCTTCTTTAGTTACACTCAAAGCAATAAGAGATGTTCCTCTATTGGTTTCCTTAGCTTCTACCACCATTCTCCAAAAGGTAAAACGCTTCAAGGCCAATTCCAACTCAGCCGCTTGGAATCCAAAAGAAGGCCACGCTTGAGGTCTTGTAGCAGCTCCAACCAGTTCTGGAAATTCAGAGGCAAATACAACATTATTCACCCTATGAAAATCCATACATTCTACTGCCCAAATCATCACTAACAATCTTGCATCTACTGCACTTGGCTCTCCCATAAATATCTCCTACTATGAAGTAAGACCACTCCATTAGCATCTCTAAGAACCCATGCTCCTCCTATCATTTTTTTTCTCTTAGACCAAGAGTACCCAATGTTACACTTAACCCATCCTTCAGGAGGTTTCTTCCATTTCTTCATCGAGTTTACCCTCTCTTCCACCTCATTTTGATTCACCGTAGCCTCTATAACCTGAGCATTTTGCCACGAATCCCTTTCTTCACTTGCTTTATGAACCACTTCCATAGCTGAATACAATTTCCCTTCAAAGAGGAACCCATTCCTATTCGTCCAGTTATAGCACAAAAGCCAAGGAAAGAGTTTTCTTAAGCTTACCGGAATTGATAGGTTTTTGTAAGTTTGCAGGCAGTAAGAGATGTTTTGGAAAATGGACTGACGGTGAAAGCCATGTTCCAGAGAAGGAATCCCTGAGACCGCCCATACCTATCTCGTCAGCTCACAGGAAAACAAGACATGGTTGATTGATTCACCTTCTACTCCACACAGTTGACATCTCGTGTCACTCTTCATTCCTCTTCTTATTACCAAGTCAGCAACTGATAATGTTTCACTTAGAGTTTCCACAGGAAAATCTTTATCTTAGGAGATGTTTGAAAGGAGAATATCACCTCCTTCATTGGGTTAATGGATGGCTGCATCTCTGCTTTCCCCATGATTCACATTATGTATGAGCCAATACCCAGATTTCACTGAATAGAACCCACATCTATTATACTTCCATGTCCAAAAGTTTTCTCTAGACACCACATGTTTCATCTTTAAAATACAATCAATGTCTTCTTGAAAGAAAAGATCATTTAACACCTCCATATTCCATCTTCTAGATCCAAGGTCAATCAGATCTTTAACCTTGAGATTGAGATCAATGAGAGGGTTTTTCATAAGCGGCGCTCTCATTGTTTCTCCCTCTATCCATAGCTCAGACCAAACATAAATAGACTTTCCATTGCCAATCTTCTTTTGCAACCCCAACTCCAGTAACTCTCTACCAAACAGCATACTTCTCCAACCAAAAGAAGGTCTTTTGCCATCAATTGCTTTTAAGAAGTGAGTGTGATCATAATATTTGCTCTTAAGGAACTTAGCTATCAAGCTCTCAGGTTCATGAATGAGTTTTCAAGCCTGCTTAGCAAGAAGGGCCTGGTTAAAGTCTACTATGTCCTTAAATCCTAAACCCCCTTGAGTCTTAGAAAGACACATCTTTTCCAAACTCACCCAATAAATCTTCTTCTTTTCCTCTTTGGAGTTCCACCAAAAGTTACACATAGCACTAGTGAGAGCAGCACAAGTAGCTTTAGGAAGCTTAAAACAGGACATGGCATAGACTGGCATAGCCATAGCCACTGACTTAAGGAGAATCTCTTTGCCTCCTTGGGAAAGGATCCTGGCAAACCATCCACTCATTCTGGATTTCAATCTTTCCTTTATAAAGTCCAGCATATCGATTTTTGATCCGCTGAAACATTCAGGCAAACCAAGGTAAGTCCCAGCTCCTCCTTCAATGACGATTCCAATGATGACTTTAATCTCATCCTTGATCTCCTCTTCCACCAAATTCCCAAAGGTGAGAGATGATTTATGCACGTTGACCATCTGACCTGTAGCTTCACTGTAACACTTCAAGATCCCTTTAAAGGCTTTGACTTCACTTACCACTGCTTTGCAAACAAACAAGCTATCATCAGCGAAAGCAAGTGGTGAATTGAAGGACCTTGATCAGAGAATTGTAATCCAGTAATAGTGCCCTCGTTTTCCGCTTTGCTAATCAAGTGAGATAGCCCTTCAGTGCATATAACAACAAGAAAAGGGGACAAAGGATCCGACGAGTCCAAAGGGTTGATCATTTATCAGCACTGAGAAAGTAACCGTGGTTACACAACTCATAATCCATTGAACCCATTTCTTGTGAAATCCCATTGCATTCAATGATGTCAAGCATAGTGGAGAGAAAATTGGAGGTCCTTATAGAGGTGAGGAAGGGTTTGAAGAATTCAACAATATGCTTAAGGTATGTGGTATGTCAGAGTTACCTAGTTATGGGAACAGCTTCACTTGGGGAGGCAAAAGAGGAGATTGGTACATTCAATCCAAGCTTGACCGCTGTTTTGGAAACAAGAAATTGTTCTCTTTTTACCCAACATCAACTAGCAATTCTTAGCCAAAAGAGGCTCAGATCATAGACCGGTTCTGATTAGCCTTATCTCTTTTAAAGAAACCTATAAAGGTTGTTTTAGGTTTGATAAGAGATTCCTTAACAAACCCCTGGTTAAGGAAACGATTATCACTAGTTGGAATCAACCTTTCAGGTTTGGCCAAAAGGGGTACTATGTGGCACATAGATTGAAAGCGTGTAGGAAAGCCTTGAGTGGGTGGAAGAAGGCTAACAACATCAACTCTAGAGATAGGATTGAGCAGATTGAAAATCCTTTGGAGGTTGAACAATCAAGCAACTTTCCGGATTTCTTGCATACCAGACTTATAAAAAAAGATTTGGTTTTTGCCTACAGAAGAAGAAATATATTGGAGTCAGAGGTGTAGAGATAAGTGGTGTGTTGTTGGGGATCAGAACACAGTTTTTTCATGACTCAGTGAATGCTAATAGAGGAAAGAAGAGGATTGGTAAGCTATAAAGATTATGCAGGCAATTTTCAAAGAGATGGGGCCTCTAAAGGTCAGGTGGTTGTGGCTTATTTTCAAAACCTGTTTACTACTTCTAATCCGGATAACTTCAGTAATATCTTTGATGGTTTTGCATCTAAAGTTACCAATGAGATGAATGATCAGCTGACTAGAGAAGTATCAACTACTGAGATTAAAGAAGTGGTGTTAGCAATCAACCCAGCTAGTGGACTTGGAGTAGATGGAATGACTGGTTTGTTCTACCAAAGATACTGGCCAGTGATTAGAATGCAAAGGATTTCTGAGACAAAAAACTTTTTCCCAACAGGACAAATGCCTAAGGATTGGAATTACACACAACTGTGTCTTATCCCCATAATTCCATCCCTACTCAGATGGCTGATCTAAGACCAATTAGCTTATGCTCAGTAAGTTATAAAATCATCTCAAAGATTTTGGTTGCAAGGATCCAGCCTTTTCTTCAACTTTTGGTTTCGCCCTTTCAATCAACTTTTGTAGTGGATAGAATGATTTCGGATAACATCCTTATAGCACATCAGATAGTCCATGCTCTGCGTACTCATCCTGGTTCTGCAAAGGAGTTTATGGCTTTTAAGACAAACATGTCTAAAGCCTATGACAGAGTGGAGTGGGAGTACATCAAGGCCGTGTAGCACCAGTCTATATATGTTGATTATTAATTTAAGGTAAAACTATATATATTTTGATTTATGATTCTATCCATTGATTTGACCCCTCCAAAGATTGTGGAAAAGAGTTCATAGGAAATTATGTCTACGGCAAGTCATGAGAATTCACCACGAGTTTGTTGCCTTATATCTCTAAAAAATATCATATTTTCCCGCCAAAAACTTAAAATCTAGTATTTCACCTAAAACGTAAAATCTAATATTTCACCTAAAACGTAAAATCCTGTTTTACGCCAAAAACATAATTTTTCCTGCCAAAAACGTAAAATTTTCCCGTAAAAAATTATAATCTATCATCTCAGCTAAAAACGTAAAATCTCGTTTTCCCGCCAATAACATACATTTTCCCGCCAAAAACGTAAAATCATGTTTTCTTATTAAAACATAAAATCCGTGAAATGTATAAACTCTAACCCTGAATTAGGAATTCACGAAATAATGAAGATGAAGATTTAGAGAATGGAGAATCGGTTTTTGCGAAATAAAAAAATACGACTTTTTCGTTTTAACAAATGAAAAAATGTTTATTTCTGGAAAAAAAAAATGTCCACTTAGGCCGCCCACTGACCATATGGTTTTAACCTATTTGGACATTACCCCATTTGGACATTAACCCATCTGGACATTTTTATTATGAGATTAAATTTTAGTGACCATATGGGTCAAAATACTTTATTAACTGGGTTAAGCCCATGATCTTTTATCCATCTTACACCTCTAAAAATATGTAACAAAACTTCACCAAATTATCCTAAACAAAGTGAAGCGTTCATGAAATGAAGTCGTAGGATTCTGATTTAACTCTTTCTACAAAAATCTGAGATTATTTCTTCTTTCAAGCATGTGGGATACGTACGATGATCTCCTTTTTCTTCTACATTTAGTAAGTTTTCAATAACCAGAACAGAAACAAAACTATGTACACATCTCATCCCTGCAAAAGAAGAATCTCGTAGATATCTGTCCTAATGTTCAGTTCCTTGTCCCGCATCACTTCTTGTAAATCGGACATCTCTTTCACCGTCAGGACTGAGCTTAGCTTCCCAAACCCATCAAGCCATAGTTTTTTCGACCTGTTACGCGGTTATGTTAGAAATGGGTTCTGGATAGTATGAGAAATCTGGTGGAAGAAGTGTAGATTGGTTATATGTTATTTACCATGGGCAGGCATTTATAGCTCGGAAGTAAATCCTTCTGGCTGCTGATGGATTTTGTGCGATGTCGATTTCATATGCAATGTAGCAACGCCATAGAATAACCGAGTTTCGTAGTGTATCTTGTGCCAATGCCCTTTCAAACAATCCCCGGATTCTGTGTAAGGAGCCTCCTCTACTCAACTCATAAGAAAGCGCAAATAGCCAAACAATGACAGATGGATTTCTGCATGATTAGCATATTGTATTAGTTTAGCATTGATATGTCGATATACCTACAACCCTAAACCGGAAACATGTAACTGTTAGTCTTAACCAGTTAAGCTAAGTATCCGTATCTACATAAGGCAGTTCTCTTAGGATGAAGGGTTTATTATTAAGAAGTTTGTGAAGTAGCTTACTTGCGGGAGTAGTCATCGAAAATCATTCGCAGTCTATGGGATGTCATACGGTGATTGCAGATGTCCACCAAAGCTCGATAAAGCTCGAGATTGAGAGGATACAGTTGCAATCCTTCTGATATGGGCTTCCACAGTTTTGACAAAGTTAAATCGTCCTGATGTCTCTGAAGCATTCTCACGTAATAATTGAACAAGAGTTCAAGTTGATGACTGTGACTTTTTCTTCCTGGAAATTCACAATAACCCAACAAAGGCTTAGGATGGAATACAAATCCAGATAAACAATGCATGCATGATCCTTGTCTATAGAAGAAATTTATAAGTATAAAAAACATATTTCTGATGCAGTCATGTATGTATTAGCATAGAAATTAGTAAGATATTTCAAGATCATGGAAATAACCTGGAAGAACAGAACTGAACATGTGCTCTAAGATCTCAAAAGCACCAGGAAGGTCATTTGTTAACTCCTCAAATAGAGCTGCAGAACAAACAAGTGCTGCTGATTGATCATCTGTAACACCATGAGACCATGTTGATTGTATCTTCTTAAGCTTTTCTCTGAAGCCTTGGCGTGCTCTAAGGATTTGCATGCTTGCAGGCTGGGAACTATAAGGAATATAAGCTACACCACTTCCCAGATAGCACAGAATGTGCATAGCACGAGAAGATGATTCTGTTTCCCGACAACCGCTACTATTGGCTACTTCTGATTCCGCATACCATAAATATAGCAAAGGAGCGTTATACTGCAATTCCTGCAACCATAGATGAAATTAACTTAGCACGGCATTTCCAGTTTCAAATACAATCCAAAACAATCACGAAAATTGGGCTGATGTATTTCCGCTAAAAATACAGTGAAATCAGAAATCCTATTCTAGGCATCTATATTAGGTCAGAACAGAGTGTTCTAAGACAAATACAAACTACTATGATCTGTCCTTGAGAAACTATCATGTGCAAGGTTGAGTGGCAAGGCACCAGTTTTGGGACCGGCAAGCGAAGATTTGAATCAGCAATAAACACACAGCCAGGGTAGCCGATTTAAAAGTTCCTTTAAAGTTCAAAACATAAGTGAAAACATGTTAACTTTGTCTCATATGCTGACAACATAACCAAAAGATCTGAATCTAACCTTAGGGAGGCCACATATAGAAGTCAGTGCCATGTCGAAGACTCGTCTTGCATGTTTCATATTTCCAGAAGCAGCTTCTCGCTGTGCATAAACTCCACAAAGTAGTAGATCCTGTTGACAAAGAAGAGATCAGTTCATGTAAACTGAACAGAAGAGCAGACCACACTAACAAACTGGAACAGAGATTACCTGCCGGTCACTTTTCAGGAGACGTTTGGCCAAAGCTTGGCATGGGGTAGTTGTTACCTCACATGTTTTCATACTTGTTACAAATAGCTCTTCTGCAACAAGCACAGCTTCTTCCAGGATGTAATTTCGCGGAAAAACATTCAGACAAAGTAAGATGGCATTGCGGAGAAACTTCATCATCTCTGTCCGCATAGATATGTCACTGCTGCCATCTAAAAGAGATCCCAAGCTGAAACCATTGGCACTATCTGATTTCGACAAACATTCATGAACACTTCTCAAACTTTCTAGAGTAGAATCTGACAATGTTTCAAGGCTATTTATTTTCTCACTCCACCACAAACTGTTGCTGGAGGTCCATGGGGAAATATGTGCACTGAAGAAATCAATGAACTGGTATACCAGTGATAAGCGGGCTTCGTTTGAACGTAATGAAAATAGATATCCATTTATATCTTCATATAGTACAAGAATGGAGAGTTGCTCTTCATCTTCTCTCTCGCCCATTTCATTAACACTGGAGAATTCACCTATTAAAGGATGGTTCATGGTTAACACATGCACGTTTACAAAATATTAGACAAAATTGCGAAAGTCAATCCCATCAAACATATCTACAGAGACTGAACTTAAATTACTATCATTTTTACTTTAGTTAGGATTCAAGCTTATTAATGGCTAAGGAATGACAGTGAGCGACTGGTCTCACTTGAACAAAAACTCACCCTATAGACACATACAGAAATAATGATAGTAAAGGTAGAGATAGATACCAGCTTTCCGAGTAGGCATCCACTGATGGTGATCTCGAGAAACCTCTTCTTCAAACCATTTAACCCAAGTTGAAGTATCTTTGACCTCATCACTGGCCACAGTATTGACATCAATGCCTAATAGCTTTAGCATAGCTTCGGTATCATCTTCAGGCTTGCTATTCTCGTCTTCCATTTCCTCATCCATATTTTCCAAATCAACATCAGCCTCTCCAGTGTTAGCTGAAGCAATACTAACTTCTTTTCTACCTGACAACTGTTCTGTCCAACCTGTCCAGCCACCTACATCATTGTCAACAGAGGATTGCTCTTTCAACATTTTCTGCCTGTTTTGCTCCTCTTTCTCCAACCACAACGACCATCCAAGAGCTCCTTCTTCTCCTACTCTAGCACCATTACTGCTCCAAAAGTGCTCAAACAGTCTCAGTTTACTCTGTTCAGATAGCAACAAAGATGGAGAAAAGATGCTAAATTCTATTTCAGCTTGAAATAACGCTGTGGCCAGCTCCTTATAACCAGCCTGCCACTCAAACCTGCAGAGGCTAACTAGCATATCGACTAGAACGAGTTCCTGCTGGATGACATCAGAATCTAATGGTTCAGATGTTGTATCCACCTGCATAATCCAATAAATAGAATCAGTCCTTATAATGTTGAACTGCTAAGAATAAGATTATAACTAAGTTTGGAAAATATAACAGATAGACTCTAAATGATTTGCGACAGAAAACAGATAAGTAAGAATGAAGTGATTTATCAACCCTTAGCATCATAAAATAAGAACCTGCCTATGTCGCTTGCTGCACGCAGAAGAAAGAGCCTGGACTGCATAAGAATACATCTTTCTCACTTCTGATACTTTGAATCTTGAGAACTCCCCTTGAAGAACATTTAGAAACTCCCTCCATAACTTGTAGCTTGCGGAATTCTGCATAAGTGCCTTTTCCCACCTACTGATTAGTACATCTGCGCTGTCTCTGATTCGGTATGCCTTGAGAAGTGCAAGCAACAGTTCTTCACTATCTGGGTTCAGTTCTAAAGCCTTCTCAAGTATACTAATCTTCTTCTCTAAAGTCTGCAGACGAACTCCTTTCTGAGATTGCATACTTGAAACCTTATCTTGAAAATCAGCAAATGCCAGCCACGCCTTTTCGTCATGAGGACGTTCCCTCGTCATTCTGTTGAACTCTCGCGTTTTATTCAGCACTTGATCCTCCCATGATGCTCCCACCACTGAGTCCTTTGATAAAACATCCTCCTCCTCACTTTCGTGAACAGTTTCAGGTTCCCCCAATGGAATGAAATTATCAAGAGACGAATCAACAACCTCTTTCAAAGCAGACAAACGAATACGCTTCAAGTTCTTGTTCCGTTCCATAGCTGCATGTTTAGCATACCAGTATCTGTTATCAGACTTTGCTCTCCCATCCAAAGAATCAACATCAATCTCTGTATCAAGCATAGAACTAGTACGCTTATTCCGCTGATAAAACCTCATAGAACTTGACCCAGGACCTCTCTGAGAATTGTCAAGTTTATAACGAGGAACATTCATTCTGCATTATGGAAACAAAGCATATTTTCAATAACCAAAACTCTTAAAACGCAGCAAAAGCCATGTATGAAAATTATACGCTTAGTACCTGTAAATGGAACCATAAGCTAGATTATCAAGATCAGGACGAGTATCCACGTAGTAATCCTTCGCAGGCTTCGCATAGTATTCATCAGAAACCCTAACTGACGATTTCCTAGAACCAGAACCCGACGCAGTACCTCTCTTCCGCTTCTTCTTTTTATCCCTCTTTAGCTTGTCGCCATCAGATTCCCAGGAACCTTCTTCCTCTTCAATCAAATTGTAAACCGTAGCTTGATTAGCTTCACCATTATTACCATCCGCGTCTTCTTCTTCGACAGTATCGACCACGGGAGCCGTCGAAGCAGCGGCGTCGATGACGGAGAGATCCTTGGTGAAGCTGGCGTTGCGAAGCCATTGAGGAGTACTTGAAAAAGCTGAAACGGAGTTCGTTGAAGTAGGGAAGATCGGGAACAAGCCTTCAATGTTCGCTACTCCGTCGCCGTCCGCTGGTGGCTGCGACATTAAATCCACCGGAAGTAGAAAAGAGCCGATAGATTTGTTTCTTTACGCCGATATATAATTTTCTGCAAAGGCTCGTGGATAGGCCTAATTAGTGGGCCCAGCGTAAGTGTGCCAATGTTAAAGATACTTTAGTTGGGCCGAATTAACGGTGACATGTTACTAATTATTTATTGCGTCATATATAGCACTAGCATGTGCATTATTCATTTCTTTCACTAATTCATTATTTTGGGAAAATAATCTAATTCAAGTATATATAAGAAAATAAGAAATATTTCTAATGTCCAAAATAGTATGATAAATATTTGTGTCTTATGAAAATCAATATATGATAGGATGAAAATGACCACGTAATCCACATTTCGTTGACTAGAAAAGTGCATAATATCTGCTCCAAAGTGAAATTTGTAATTAAATTTTTTTAACTTGTATCGATCTGAGTTCTAAAAGAACAGAGATCAGATTAGGAACATAAACACAATGAGAAAACTCACTAGTCCCAAAACCTATTTGAATCTTCTTGCACATATCTTCCCTCACAATAAAGATGCACGCCGCTCCATTTTCATCGTCGCCACAACACATGATAAGTGTGACGCGCGTGAACCAAAATTTAGCAAAGAGAATTGAATTGGACCGAATGGTTTAGTTTTAATTGTTCGGTTTGGCTGGTTTGGGTTAAGTGAACCCTAAGACTTGAGTATAAAAGAGAGCAGCCTCCGCTTTGTGCAGAAAAAACGTGGAAGGGGCTGAGAAATTGAAAGAGAAAAGAAGAGGTTCGTTTGTGGTGGTTTGTAGAAAATAATGGGATGAAGACAGTTCTGACGCATTTTAGAAGAACAGAGGATCGAATAGCCTAATCTGTTTGGATTGGAGTGAAACTTTTAGGGTAAGTTCTCCACTCTTATATCTAGCTTTAGGCGAAATCGGATTGTCTTTTGGATGAGTATTCTGAGATTTATTTTTGTTTTCCCGAGAGAGGTTCGTGCAGAATTGGATCTGCGATCAGTCCACTTCGTGGGTGTTTTTCCGTCGAACCAGAAGGAGTTAGGAAACGATCTGCATATCGTTGGAAAGGTCTCGGTCTCACGATTCCAGATCAGGTTTTCGATCATGATTCTGAGGTAATCTCAGTTCTCAGTGTGCTTTCGAAGTCGACGTATCGTTTCTGTTTTTAGAAAACCCTAATCCGGTTTAGGAGAACCTCCATTTGATTTGGTTTAGTTAACCGGTTTGGTTTAATTTTGTTTGGTTTTGTTTAGTTAACCGGATTGGTTTGGTTTGGTTTGGTTTAGTTAACCAGATTGGTTTAGTTAACCGGATTGGTTTGGTTGGTTGGTTTAACCGACTATTTCTGTTGGGTTAACCGACTGGTTTGGTTTGCCTTGTTCATCAGACAAAGGAGGAGAGTTGCTAGAGGTTGAGGTCTGAGGCAACTATTAGGCTAAGGTGAGTGCGTGACCATGGTTAACCGACTGGTTTGGTTTGCCTTGTTCATCAGACAAAGGAGGAGAGTTGCTAGAGGTTGAGGTATGAGGCAACTATTAGGCTAAGGTGAGTACGTTCGTTAGGGTTGTTTGGTGATAGGTTTGGAACAAATTGATTGATACTGATGTGTTTGTTTGAGACTGTGTATTGTGCTTGTTGTGTGTGGATTGCTGTTTTCGTGCAGGTTTCGCGTTGACGCAGAGGAGGAATCGATCCGAAAGGATTATGATCGATTTCCCAGGATTCTGCGCAGGGCCTGTCGAACGATAGGCCAGCACGGAGGTTGTCGATTGACACCTAGAGGTTGTGTTGATCGACAGACATGTATAGAAGGTGTCGATCGACACTATCGACACCTAGTGGTAGTGTCGATTGACAGCCTGTCTGGTTGGCTGTGGTTGAGCCTTGTGTTTGTGTTTGTGTGTTGTTTGTTGTATGTTTGCTTGAGCGGTCCATCGTGCATGAGTGCGCAGTAGTAGATGGGATGACCGTCTCACTGAGTGTTTATGATAATACTCACGCATCTATTTTCCCATGTGATGTAGGTAAAGGCAAATTGTGATCGTGGAATCACGGCTACGAAGAGGGAGATGATCTAGGGTCTCGAGTTGGGTGTTTCTTGTTGTTTCCATTTCTATTCTAGAACTCCTGTTAGCTTGCTGGAATTTATTGAATTGGAATGGTCATGGAACTGTTTGGTTTATTTATTCAATGGAATCGTTTTATCTGGTTTAATGGTATAGTTATCCGCTGTTGATTGTGTTGTGTGTTCTGCTTAGTCGTTGAGGATAGCATTTATGGGAATGCTAATCCGAGACCAAGGATTACTTGTTTAAAAAAAAAAACGGGTCGGGTCGTTTCAATAAGGGCCTTGTCAATGATGAAGTACCTAGTGCCAGAAGTGTTGTTATGTAGCCAGGGAAAGCTAGGTATCGAAAGTGTCATGAAGTTTAACCACACCATGCATTCTCCATCATCCTCGTTAATCTTCTTCTTCGTCACCCAAATCTCAACCTTCCCTGTTAAATAACATTGGTTTAACAATGCAAATTGATCGCCTTTAAACACGGTCAGGAAAAATTGGGTAGAAATATTGTTACCACAAGGCAGGAGACAAAAAGGTTTCAATGTTTCATTGGAGAAATCAAAACTTCCAATGAAATTTTCATTAGTCTCTTGATTGTAAGCTATCCAATACAAATTTCCATTCAAAGACACATATTCGCCTAAAGGTACCCATATGGACCAATCCGGGACATCAATATACTTCAACTCATGAGAAGTACACTCGTAAATCGCAACACTTTCGTAACCAACCTGGCATGTGTCGCTAACACTACGAAAACAATTAAAATACCCTGAGATCTTGTAACCTTTTTCGGGCCTAGTACTATCGTATCCTACACCTACAAGATTAAAACATTTATCCTTGTACTCGATCCATCCAACTTGTCTCAGCCATGGACTCCAAACTGTAACTCCTTGCCTCCAAAATTCATGAAACAATAAACCATCGCAAGATGTGATGGTGGTATACATCAACCTCATAAACTGAAAAGGAAAATCGCATACTAGCTCACTCACCTCTATCGTTGGATCAAGGTCGAGATCGATGATATCTATCGAATAGATTTTGGATTTGGTCAGGAAAATGATTTGGGGACGGGCACGAGCCAAATGGTCGTTGAAGAACCTCTTCTCGTTGAAAAGATCATTCCACTGTTTACATACGGACCTGAACCGAATAAGAGATCGAGATAGAAGACGAGAGAGTATCTCTTCCTCCAAATCCCATGGAAGCTTTACCGACGACATTACAACTCATGAGTTTCCGCGATCGCGTGTGTGGTTCTCATAGATGACAAATTTATAAGTTTTATGTTTTGCATGTAGATTTGCATTTAATAAAATATATACACGCACAAAAAAAAAAAACTAAATGGAAAATAATATAGGGAGAATTGAAAATAGAAAATGTTCTTCCTATTGAGTTTTTTATTCTTCAAAATATTATTTAATTTAGTAAATAATTTTTTTTTTTAAATGACATCCATCATCGGATCCAGTTTAGTAAATAAATAATAATTGCAAAAAGAACTTGTAAGAAATAAAATATTTTACAATAACAAACATTTCTCAAAGATAAGATCATATAGTTAAAGTTTAAAATTTTGTTTCTTTGAATTCTAATATTTTACAAGATTTATCTAAAACAGTATTTTTAAAAACAAATTTGATAATTTGATTATAGGTTTTTTCAGTGTGTAGTCTTTGTGTGAATCTTATCTCAACGTTGAGTGTGAGACCGAAATGGACTTTTAGGTCAAACAAATAGGCCTACTGTTACAATTGTATCAAAATCCAAAACTATTCTAGTGACTAATGAGCTTGTATTTGAAATGGAGCCACAAGAGCTAAATAGGATCTTCTCGGAAAAATGAAATTCATTAGTTTATCCATAACAAGCACTCATCTAACCTTGCCGATTTTTTTCTTCCTCAAGTCCTTACCTCAGTTTCATCAGATTATAGAAAACTTCAAGTAGTTAGAAACATCTCTTTGCTTCTTCCCCATTTCACATGAGCTTCATTGCAACTTTTTTATCCTTATACTATGCCTATATATTTGCTTTAGATAAATAAAAGACCAATTATTAATCATAATTTAATTTATACCAATGATATTTTAATCATAATTTAATTTGAGGACAGGACTTTTTAGGATGGGGTTGATTTAATTGAGTTATATCACATAGTGCAAAATATAAATGAATTTACTAGTAGGTTGACAAAAAAAAATGAATTTACTAGTAGAAGAGAGAAACAAAAAACATAATGTAAAGTATTTACAACCAAAAAAATTTTCGAAAATAGTTTAAAGGGGTCTCATATGATCTAATACAAGCTTTTATGGGTCCATTTAATTCAAATACAAGCTCACTACAATAGAATAAGAGAAAATGTCGGAGAACCATTGACGCTAATTTGCTCGAGCCTTTTTCTCCATGTACCATTCTATTTCTTTGTCTGGTGAGAGCTGTAAGAATTAGGAACTATTCGAATAATGGATTAAATTTGCGTGGATTTGATATGATCATGAGCAGTAGCAGAGACATTTTGATAAGTTCCTCAAACCCGTCGATAAATCAAAGCTCAATCAAATTGGAAGCATATTTTCAATCTGGCCAGAAAGGACATATGTTCATTGTTGGAAACGTATCTTGTAAACCACGAAGATTCAATGCATGATATCACTTAAAAAAGAGGCTCAGCTCGTTTCCAGAATACCTCAAAGAAGAATAAAATCAAACGGACTTCAAACAAAGGAGTTATTCAATTTACAAATCAGGTGATTCCAGTTTTCCAGATTTACACGTGTGCGCATTCAACGAATGATTCCGACCAACCCATAATGAATTCAGCTACAAACTTCTTTGGTCTACAATCTTGATCCATCAAGGAAGCCCATGAGAATGGATTCAGCCCAAAAGCAATAAGATAAGAGGGAATTTCGTTCAAATTCAAATTAGCATTTATTAAGTGTTTATCTCTCTTTTTCATGCAAATTAAAGTTGAGCTATGTTTTTCTAGATGTTTTGCAGGTTGAGCTTTAATTTTGAATTTTTGATGTAAATCCTCTATATAATGAGGCTTATTTCATGAATAAAAAGATAAGCCTTTGAGTATAACTTTTGAAAACTTTTTGAGAGTGATTTTCATTTTTTTCGATGGTGTGTAATATTCGTCGATTGGTTCAGTTAATGGTGTGTAATATCCATTAATCAAATGTCAATTAAGATCAGAACATGATCCTCCTTGGTGCGTCATATCCAAGGGATCAGCCGGTAAATCAAGAGTCTTCTGCAACTCTTGTGCGACCATTCGTTCCACATCCTTTGATCTTTGAGACTTTACGGTTTCTTTGATGCAAAGCCTATCATTTACCGACTTTAGAGTGTCTATCCTTGAGAGGATCTCATAATTTGGTATCACAGCAACACTCTTTAGTTTGATATTCGCTCTATATCATCTTCTCATCATTTCTTCTTCTTCGTCCATCTATTTTCTTTCTTGGAAACTTTTTGAGAGTAATTCACATTTCTGTCAATAGTGTGTAATATCCATTGGTTGATTCGGTTAATGGTGTGTAATATCCATTAATCAAATTTGAGTCACAATCAAACGGTTTCTTTGATGATCATCTTCTATCCATCCATCTTCTTTCTTTCATCTTCTAAAAATACAAAAAAAAAAAAAAATCACATAGCCTCTTTTTCTTTTTAATAAGCCAGATTTGAGGGCAAATCTTTTTTCAAGAAGAGGAGTATGATATGATCATGGGCAGTAGCATAGACATTTTGATAAGTTCCTCAAACCCGTCGATGAATCAAAGTTCAATCAAACCGGATGCACATTTCCAATCTGACCAGAAAGAACACATGTTCATTGTTGGAAGCGTATCTTGTAAACCACGAAGATTCAATGCATGAAATCACTTGGAGAAGATGCTCAGCTCATTTCCAGAACTCCTCCAAGAAAAATCAGATCAAACGAAGTTCAAACAAATGAGATATTCAATTTACGAATCAGGTGATTCCAGTTTTCCAGATTTAGACGTGTGCGCATTCAACGAAGGATTCTGACTAAACCGGAATGAATTAAGTTATAATTCAACTTGTTCTACAATCTTGATCCATCAAGGAAGCCCATGAAAATGGATTCAGCCCAAAAGCAACAAGATAAGAGGGAATTTCGTTCAAATTCAAATTAGCATTTATTAAGTGCTTATATTTTTTTCCATGCAAATTAAAGTTGAGTTTTGTTTTTCTAGATGCTTTGCATGTTGAGATTTAATTTTGAACGTTTTTTTTTCTATATTTTCTCTATATAATGAGACTTATTTCATGAATAAAAAGAAGCCTTTGACTATAATTTTGGAAACTTTTTTGAGAGTGACCTTGGGAAGAGGGGTAATTTTGGAAACTTTTTATTTATTTTTTATTTAAATTTTGATAATCTTATAACTATTTTTTAAAAAAAACCAAAAAGTGGACCCTTAATAATAGGAAAGGAAGTGAGGCTCAGGGGCAGTGCACCACTTGTCCTCCCCTCTAAGCCGGCACTGCGTCTTGGTGTGTCATATCCGAGGGATCAGCCGGTATATCTAGAGCATTCCGCAACTGTTGTGCAACTATTCGTTCCACTTCCTTTGATCTTTGAGATTTTATGGTTTCTGAGATGTAAAGCTTATCCCTTTACCGACTATGAAGTGTCTATCCTTGGGAGGATCTCATCAGGATTAGATCTCGCGTGTTTTGAAACACCATTTTCTCTTTATTCCATTATAAAATGATGCCATTACAAAGAAATCATGTAATGAAGTAATTGATGTTTGTCGTAATTGACAAACACGCAAAAAATAAAAGTCCTTGTCATTCGACGGTTGTAGAATTTTAATTCTTTCCATGTATAGTATGCCCTTTGCCGATCTGGACACATGATGGACCAAGCTGTTAATTATCGTCATTTCTATTTCGAGTTTGTGTTTTCTCTTTTGACTTTTGGCACCATATTGAATGGCATTGCTTTTATTTGCTTTGGCTTGGAGTTACTAATTACCGTAAATAAATCGTAACCAAGTCTCTAAGTTTTCTACGCAGCTGAATAATCGTAAGGTTTCTGTGTATTTTTTGTTTTCTTTCGAAACAACACTGAAGATGCACACGCAGACGCATGTGGGATCAGGAGTTTGTGCATCAATAGAGAGCTGTCTCGGACAACAGCATCGATGAAGACGCCTGTGAGGAATCAGGAGTCTGTGCATCAATAGAGAGCTGTTCGAAGAACAACATCCTAGACGGTCTCAGAGATTGGAGTGACGAGCAAGCCAAAGGAGTGGCGAGCATGTTTCAGTCAAGTCGTTGCTAAGCTAGACAGTGGATATATATGCAGAGATGAGAGGATCTCAGCGAATCACGGTATGGAAAGGAAATACTTGAAGATCAAGGAAAAGATCTAGGAAGTTTTCTTTTTTGCATATTATGAGAATATTTAGTAAATCTAGGGTTTGCTAGATATTCGAACTCTTATAAATAAGCTAGTTAGGTCGTGGGGCATGACAACACTCTGAGCGTATTTGTGAGAGATTGTAACCTATAAATCTTAAGCGTAAAGGGAAGTTTTAGAGGTGAGTGTTCGTACCCTAGATTCAACAAGGTGTTGTGAGATCGCATAGGGTAGCATAGGTTATGGATTCGTGGATATAGGTACAATTTAAGGGTTAAATGTGTATGGATCCATATAGGTATATCATTGTAAAGATTACTTATAAAGAATAATAGTATAAGCGTTGGTTTGGTGCCTTCCGAACAAACTCTTGTGTATTGTGTCTAGTTCTCTACACTTACAATTGGTATCAGAGCGGACATCTGGTAAAGATCGTTTGCGTCTTCTAACAGGTGTAATCCTGAGATGAGTATGGAGAACCCACAACACGTGTACGTGATGTCCAGGCCTCTGATTCTGGAATCTGAGAACTTTGGTTGGTGGAAGGTGCAGGGGATTGATGAAGACGTTTGGACTCTGGTGGAAGAAGGTTGGTCAAAACCTACAGTGGTGAACGATGCACGAGACAGCATCCTGGACGTTCTCAGAGCTTGGAGTGACGAGCAAGCCAAAGGAGTGGCGAGCAAGTTTCAGTCAAGTCGTTGCTGAGCTGGACAGTGGATATATATGCAGAGATGAGAGGATCTCAGCGAATCACGGTATGGAAAGGAAATACTTGAAGATCAAGGAGAAGATCTAGGAAGTTTTCCTTTTTGCATATTATGAGAACATTTAGTAAATCTAGGGTTTGCTATATATTCGAACTCTTATAAATAGGCTAGTTAGGTTGTGGGGCACGACAACACTATGAGCGTATTTGTGAGAGATTGTAACCTATAAAGCTTTAGCGTAAAGGGAAGCTTTAGAGGTGAGTGTTCGTACCCTAGATTCAACAAGGTGTTATGAGATCGCATAGGGTAGCATAGGCTATTGAATCGTGGATATAGGTACAGTTTAAGGGTTAAACGTGTATAGATCCATATAGGTATATCATTGTAAAGATTACTTATAAAGAATAATAGTATAAGCGTTGGTTTGGCGCCTTCCGAACAAATTCCTGTGTGTTGTGTCTAATTCTCTACACTTACAAAAACAAAAAACCTTAAGCAAAGTTAACAAACTATGGGGGTGCTTGGTAAGGTGTCTTTTAAGTCTTTAAAAAAATTAAAAGTCTTTAAAGACATGTTTTTGCCAAGCATGATTTATTGTCTGAAAAGATTTTAAAGTCTTCAAAGCCTTTCTTTTATTTTGTTGTCTTTCATTCATACTTTTTTCTAAAGCCTCGTTGGACTGGCTTTAAGTTAAAAATAAATAGTTTTAAATGTTTTATTCTCTCTCTTCTTTTCCAAAAATCATCTAAACTCTTTTAAAATTTATAAATAACTTTAAAACTCAAAAACATTGATTGACTAATTATTATCTCTTTTTCTATTCTTTTGAGATCCATTTTTATATAAATCAATAAATTATCAAAATTTTGCAAAATGATGAAAATAAAAAAAAATTGCAAATTGAATAAAAAAATCTAAAAATGTATTTATTAATATACTTTTCTCAGATTTATGTGATAAATAATTTTTATTTATAATTTTTTTTATAAATAATTATTAAATTAACAGTCACAGCTGAAAGATTATATATTACCAAACATACTTTTATTAAAATTAAGATACAGTCAAAGCACTAACATCCAAAATCTCTACAGCCAAAAGTTTAGTGCAAAATATAAATTAAAAGTCATTACCAAGTGCCCCTATATATATTTAACATTAACACCGATCAGACATTGTGAGACTACAAGTCTACAAAGCAACACCGAAAACATAAATTAATTATAGAGAATTCACACGCATGCACAAGGACCCAATCAAGGACTGAATGGTTCCAACAACAACATTACTTCTCCGAACTCCACGATTCAGACCATGGTCATCAACCTTTAAAGGACTCGATCTCACCGATCTTGTTGCTGTCTTAGGTATATGCTAGTTAATATGCTCAATCAAGTACTCGGATCAGTTATAACAATTTTTAAAGAATTGATGAATTGCATAGAGTTATTAAGGGTATATTTAAGAGAATGAATAATTTTTGCAATAATGCTTAGACATGATAAAATTGGATTAAATCTTCCAACATTATAGATAACTGCCATAGAATAACCAAGCCTCCCTCCGTCCCATTATAGTAAGAAATGACCAAGCCTCAATGTTTTCTACGCAGTTGAATAATTGTGAGGTTCTGTGTATTTCTTGTTTTCTTTCAAAACAAAACATTAAACCTTAAACAAACTATATATAGTTAGCATTAACACACCGATCAGACATTATGTAGCAGTAAGACCGAAAACATAAATTAATTACTGAGAAGGCTAAATTATAGAGTAATTAAAACACACCGATCATACATAGCAGTGAGACTACAAAGCCATACCGAAAACATAAATTAATTCTTGAGAAAGCTCAATTATAGAGTAATTAAAACACACCGATCAGACATTATATTGCGTGAGACTACAAAGCAATACCGGAAACATAAATTGTTTCCAAGTTATTCAAATAGTTAATTTATAACATTAATTTATAATAGAGTAATTAAAACACACCGATCATACATAGCAGTGAGACTACAAAGCCATACCGAAAACATAAATTAATTCTTGAGAAAGCTCAATTATAGAGTAATTAAAACACACCGATCAGACATTATATTGCGTGAGACTACAAAGCAATACCGGAAACATAAATTGTTTCCAAGTTATTCAAATAGTTATTCAATTATTCAAATTATCACCTTCGAAGGCAATGAGTAAGTAAAACACACCGAATTAAGATAAAGAAACATAGGTACCAGATTATTCAAATAGTTAATACCGCATTGAGAGAGAGGCTTAAAAGGAGTAGTAGACCATCGGACCAGATTTTCCTAGAGATTTGACCTCTTTTGACACGTAAGCATAGCCCTGAAGATTGAGTTTGCAGTGGGGCTCCTCGCCTGTGACTGACACCGTGGAGCGGATTGCCAAAGTGAAGTGCTTGGGCTTGAAGCACTCTAAAACCCTAGTAACCACGTCGTTGAGATTATTATCATTCTTGAAGTCATAACCACACGCTTCGAAACTTGCGAAACTCCAACCTTCCTCCGGAGCCACGTGTATGGTGGAGATGGCATTTCCTTCTACTCCGTTCATTGAGTATCCACATGGTTGCAACTCATAATCGCTCACTTTTCCCTTGGGAAAGATGAGCCCAATACTCGAGGCCTCTAACACGGACATATTGGTCGAGTTCTTGTAGAATACCTTGGCTTTGTCTCGATCAAGCTCTGTCATACACATCTCGACGGTAAGGATATTCGTGGTCATGTTGTCGGCTAGAGGAGAGTAAGCACTAAGTACATGCCATGCTCTCTTCTTAACCACAGGCTCCACTGTCCTGAGAGGCGTGCCCATCAAATGCTTCTCGAGCTCTTTTTTCTCCGCGGAAAATACCTTGTGTGGGAAGGGTTGTTTCTCGGGCCAAAAGAAAGTGCACCTTGTGTAGATAACGGACTCCACCTTTTGCTCCGCGGCCACACGAATGATTTCTTTGACGCATTCGAAAATCTTTGTGTCACCACAAGTCTTGATAATCACTCGGTCTTGTATTAGAATCAAGAATTTGTATGAACAGATTGAAGAAGACAGAGAAAAGTTGTTGTTCAGTCAAAGTTTGTTAATCTCATTAATGAATCTGTTAGCTCAATTATGAGTCTGGTACAAACTATTTATATATTACAATCCGGTTTAAAAGATAGGTTAACCGGAAATAAATGTTATACGGTTTAGTCTCCAATACTCTCCCCACAAGATGGCAGGTACAACGTGTGAATGCCCATCTTGGATATAAGCGTCTTAAAGATCTGAGGTTGAACCGCCTTAGTGAATATATTTGCAAGTTGATGATCTGATTTCACATGAAGAGTCTTCAAGAACCCACTCTGTAGTCTTTCACGCACAATGTGACAGTCATTTTCGATGTGTTTAGTCCTTTCATGATAGACAGGATTGGACGCAATGTGTAATGCCGATGTATTGTCACAAAACAGGTTTGCAGGAGCAGATGGAGCGCAATGTAGTTCCTGAAGCAAATTAGTCAGCCAAATCAACTCACACGTGGCATCAGCCATGGCTCTGTATTCAGCTTCAGAACTACTATGTTAGACGGTTTGTTGCTTCTTAGCTCGCCATGAAATAAGAGAGTCTCCAAGGAACATGCAATAACCAATGACCGATCTTCTCGTGTCAGGACAAGTAGACCAATCAGCATCAGCAAAAGCAGTTAAGTGAATCTCTGAATTAGCAGAATAGAATAGGCCTTGACCAGGGTCATTCTTGATATAACGAAGAACTCTATTTGCTGCTTGTAAATGTGCATAGGTTGGAACAGAGATATACTGACACAACTTATGAACAACATAAGTGATATCAGGTCGAGTATGTGTCAAGTATAATAGTATGCCCAGAATTCTCCTATAAACAGATGGATCATGTAGAATCTCACCATCTGTTTCAGTTAGCTTTAAGTTAGGTTCCATAGGAACAGATAGTGGTTTACATCCCAATATGCCTGAGTCTTGCAACAATTCAAGTGCATACTTCTGTTGATTAATAGAGATGCCACTCTTATTCCTAGCAATAAATATCTTGCGGGTCCAAGATCTCTTAATTTGAAAGCTCCTTTCAACACTTCTTTGAAACTATCTACTGCAGAATCATCATTTCCAACCACCAAAATATCGTCTACATAGACTAAGACAATCAAATATACTCCAGATTGATGCTTGACAAAGAGAGAATGATCAGAATGTGCTTGTTTGAACCCTTCATTGAGTATAACATGTGAAACCTTCTGGTTCCATTGGCGAGATGCCTGTTTAAGACCATAAAGCGATTTATGAAGATGGCAAACAGAATTTGGAGGATATGATTTTCCTGTTAGTTGAGTATAACCAGGAGGTATTGTCATATAGATTTCCTCATCCAAATCACCATTCAAGAAGGCATTGTTGATATCAAGCTGTGTAATGGACCAATTCTTAATAACAGCAAGACCAAGGATCATTCTCAGAGTAACAAGCTTAGCAACTGGTGAAAAAGTATCAAGATAGTCTAATCCTTCTAGCTGAGTGTAGCCCTTCGCTACCAATCTAGCTTTATGCCTTTCAATACTACCATTTGGTTGGTATTTAATAGTGAAAACCCACTTACAACCAATAGGATGCTTATTCGGAGGAAGTTCACATATAGACCAAGTACCAGTATCTTCTAGAGACATCATTTCAGACTTGGCAGCAGTAGTAAACTCCACATATTTGACAGCTTCGTTAAAGGTTTTGGGTAATGTGGTAGTAGTAATGGATAGGACAAAGTTTTTGTAGGATGGTTCTAACTTTTCATATGATAAAAAAGCTGAAATAGGGTAAGAGGTTGTATGAGTAGGATGGGCAGGGAAGTCTTTATCAGTATCTAAAAGATAACAATGATATTCATCAAGATATGTGGGTGTTTTTGTTTAACTTTTAGTTCTAGTAACTTGAGCTGGATTTGGACCCCCTGATGGTACCGTATTATCATTAGACAATGAAGAAGAAGGAATAGGAGATGTGGAAGTAGGAGGAATATAAGTAATAGGAGAAGGAATAGGAGAAGAAGGTAAAGATAATGAATCATTTGGAGATGAAGAAATAGTATAATTATCTACTAGAATTTCTTGAGAAGTACGAGGATATGAAGATTCTTGATCTTCTATATCAAAACAGGCAGGAAATATAGAGCCTGGAATAGGAAGAGGAAGTAAATCTTGATCAAAGACATCAAGAACAGAGTCATCCTTTGCAAAGGGAAAAACATCCTCATGAAAAACCACATTACGAGTGATTGAAACAACTCTAGTTTCAATATCTAAAACTTTATAACCCTTGTATCCAGAAAGATATCCAAGGAAAACACAAGAAGAAGCTCGAGGAGAAAATTTATGTCTATCTTTAAGAAGAGTATAAGCATAACGGAGACAACCAAATACTGTGAGATGGTTGTAAGATGGAATTTTAGAAGTAAGGAGTTCTAAAAGAGATTTGTTTTGAAAAAGAGGAGAATGAGTTCTATTTATGAGATAGACAGATGTCAAAACACAATCTCCCCAGTATTCTATAGGAATATTGGATTGAAACATAAGAGCTATAGCCACATTAAGAATGTGCTGATGTTTTCTCTCCACCACTGAATTTTGTTGTGGTGTGTATATGCATGAGAATTAATGAAGAATAATACCCTTAGATTTTAAAAGAGAAGTGAAAGCTAACTCAGGGGCATTATCCGAACGAATGGCTTTAAGAGTAGTATTATACTGATTTTCTATCATTTGGATGAACTCAGGAAAACCTCAGAAACAGAACTTTTATTTTTAAGAAGATATATCCAAGTTACTCTAGTACAATCGTCTACTAAAGTAAGGAAATATTTGAATCCTTCTGATGTAGGGGTGTGAAAAGGATCTCAAACATCTAGATGGACCAAATCAAAAGGTTTATGAGAAAGATTATTTGAAGAAGAAAAAGACAATCTATTGTGTTTCGCCAAAGGGCAAACACTACAAGAAAACACAGAATTTGTGACGCCGTGTTGTGACGATGTTTTTCAGTCACTTATTTTTGTGACGCTATTGTAACAAGTTTGTAACGCTTTTGTGACGGAAAATAATACCGTTGCAAAACCGTTGCAAAATAACGATGAAAAAACTTTGTCGAAAAAGCGTCACAAAATTGTGACGCGTTTGTATCTAAAAATACAGCGTCGCAAATTAGTAACGTATTTGTGACTCTTTCGGTGGGTCGCAAAAACTGTCGGTCATAAAAAAGTGGGTGTAAACGTGTTTAATTCGACTTTTATAATCCACCTAACTGTCACCCAACACGTGTTTACCGCCCACCTACCTGCCACCTAACTGTCAGTATGCGTCGCAAATTTGTAAGAAATCCGTCACAAATTTGTGACGAATTTTTTAGCGTCACAAATCTTTCACAGTAAATTCAGCCTATATATAGGACCACTCCCCACTCTGAAATTTCTCACAAATCACAAAGAAAAAAACGGAAGAGAAAAAAAAAAAGAGAAAAAAATATTGGGAGGGAAAAGAAAAAAAAATTTGGGAGGGAAATATTTTTGAGAGGGAAAAAATAAATAAAATTTGGGAGGGAAAAATTTGTAAGAGGGAAAAGAGAAAAAAAGAGAGGAAAATTTATTTGGGAGGAATAAAAAATGTGGCATTCATCACGAGAATGGATGTACAACCGGATCGATCCACGCACCAACAATATATCAACCGACTATTTGGACGGAGTGCAACAGTTCATCGATTTTGTGAGTAACCAGGACTTCGCTTTGAGGAATAATGGTAAGTTTATATGCTCTTGTTCTAAATGCAAAAATGCAACTAGGATAAGACCCGCTCGACTTGTGTCAGACCATTTGCTTAGTAAAGGGTTTATGCCCGGATATTATGTATGGTCCGAACATGGAGAGGATTATAATGTTGGTGGGGCAGGATCTAGTAGCCATTACGAAAATGTAGATTTTAGTAATGAACAATATTTTAATACGGGTAATGAACAATTTGACTATGGTACTGGGGGGGATGTTTATGCTGGTATGGTCAATGATGCATTTCATGGTACTACACCATTTAATGCTTATCATCATGATCAAGAACATGGTCAGAGTGGTAATGACCATGTTAATGAAGAACCTACCTATGAGGCGAAACAATTCTACGACTTGCTAGAAGCTGCAAATACCCCGCTGTATGATGGATGTCAGGAAGGTCATTCACAGTTATCATTAGCCGCGCGGTTCATGAGCCACAAGACAGACCATAATCAGTCTGAAAATTGCATGGATAATTGGGCGCAAACGTTTTCTGAGTATTTACCACAGCCTAATCAGGCCACTGGTTCATATTACGAGACAGAAACGTTGATGCGAAAGCTAGGATTGCCGTATCATACATATGATGTATGTATAGATAATTGTATGCTCTTATGGAAAGAAGATGAGGAGTTGGAGCATTGTAAATTTTGCGAAAAACCGAGATATAAAGAGAGTGAAGGCCAAACAAAAATACCGTTCAGCAAGATGTGGTACCTACCAATCGGGGACAGATTGAAGAGGATGTACCAATCTGAAAAGACTGCATCATGGATGAGATGGCATGCTGAGCACGAGTCAGAAGACGGAGTTATGTGTCATCCATCTGACGGTGCGGAGTGGAAAAATTTCAATGAAATGTATCCGAGTTTTGCAGAGGAAAAGCGAAATGTTTACCTAGGATTGTGTACAGACGGGTTTAATCCATTTGGGATGTCAAAAAACCATTCGTTATGGCCAGTGATCATGACACCTTACAACTTACCCCCTGATATGGCGATGAAGAGTGAGTATTTGTTTCTCACAATTTTGAATTTTGGTCCAAATCATCCACGTACTAGTCTAGATGTGTTTCGCAAACCACTGATCAAGGAGCTAAAGGATTTGTGGAATAACGGAGTTGAGGCGTATGATATTTCATTAAATCAAAATTTTAACCTTAAAGCGGTTATGTTGTGGACGATTAGTGATTTTCCAGCATATGGTATGTTGTCCGGATGGACTACACATGGAAAATTATCTTGTCCAATTTGTATGTGTGATACAAATGCTTTCCAGTTGCCGTCTGGTACGAAGTCATGTTGGTTCGACTGTCACCGAAGTTTTTTGCCTACCGATCATCCTTTCCGGAAAAATAAAGTCAATTTCATAAAAGGAAAGACCGCATTGAACGACTACCCACCAGAATCGTTGAGTGGAGCAGAAGTTTTGCGGTATGTAAGGAATGCGAAGGCCCCTAAAACTTCTGACTGTGGTGGAAACGGACATCAGAAAAAACCGAACGGATATGGAGAGTGGCATAACTGGCATAAAGAAAGCATATTTTGGGAGCTACCGTATTGGATTAACTTGAATCTACGACATTGTCTTGACTTGATGCATATCGAGAAAAATTTCTTCGATAACATCATGTACACTATTATGAATATTAAAGACAGATCAAAAGATAACATCAAGTCAAGAATAGATGTTGCGAGATATTGTGCTCGAAAAGAATTGCATGTCGATGCTCGTGGGAATGCGCCATTTCCAATTTGGAGATTGACTGCAAAAGCAAAAGACGCGTTACTACAGTGGGTGAAGAATGAAGTGAAATTTCTAGACGGCTATGTTGCAGATTTAGCTAGTACAGTAGACATCAATAACGGAAAGTTCTCGGGAATGAAAAGCCATGACTGTCACGTCTTTATGGAGAGATTGCTTCCATTCGTATTTGCAGAACTTCTCCCCCGTAACGTGCACCAAGCAATATCAGGTATATACAATTCATGTTTATGTTGATATCACTTGTTAAAGGTTATATAGATAACTAATTAAAAAATTATTTGTAGGGATTGGAGCATTCTTTCGTGACCTTAGCAGTCGCACATTGGATATAAGCAGCGTCCAACTTCTTAAGTCGAACATTGTGATGATTATCTGTAATTTGGAAAAAATATTTCCACCATCCTTCTTTGATGTGATGGAGCACCTTTCTATTCACTTGCCATACGAAGCAGAGCTTGGTGGTCCTGTACAATATCGGTGGATGTATCCTTTCGAAAGGTTTTTTAAACATTTGAAAGGAAAAGCGAAAAACAAAAGATATCCAGCGGGATCAATTGTTCAATCATATATGAATGATGAGATATCCTACTTTTCACAATACTACTTTGGCTCACAGGTTCCTACATCTATCAGACGAAGGTAAATTGATGTGATAATATAGAAAAATGTATGTTATTTAATATTGGTATTATGTTTTGGTTTAAATGATATTAAGAACAAATTTTGAAGGGCAAGTCGGTATGACGAAGGTGAAGCACCTAAATATCCAATTGATGTACCGGATATATTCACGGCTATAGGTCGGCCAAGTGGGAAATGTGAAGAATTCTGGTTAAGCGCGGAGGAGTATCATCGTGCACATTCATATATTCTACGGAATTGTGATTTCTTTCGGCCCTACGAGAAGTAATTGAAACTAGATCTTACATAATCTACGGTAATTTTCTTTACTAATTTATTCAATCGTATATTATTATTGAATCACAGGTTGTTGGAAACCCAAATTCGAGATGAAGACCCTGACCTTACAAATGAGGAGGTGATGGCGAAAAGGGATACAAATTTCTGTACATGGATCCGGCAATACGTATGTATACTGTTGAGCTGTACATGATTGATTTGTAAATATCATTTTCTTAATTTACACATATTTTTTATTGATAGGTACATTACATGAAGGACCAACAATATTTTCCTCCTTGGGTTTTTAATGTTGTTGAAGGTCCTGAAAATCAAGTTCGAACTTGGCCCATGTATTATACGAGAGGGTATTTGTTTCACACGGAAAGTCACGGAGAGAGGAAAAAAATTATGAATTATGGGGTTTTCGTGCGAGGGCAACAATATTCTGACGCAACTAAAGAAGATGATTTTCATGGGAAAGTGCAAAAGATCATGGAGTTTCAATTCCCTGGCATTTTTCAATTAAGGTTAACACTTTTTTATTGCAAATGGTTCGACCCTACGATCACAAAAGGCACCCGGAGAAGCAAGGGAGGTATTGTTGATGTGTTGGCTAAAGATCGATATAAAAACAATATTAATGAGCCTTTTATTTTAGGTATGATCGATTTGTTCATTTACTAAATGTAGAATATATGTGAACATATATGTTTTACAAATATTTTCAAAATTCTAACCCAAACACTATACTTATGGCAGGGTCTCAAGCCGATCAAGTTTGTTATCTTCCATATCCAGCTACTAAACGTATTCTGAAACCATGGCTTACAGTACTGCAAGTTAATCCGAGGAATCGTGTACAAGGAAAATTTGGTACGAAAGACTTGGTTATTTTGCAACAAACTAGCGATGATACTGCCACGGAAATGGTGGATGAAATTGACGTCAATGTCTTGGTGGAAGGAAGCAACCCAATACAAACAATTGATTTTGAAATTGAAGACAATGAGCCAGAAGATGAATTTATGTGTAATTTATCTTTTTCTGAGGATGATTACAATGAAGGTCATGATGAAGATGATGATGATTTTGAATAATATGATTGTAATTTATGTGTAATTTATTTTTTTATTACTCTATAAGAGTTTGTAAAAATATATAAAACTTAAAAAAAATAGATATATTAATAACTTTTTCTACTAATTTTTTGAATGTAGATATATAGTATCTCATGTCAACAATTACCGAATAATACACCATAGCACAGCGGCAAAGCAACGCTGAAAATAGAATCAACGGGCCTGGGTTCGAACCTCACACGCAACAATGAAGTTAACAAATTTTCCCACTAATTTTTTCAATGTAGATATATAGTTTTTCATGTCCACAAATACCGAATAATACACCATAGCACAACGGCAAAGCAACACTGAAAATGCCACCAACGAGTCTCGGTTCGAACACCATCCAATGCAATCAACGTATGGTTTTTTTTCACTGTGTTCGTAATTTTGCAACGGAGTTGTGACGGATTTGTAACCACTCACCTAACTTTGCAACAACATTGTGACGGAATTGTAACCACTTATTTAACCTTGCTACGGAATTGTGACGGAATTGTAACGGATATGTAACCCCATCAAATACAATTCCAAAATCATTCACATATTTAAAGGTAACACAAAATGGTTACATTTACACTACTGTAAATGTCCATGTAAATTACTATTACCACTCACATATTTCAAAATTCTACATTTCTTAAATTTTATTCCAAACCCTAAGTTTTTTATATAAAATGAATGTGATTACATATATAACATATGAGAAAGTATGATTTTTTGTCAAAATAACTTTTGAATGTTACATATCACTTTTTTTATAAGACAAGATGTTTGGAAGAACATGGATTGATCGTTGGTAATGTCTAGGTCACAAAAATTAACTTCTCAAAGTTTAGGGTTTAGAGTTTGGAGTAGTGACAATAAATTGAGTTGCAAAATGGTTACAAATTCGCGACGTATTTGTTACAGATTTGTGACGCGCCGCCTTAATTGTGACGACTTTGCAACTCCGTTATCATTTTCTGTGACGCGCCACCTTAGTTGTGACGACTTTGCCACTCCATTTTTCATTTTGGGATATTTAGGAACCTATTTTATTATGAAACAATGTATGTTTGGAACTTACATTATTCAAATTACCAATTACATTATACTTAATTCTCAAATCTAGAAAAAATTTCAAATTTTCTCAACTATAACTAAACCCTAAATTTTTTATCTAACCTCCATGTAATTACATTAAGGTTGATTAAGATGATTTGAATATTTATATGAATGTGATGTTTGGAGTTACATATTACTCCTTATTTTTTGCTAAAATTACGTCAATTTTCGCTTTTAAGAATGGAAATGCTAATGCTAAACAATTTGGGGCAAAAGGTTTAGGGTTTAGGGTTTCAAGTTTTGCTTCGAAGGAGTCATAAACTCGTCACAAAATTGTCACATAAACTGATTTTGGGTTTCAAAAGATTGGGTCGTGTTGGCAAACAAATGGGCTTATGGGGGCCCAAAAAGTTGAGACGGAATTGTGACGAAAGAGTGACGCCTGTGACAACGAAAGGGCAAAACGCGTAACCTAATTTCATTTGTTTCACTAACCCTAGTTCTTCGTTTTCTCTCTACCAAGAGGCGATCCTAAACCCTAAAATCACCGATCCGTCTCCGATCGTGTTTAATCTCTTCTCTTTCTCTTTCCCATTAAGATTTCTTCTAATCTCCTCACTCTTTCATAACCCTAATCTCTTCGCCATGCCTCCAAAAACGAAGTTCAAACCTGCAGCCGCTGCGAAGGCTACCGCGGCCGGTCGATTGACGACAGTTGCTCGCGGAAAGGCAGCGGCGAAAGTTCGTCAGTCTACTGGAACCAGCCGCGGTGGTCGTGGTGGTCGCGGTGGTCGTGGTGGTCGCGGTGGTGGAGGGAAAGCGGCGGTTCAAGAGATTCCCAGACAAGGCGGTGGTCGTCTCAACCCTAATCGTGGAGTCCCTTCGACGCCTGTCCCAACCGTCGGAGTCCCTTCGACTTCCACTAGAGTCCCTTCGACTTCAACTCGCGTCCCTTCGAGTTCCACTGGAGTCCCTTCGAGTTCCACTGGAATCCCTTCGACTTCAACTCGAGTCCCTTCGACTTCCACCGCAAATCGTCGTCGTGGTGGTGGTGGAGGAATCCCAGAACTCCCTCTCCTCACAGGTGCTGCATCCGGTGGATCCACCGCCAGGTCTGATAGATTGGTGACACCGACTCGTCAACCCGTCGGTCCAGGGAGAGAAACCTCAGGCGGTCGTAAGTCTGTGGTGGATGGGACAAGCGGAACTGGAGGTAACCATTCGCCGTCCTCTGAAAAAACAGTCTTCGGTTCAGTTTCCAGAACCACCCAAGCGGCTCAGTTTCCTCCAGCGAGACTAGGGCCTTCTGCTTCACAACGGCACAGCCTGGACCTCAACGATTCACCTCCATCTCGTTTTCAAGGACCACCCCTTCACATGAACCGAGAAGAACCAGAAGAGGAAGACGAACAACAAGAAGAAGAAGAAGACTACTATGCTGATTTCGCTGAGGAACACAATGAAGTGGAGGAGGAAGACGAGGTTGATGCTCCCCAACACGGTGATGCTGCTGACGAGGATGAGGCTCCCCAGCAGGTTGAAGCTCCCCAACAGATTCAAGACTACGAGCAGCACCTGGAGTACCTCCTGCAACTGCCTGGACGTGAAAGCTTGCTCCGGTTGTCTGACCACCCACTACAAAATGAAGAGACAATATGGTAAGGTTTTTGTCATTGCAATCTTTCATATCTGTTTTAGCGAAGGTTAGATTATATTGTTACAGTTTAGATCATAGTGTGTTACTTGATTGAATTGATATAGACATTACTTGATTATACAATGCTACTGTTTTGGTAAAGACTTGACTGATTTTGTTTTCTTCTATTTCCTATACATGTTTTAGGTTTGATAGGGACAACGGTGTTTTGGCTAAGGTAATTTGCAACATCATGCGTCGGAAGTTCAATGGACCCTACTATAACTGGTCCTGTACACCTGATCATGTGCGAGAACTAATGTTTGAAACTTTTGCGGTAATGTTTTAGATATTAGCCACTTTCTATTCAATTTCTTACTGAGTAAACCAATACTAACAACTGTTTTATTGTAGGGGAAGTACAACTGGGAGATAGGCATTACTTCACTTGTCAGGGATAATTTCTTCGCGATTGCATCACGAAGAATGCGAGGCCTTGTCAGCCAGGCTAGACGGGGACCAGGAAGGCCAACATGGATCAACGAGAAATTGTGGGAGCAAATGCAACTGTATTGGGCAACTCCTGAGGCGCAGGAAAAGAGTGTGACGGCTTCCAACTGCCGCAGATCAACTCGTGGAGGTCTAGGAATCGCAAAGCACAATTCTGGACAGAAATCTTTCTTGCAACGTCAACAAGAGATGGTGAGTTACTCTGTCTTCAAATAATTCAACACTTATTCTATCTTTCTGATATTTATTAATCTCTCATTTTTTTCTTATCTAACAGGAAGCAGAGTTAGGAAGACCTGTCTCATGGGGAGAGGTTTTCCTGCGCACACACACAAACAAGGATGGCACATTTGTTGACTGCAAATCGCAACAAGTTGCTGAGGCTTATGAGAAGCAACTTGCAGAAGCTGTGTCTGATGGTGATGATGATGCCTCTGCCATTTCTGAGCTTTCTACTCAGAGGACTCTATCCATTAACCAAAAAAATGACATATTTCTCGAGGTATTTTCCTCTCTTCTCCTAAATTACAATTTTGATGCTTGGAATTGAGTGAACTGCTATGTATCACAACTAGGACTGAGTTTGTTGTGGATCAATTAATTTCCTTAATCTGCTTTTTTTAACATACTGATAATATTGCATCTTACTTTCTTGCATACTTGCTTCTGTTTTTGGTTTCTTTTTCAGTGTACATTGACTGATAACAAGGGAACCATATTTGGACTTGGGGACCTGCCTCGAATGCAAAGGAAGAGAAAGAGGACTCAGAGCTATGCAAGCTCCTCTGTGCCACAACTGTCTGAGATGCAAGAGAAACTAGAAGCAGCTCAGCGTAAGCTTGATGCGCAAGATGCGGATAACGCAAGGCGGGATGAGGAGCAACGCAAGCGTGATGAAGAGCAACGCAAGCGTGATGAGGAGCACCGCAAAGGTCAAGAGCAGCTCGCTGAAATGACAAAGCTTCTTACCTTCTTCAAGACCTCGGACCCGCGCATCGCAGCTTACATGACCTCTGACCAACCAACCACTTCAGGAGATGAACCACCAATTCCACCCACTGCTCAGTCTTGAGTAGTTATAAAATGTTCTTAAACTTTTAATTTTTTTGCTATTGCTATTAACTTAAAACTACTTTTGTGTATGCTATTATTAGGAATGGTTGTAATATGTACTAACTATTGCTTTTTGTACTTTATGTTTTTCTATAACATTAACTTTCGCTTTATAATTGCTTTTCTCTAATTGCTTTACAAATGGCTAGAAAATCTATCAATAAGAACATGAATAAGTCATTGCGAACAGTAATTTCGTAGCAAATTTGTCACGGATTTGTGACACTATTGTAACATAAATTAAATAGGAGAACCAATAACCGTCGTACAATCGTCACACTTTTGATACTACTTTGCTACCACCAACAGCGTCACAAATCTATGACTCCCAAACATAGTCGTCAATCTGTCGCAACATTACCACGACTATTTTAGTCACAAGGGCGTCGCAATATTGCGACTACCGTATAACGTTACAACTTCGTCACATATTTACGACAACATCGACAAGTCACATATTCGTCACCAATTTGCGACGTAAAAAATATGGTCACTCATTCGTAGCAAATTTGCGACGCATTTGCGACGTGGTTAATTTGCGACGATACTTTTGCCACGCCTTATTTTCGTCGCAGATTCGTCACAAATCACCGATTTGCGACGGAAATGTGACTCTTCTGGGGATAGCAAATCCTGTGTCTTCTTGTAGTGAAATAGTACAATGTTTTTCATGAGAAGTTTTCCCAAATGGAATGTTCAAGACTTTAGAAAGCACTTGAACTTTATTTGCAGATGGATGACCAAGTCTTTGATGCCAAGTATCGGAGGATACTTGAAGAATAGCAAAATCTTTAGAAACAGATGAAACGATGAAAGAATTTGAAGATTGATGTGAAGAAGGAGATTCCAGAACATAAAGATTATTGTGGAGGTTACCCTTCCCAATCATCAAGTCCGGAGTATGCTCCTGAGGAATAAAAGGATTGTAAGGAAAAATGTAACAAGAAGAAGAGGAAAATAAGACTGAAATAGTGTTGTTTTTGGTAAGAGCATTAATGCTTAGGAGATTAAAACGAAAATGAGGCACTTAAAGAACTGAGTTAAGAACGAGATGTTCAGAAAGAATAATCGTGCTAGAGAGAGTCACTGATATACGAGTTCCATCAGGGAGAGTAACATAAGTATTACTAATGGGATCAGTCCTAGCAAACAGTTTCAGGTCAAAACACACATGACAACTAGCTCATGTGTCTACTACCCAAGAATTAGCATTAAAAGTAAGGCCTTTCTCAATTCCCACATTTGAAATGATATGGAGTGGTTCAAAGGTGATACCTGAAGGGGATGGTGTGTGAGGAATGAGATGGGGTTGCGGTTTAGAGGTAGAAGCTATCCCATCTACGAGAGTAAATGTGCTGCCAGAGACCTGAGAAAAGTTGTTCAAAACAGGTTGAGAATTGTTGAGAACATTTAGAAGATACTGGACTTGATCAGATGTGATATTCCCTAGAAGAACACCCTGTTGATTATGCATAGAAATGACACTATTATCATGAATAGCCATATTAGCCACATTCTCCTTTTTAGGTGGCCATGTCTGTTGTGATTTAACATTCGTGGAGTTGTTATATCCTTGTTGCTGAGACTGTGGTTTAGCAGATATAGTAGAATTTGGGACTTTATACCCTTGTGGATACCCATGTAACTTGTAACATATGTTGACTGTGTGTCCTGCTAAGCCACAATAAGAGCAGATCGGTCTATTCTTAGACTTTTTATATCCATTCACATAAGCACCTACTAGTGGTTCAAAAGAAGGTCCAGTTTGAGATGTTTGGAAAACAACTGGACTTGCAGAAGAACAATATCATGGACTGTTGCCTTTCTTCTTGAGAAATAAGGTTGAAAACCTTAGAAATAGAAGGCTTAGGTTCCATCATAAGAATCGGTCCTCTAGTATCAGTGAAAGAATCATTTAACCCCATTATAAACTTCAATACCTTGTCATGCTCATCACGCAACTCCAATCTTTTCATAGTACTACAATCCATTTTACCACAACAACAGTTGTGTGGACTTTCATGATTCTTTAACTCTTCCCATAGTTGTTTCAGCCTAGTATAGTAATCACTAACCGTCTGGTTACCTTGAACTTCAGTGAATAATTGTTGTTTAATCTCTGCAGTTCTAGGTCCATCGCTTTGTTTAAACTGATCATGAATGTCCAACCACATCTGTCTAGCAGTATCAATATACATGATACTTTTAGCTATTGACTTATCCACAGCATTGACAATCCAGGTACAAATTATGTTGTTACGTCGCGAGTCGCGACCACGAGCCATAATCTGGATGATTCTCTTCTAAATTCGGATAATAACCATTCACAAGCACTGCCTTATTTCGAGCTCGTAATGCCATTAACATAGATCTACGTCAAATATTGAAATTCCCTTGGCCTGTTAATTTCTCAGAGACTAGAGTAATCCCAGCATGATCAGCACTATGAACGTAGAGTGGATTCGCATTTGGATCCGATAAAGAAGCAGATGTTGTAGAACGATTACCAGATATTGTAGAACGAGTATCCGGTTGATTTGACTCTGGATCGGGAACAATCGGAGGAATCGCCATTAAAGAAAAGAAACTTCAATCTACCAAGAACACACCAAATTTGAACAAATCGATGAAGGAAAACGATGCAAAGCTTCGATTTCGCAAGAGATAAGATGCGAATAACGAAGAACACCAAGAAAAACTTCAAATCATAACCAATCGGAGAGATTAGCCCATAGATCTACGCGGAATCGAACAACAAATCCAAAAAACACAGAATCGAAGCTTGAATCTAGCTTATTCGAGTCTCTGATACCATATTAGAATCAAGAATTTGTATGAACAGATTGAAAAAGACGGCGAAAAGTTGTTGTTTAGTCAAAGTTTGTTAATCTCATTAATGAATTTGTTAGCTCAATTATGAGTCTGGTACAAACTATTTATATATTACAATCCGGTTTAAGAGATAGGTTAATCGGAAATCAATGTTATACGGTTTAGTCTCCAATATCTTGGAAGACAAACATGCTCGAGGCTGACAGGATGTAGGCATCCACGCCGAGATTTGATAGCACGCGTTCAATCGAGCAAAGGACAGGCGTTAGTAATAGTATCATGTCTAACTCACGTCTAGTGAGCTTGGGGCGTAGATTCTCGTTGCTTGAGAACGAAATCTCAAGTCGTTTCTCAACGCTTTCAAAACCCCCATTCGACATTTCTTTAAGGAGAGAAAGAGAGAGGCTTTTTAGAGAATGAAATATTTGATTTGTAAAGCACTATTTCGTGAGTTCTTCTATCGACACTCCCTATATATAGAGCCAAAGTTCTTCTTTGTTGTTTTCATCCTTCTTGTATAAATTAATTAGAGATATATATATAGATTAATGCATGTAGGTAACCTATAAACTAGAGGAATTCTCTCATATACTACTCTTTGAAGTTTTTTTCCAAAAATACCATTTTTTTCTAAAGTTCCAAAAATACCACTTTTTAAAAAGTTGATTTTTAAGGTTTAGAATTTAAATTTTTTTGGTTTGGGTTAACTATTTCAAAATTAGGGTATAGTTTTAGGGGGTAGGGTTTGAGTTTGGGGTTTAGGGTTTAGTTTTGAATGTTAAAAATGAATTTTTTAAAAAGTGGTATTTTTGGAACTTTGGAAAAAATGTGGTATTTTTGGAAAAAACAAACTTTAAGGTGGTATTTTTGAAAAAAAAAACTTAAAAAGTGGTATTTTTGGAAATTGCCCTATAAACTATTAATGGTCGAGGGTGACATTAATTATTTGAGTAATTCCCTCATATACCACTCTTTGAAGTTTTTTTTCTTAAAATACCACCTTAAAGTTTTTTTCCAAAAATACCACATTTTTTTCCAAAATTCCAAAAATACCACTTTTTAAAAAGTTGATTTTTAAGGTTTAGAATTTAAATTTTTTGGGTTTGGGTTAACTATTCTAAAATTAGGGTATAGTTTTAGGGGGTAGGGTTTGAGTTTGGGGTTTAGGGTTTAGTTTTAAATGTTAAAAATGAATTTATAAAAAAATGGTATTTTTGGAACTTTGGAAAAAATATGGTATTTTTGGAAAAAAAACTTGAAGGTGGTATTTTTGGAAAAAAAAACTTAAAAAGTGGTATTTTTGGAAATTGCCCTTAATATTTTGCTATTAATTTCTGTTACTATACATGGAGAAATACAGATATACGTCAATTTGATGGCCTGTTTTAGTTTTAAAACTATTAGGGCAAGTCTAGGTAGCAGAAGGTCGCGTTAGTGGAACCCTTTTGTGTATAGGATTGTATTATTCATGTTCCTTGCTTGCTTTCATTTGTTTAACGTTCAGTTTTGATGAAAATGTGAGAAGAAGAAAAAAAATGGTTGTTTATAAAAAGAATCAGAAACAGAAATAGTATTTAACGGGTTCGAACTCGGGTATGTGTAGCCGTGTAGGTGCACTCTCAACATAAATAAAAAAGTTTCTTACCGTAAGTTGACACATGTGTTATGTTGGAACTTGTTTTTTGACAATGGCGTTGGCCAATATTCCGGTGGCTTTTTCGAACAATTTAGTTGTCGGAATGACCGGAACTTGGAATCGTTGGATTCATTGTAATGAGCACTATAAGATAGTGTATTCATTTGTCAAAAATGGCGTTCATTTGAATGAAAAATGTTGGTCCAAAGTCAATGACTTGTAAAGCTTATTAAGTATATAAAGTGGAGAACTCATAACAAGATTTAAAATCTTGTGTACACTTTGGTGTATTCTAGAGAAGAGATATTCGGGCCGGACTTTGATGATGGGCTTCGGAGTTGTGCAAATGGACCTAAGACCCAAAAGACTTAGTCTTTTTTGTCTAGATTCATTTTGACTAAAAATATTGACTAAGTCAATATAAATCTCTTCTAGTTAAATGAGTGTTAATGTTACAATTAAGCTAAGGAAAAAACAGTTTTGGTTTTGTCTCTAAGGTAAAAGCTTATTTGGTCAAATGTTATTATGTTGAGGACTTAATTCTCTTTGACTCCCTTTATTGCTCCAACCTAAGTAAAGGTTGAGGTGTTGGCTATATAATCAAGCCATGTTCTTTCTCATGAAAAAACCAATTGAAAATAATATCAAGAAAGAGTTCCAAAGTAATTCTCCTCATGATCTCTTCTTTTCTTGTGTCTGAGAGTACACGCAGAATTTTGGTTCGATAGGTTCTGTTCTTCGGTGATGGAAGACAGAAACAATGCAGTTGTATCCTGGGAATCTTATCACTATGAAACCGTCACACTACGGGCGTTTAAAGATTTAAGGAAAGAGATTCGTCTCGACTCTGCAATTCCTTTTCATCTTTGTAATTTGGTATTGTAATTCTGAATTTGTTCTTAAATTTATCTTATTATATATCAGTTGCCCTATTGTAGAAATTCGGGTCCTACAATCTTAAATCTTTAAATTTCGTATAGTGTAATAACAATTTTAAATCTTTAAATTTTGTTATTGTTTAATTACACTAACGAAACTGATATATGTGTTAAGATGTTTTCTTAAGCACGGGTTCATGAGTTTTGCGGATTGATGGAGATAATAGTTTCTGTTAAGGAGAAATATTTTTTCTGATAACCAGAAAAGTTCATCGGTTAATTCGATCCCTTTATATATTTTGTGTTGTATGTTGCATATGTGATTGCTTAATATACAAGATTTATGATTGCTTTTTATTTGAAACTGCAATTGTTTTAATTATGCATTCATTGCTTTGGTGTTGACCTTAGCTTTGTCTGACTCGGTTTTTATATAACCGGTGTTGATTTTGGTTTTGTTAATTGTTTCACGTCATCAAAACATCTTTGTCATGTAAATTTCCAGTTCGTGTGTTTGACATTATTATAAGCTATATTGCTTTTGGTTTGTCATGTTCTAGATATTTATCTTGGTATCATTGAAATGTGGGTTTCGGAATTTTGATAATTCTGAAATTATTTACAATTATTCAGTTTTGTCTAAATTGTTTTATAATGCAATTGTATTTTTGGTTTTGATTGGTATACTAATTTGATTTGTTTTTCGTGAACAGATTCGATTTTAGTATGGCTAACAATAACCAATTTTGGATCGATGTTTAAGACAAGGATATAACGATGGAGATAAACATTGGTGGTGAAATCGGGTCAAGTGAGTCGACGCCCCATATTAAGTTTGGGAGTGGTCTGCCACTTGTGAACCTGTCGGTGCCTAGCGCTTTAAGCGTAGGACTGATGCCAAGAAAGACTTGTGAGTCTATGGCGTAACTTTTAAGAAATTCGCATTAGCGAAATTTTAAGGGAAGTCTCAAGTGATTTTGACGAAAGAGAACTTATGTGACGTGGTCTCTAAAGTCAATGTTGTTGAGAACAACCTGATGAAATGGTGGTACCATTACTCACATATGCATGGATAATGATATGTTTAAGACATAACAAAGATGCAAGAGTAAGAAGTGGCGTTTAATGAGTAACGCCATATGAATTTTGGAAAAGTATAACAAGATTAAATATCTTGTGAATACACTATGTGTATTAGAGAAAAATAAATCCAAAATCGAATAGAGCCAAGCCAAACCGGACTTGGTTTGAGATTAAATTTTGGTTATGAATTTGGTCATTTAATTTATTTTTTGAACCAAATTCAAATCAAAATTATGATTAACTTTATAATTAAAATTATCATAAATCTCCACTATAATATGATACTTCTAACGTATGCAAATTGATGGTGTGGGATGATGAGATTTGACTTTGATTTCTAAAATCAATGAAAAAAAAGGAAAAAAACCGTTTGTGTCATCATGGACATAAGATAAGTTGCTTCTTTGACTATCCTATAAGAGGAAAAATATTCATCGATCAAAGAAACATATTGAGATAAAATCATCTCGGAAAAAACTATAAGAAATAGTTTGTAATCTTAAAAATATGAAAATGCGTTGTTGGAGGAATATGGGTTAGTCCATAAAATATGGGAGAAAGCGTCGCTTACCACAAATTATATCCTCAATATAATACAACACAAGGTCATTGGTAAAACACCATATGAACTTTGGAAAGGTGTTGTACCTTCGTACGAATACCTAAAAGTGTGGGGGGTGCCTGGATTAAAGTCGTAGTGCCACCTCCTAGAAAGGTCACAATTGGACTTAAATTAGTGGATCACTCAAACTATGCACTTGTTAAGTGGCAAGTTTGATATGAAGGACTGATTAATATGTATAATGGTAAATTTCGTCATATGAGAAAATGACATAAAACCATTAGACATTTGATCTCAAATTGAGTAATCATGATGATTACATCAAGTCAAGTGACAACCTAGAGGATCCTTAAAGGTTGGTCTAGAGATCATGTGGTAAAATCATCAAGAGGAATGGGTTACAGCCTATAACAGAACATGACGCTTAATAGATACCCTACTTATGTCACTGGAAATTCCACGACATAGGTTCAAAGGGACAATGAAATAAAGCTGAGTAAGAGAAAAACACTGTGAGACAATGTATACACCCAGTTCCTAGGATGATAAACAGTGTTACCTGTGTGCGATAAGGGTAAGCATTGACTTTTAATGATTCCATAACTTTGAGATATCAATGAAGTAATACAGGATGCTTCTGTAAAACAAAGTTGATGGCAGATCACCTAGTGAGTGTGAAATGCGGCCGTTTCTAGGAGAATGAAAGTAAGGCTATATTCTCCAAGTTCACTCATGATTACCAGGAATGTTCAAGGCCAAAATGAACACAATAAAGAACCTAGTTCTGTGAGAGAATGAAGCTGTGATATAGTTGTTGTCTCGGTTTACATCAAAGTTCAGGTGGTTCAAGACATCATGTTCACCTCCTGGTCGAGTAAACCCAACATCTATTGATAATGACTAGTTCAAGGCTGAAAAGCTACTAGCCCAGATACAGTGGATTTTTCGCTCGTACTCTCAAAAGTCGTTTTTCGAGTCTTGTCGAGTCGTCCAGTGTTTAGAGTCATTTCTATTCATGTGGGGGATTGTTGGAACTTGTTTTTTGACAATGGCGTTGGCCAATATTCCGGTGGCTTTTTCGAACAATTTAGTTGTCGGAATGACCGGAACTTGGAATCGTTGGATTCATTGTAATGAGCACTATGAGATAGTGTATTCATTTGTCAAAAATGGCGTTCATTTGAATGAAAAATGTTGGTCCAAAGTCAATGACTTGGAAAGCTTATTAAGTATATAAAGTGGAGAACTCATAACAAGATTTAAAATCTTGTGTACACTTTGGTGTATTCTAGAGAAGAGATATTCGGGCCGGACTTTGATGATGGGCTTCGGAGTTGTGCAAATGGACCTAAGACCCAAAAGACTTAGTCTTTTTTGTCTAGATTCATTTTGACTAAAAATATTGATTAAGTCAATATAAATCTCTTCTAGTTAAATGAGTGTTAATGTTACAATTAAGCTAAGGAAAAAACAGTTTTGGTTTTGTCTCTAAGGTAAAAGCTTATTTGGTCAAATGTTATTATGTTGAGGACTTAATTCTCTTTGACTCCCTTTATTGCTCCAACCTAAGTAAAGGTTGAGGTGTTGGCTATATAATCAAGCCATGTTCTTTCTCATGAAAAAACCAATTGAAAATAATATCAAGAAAGAGTTCCAAAGTAATTCTCCTCATGATCTCTTCTTTTCTTGTGTCTGAGAGTACACGCAGAATTTTGGTTCGATAGGTTCTGTTCTTCGGTGATGGAAGACAAACAATGCAGTTGTATCCTGGGAATCTTATCGCTATGAAACCGTCACACTACGGGGCGTTTAAATATTTAAGGAAAGAGATTCGTCTCGACTCTGCAATTCCTTTTCATCTTTGTAATTTGGTATTGTAATTCTGAATTTGTTCTTAAATTTATCTTATTATATATCAGTTGCCCTATTGTAGAAATTCGGGTCCTACATGTTCGACAAGTAATTAATGATGACCATACTACTTGATTCTTGTTGTGTCACTTAGTCCTTAAGCTAGAGTAATGTGGCCCCCATATGTATGTACGTACTAGTTAACATGGGCCGATGCAGGTTGAGGGGAGAAGGGGGCAACTGCCCCCATAAGACAAATTGTACATGCTCACTATATTTTAAAGGAGATGCATTTTAAGCTTATGTGTCATGCTTTTTTTTTTTTGCTTTTTTTTATTTAATTAAATCAAAGTTTTACAACTCTTATTATTCTAATTATCAAACACTACTATCTTCATTGCCAAACACTATTAAAATATTTTGATTTATTTCAATATTTAATGACACTACCTAAAGAACTCTCTCTGTTGCATATTAGTTGTAATTCTAGCAATAATTTTTTGTTTCATATTACTTGTTATTTTGTATTTCCAATGCAAATTTATCACCATTTTTCCTTCTTTTACCCTTAATTTTTAGCTTAATTATTACTTATATCAAACAAAATAGTGTATTAATTAGGGGTAAAACAGAAAATTTAATTGTTTTCTTAATTTGTGTGAAAACACCTAAAATGATAACTAATTTGCAACGGAGGGAATAATTTTTTATTTTAGTTTGTCAACAAACATTAAATGCTCCTCATATCATGTAATTATTATTCATTAAATGCATTCTTATTTACAATTAATCCTCCTAAAATCATGTAAGAATTATATTTACCTTATACCTAAAAAGATTTGTACACCATTAAGACCTATCTTGGAGCCTACACATATGTTCTTTATAAATAGCCTATCTAAACCATTCTCAATTTCATTATCATCATTTTTCAAAATTACATTAAAAAATCGTTTGCAATATTTCATAGATTTACCACTTTTTCTTAAAAATTGATTACAACATCTTAAATTGCTCCCAAATTTTTGTCACACGTAGATTTACCACGTTTTCTTTTGAATTCTTAGATTTTTCTTTTGTTTTTTTTTTATTTTTCTCAAAACAAGAAGATAAGAAGTAAAAACATAGGTTCCTACATGGTGTGTGTCAAGTGTTTTTGTTCCATTTTGTTTTTTGTTTTTTTTCACAAATCCTATTCTTCAATACAAATAATTTAAATTTAAATTAAGATTCTAAATTATTATTCAATTACAAACAATTTCTTCCATTCAAAAATATTATTAATAATATTGTTCATGTTTTACTTCAAAAAATTAAATAATATTAAATTTTACACTAACGGTACATTTAAATCTTTGCATAGCACGGGTCCTAATCTAGTACTTACCCTTACAACTGCATACATCTATTGTTCTGTGATGTCATGATGTGTGTATCAGTGTATAGAGTCATGTGTAAACGACTCTATATAGAGGAACCATAATGACATTTCTTGTATCTCAACATTTCCTAATTTAAATGTCGACCGACCGATTTTTTAAAAATGTTAATATCATTAAACTGAGTACATGAGAAATTACAATTGAATATTCTATTAATTACCTAAGTAAAGTAATCATGACCAAAAAAAAAGAGTTAAAAACAAAACTACAATTTTGTTTCTATTGTCTAATCCAAATATGCATTAAATCTCTCTAACGCATTTAATGTTTTCTAGAGTTGATGGTATTTCGAATATTTCGATCAATGTTCTTAAAAGATCCCTGATGATAGAATTACAGATTACTTGTGAGTTCGAATTTTTGGAGAGAAAAAAGCACTTTCGAAGATCCAGACTCTTAATACATAGTGTCGTCACATGTAACCCAATGACCATGGTGATCAACGGCTGCGCGTCATTCGTACCTCGTGGTCGTACTTTTATACAGGAGACCATGATCTTTTAAGTGATTAGACTAATTAAATATATTTAGAAGATGTATTCGATTTGACATTTGAAGTGATTTAAGTTTAATTGAGATTTTTATATGATTTTGTGTGATTATATGAAATTTTTTATTAAATTTTTTATAATTCCACTTAAAACCAAAACCATGAGATTTAATTCTTTTTATTTTTGATTAAGAAATCACATGAAGTCCTTTTGAAATCATTAAAAATCAAATTCTTTTTATTTCAATTATTGAGGAATATGATGTAATCATCGAGCGATTTGTATTGATTGTCAAGAGATATATATTGATCATCGAGCGATTCAGCTGATTATTGAGGAATATGTAGTGATCATCGAACGATTGGTAATGATCATCAAAGGATACGCACTAATCATCATGTAATGCTGGTAGTTCATTGAGTAAGATTTTCAACCTACCTTGAATCATTTTATTTGGAGCAATATTGAAGAAGTTACAACCGAATAACCCGTTGTAGCTTGCAAACGAGCCGAATTGCCTCATTCATGGACCTTATGTTCTACCGTTCCATAAAAAAAGTTGAGACATCACCATTCGCCACATATAACCCTTCAATCTTCAACATGGGTTGAAAAAGGTCTCATGGATTGAAATATCTTCTTACTGATTCGTTTAGGGACCAAAATGATTTTACGATATCCTGTTCTCGAACCGTTTGGAACCAATTTTTTAAACTTTAACAAGAACTACTTTTGTAATTAAAGAGTATGTTCCAACGAAATTAACCACCACAAGTCACTATATCTTCATGATCAAAGCATATTCTCAAGTTTGAGAGAACTTAAAGTGGAATTGAAGGTACTTTTTCCAAATCATTAGTTCAATAACACATAATTTTAATAATTTTTTTAAAATCCTTGATTCAATAATACATGAATTGAGAAATTATAACAAACCATATAAAATGTTAGATTGAATACACCATCTAGTATCAACTTAAAAATTTCTCAAAAAAACTGTATTTTTTTATGGGAAAATTAAGGAACTAGGGTTAAAAAAATTCAAAATTAAAGAAATACACCTTCTTTTTTATAATTAAAGAAATAGGTTTTAATGGACATTTTTAACCCTTTCTAATTTGTCCTCAAAAACAAAAAAATGATTATTAATTATTACATCTAAATAAAAGAGATAAAAATCTCGATCTCTTATTTCTGGGTGGGTTTTTCTCCACTGACGAACTCCGAATCAGTGGCGCCACCAGGATCTTTATTCCGGCACTAACACTCTTGCTCTGGTAACACTAATCTCTCTCCGATTTTCTCGATCTATTTGTATCTTTGACTCGTTTTGAGTTGTGGACTTTTTGGATTTTTGAGTTCATGGAGTCTCTTTTTGTATCAATTAGGCGATTCATGTATTCATAATGCAATTCAGAGAGTAAAAAGGAGGATGATACTTGATTACCAAAAATTGTTATATTTATTATTCTCTGGTTCTATTTGAGTCAACTCTCTTCTAATCTTAACCATTCCGTTTGCCTACAAGATTTTGCAAGGGATGAATGACGGGGGATATGTCACAAAGTGTGCTTTCGGTTTTGTTGCTATTACTCTTTAATGAAATTCAAGTGTGATGTGGGATCTCTTCTTTAACAAACCTATTTCTTGATACTCTGTTTTTTTTTCCTCTGTTTTTGTTCTTAGTTATGTATGTGTTGTTTGTTGTGATGAGAAACCTTCGCTGAATCAAAAACCACAAACTAGAGCATTCATGATTTAATATCTTTGGTTATTATTCTTCTTAACTTTTCGATTAACAAGTACCAAATTATTCATTACAATAAAAACAAGAAGGTTAAAAACGAATCGTCTAAACTAGACTGTAGTATCAATTCTAACAAAACCAAAATTGGCCATATATAAACAAGTAGGACGCTTTTGTTGAAAGTTGTTGTCGTTACGGTTAGCCACTAGTCGCTCGAAATTATATCGATCCCTTTCGTGTAACGCGGCACCCCTTTCTCTCTCATCATGCGACACCTCCATCAAATCACCACTGTCGTTTTGCTTTGAGCTTTGCTGCTGCCACCGTCGTTTTGTCCTGTCGCAGAGACAATGGCTGCGTTTGATCATCTTCTTATTAAGAGAATAGCTGGTTTAGTTACGAGCCTTGACTTGAACAGTAATCTGCGAGTTTTTCTTTGTCTGCATACGATAAACATTTGGTAGTATCACTTTAAAAATCACTTCATAGACAGATAAGAGATACAACAGAAACACCATAGGCTGAAATATCAAAAATCTAAAGATAAACAAGAACTGGTCTATAAACAATGAGATGATGTTATAAAGAAGCTGCGTGACTATGCAAACAAGACTTACCATCACAAAAAGAGCGAGAAATAACATTGCAGTGATATGAACAACTTTCAACCAATAAGAAAGTTTTCTACCTAGCATCAAGTAAAACTATAATCTATGATCATGTTACTTGCAAATAGAACTAGCATAATTCAATTCAGATATATAATTAGACAACTATACAATGAAAAACTATAATCATTCAATGTGATATGAGATAAGAACTCAGACATAGGAGTGAAAGAACAACCATGTTACTTGCAAAGAGACATAACATTATTTCAATTCAGATAAGCCAAAAAAATCAAACTTTCAAAACATCAATTCAAAACCCATAATCTTCCAATGTGATATGGTGAAGCTTTTAAGAATCAAGAAGTTAAAACTTCACTAAACATCAAGAACAGATCATGCGTCTCATAGTCTCATAATTTGACGTAACAAGAAAGATGGAGAGCTATGTACTTTCGAAGTCGTTCTCATAGACGAGACTATCCCGAAAGTAGAAGTACGAGCCACCTAATCGATACAAGAAGAGACTCGATAAACTCAAAAATCCAAAAAATTTACAGCTCAAAACGAGTCAAATATACAAACAAATAGAGAGTCGAAGAGAGATTAGTGTTTACAGAGTAAGAGTGCTAGTTCTAGAGTAAAGACTTGGAGGCACCATTGAATAGAAGTTCGTCCGCAGAGAAAAACCCAAACCCCAATTCGATCGAGAATAAGAGATCGAAAGAGTTTTGATCTGCTTTTTTTTCCCAGGTCGATCTCTTTTTTCCCCAATAATTATTATTTATTAATATTTTTTAAGAAATTTCTGTTTCTAACAAAAGGGTTAAAAGTGTCTACCGTAACCTATTTTTTAATTTAAAAAAAAAAGGTGTATTTCCTTAATTTTGAAAGTTTTTAACCCTAATTCCTTAATTTTCCCTTTTTTTATTAATGATGAATTATTAATACTAATTTAATTATTTCAATTATTTTGGGGAAAAACAGTTAATTATATAAAGAAAAATATATATGGAAAATCGATAATGAATTGATGGCGACATTAGTTTTTCTGAGTTGAAGTAACCGGAAGAAAAGAAATTAAATGTTTTTAGTAAAAAATTTAAGAGAAGGTAAAACAATTGGTAAATGTGTATTTTGGCGTTTTTTCCCACCAAAACTAATGATTTCAATGGATACGAAGCAAAATTGTACAGTAATAGTAAAAATTAATAAATAATGAAAAAAAGGAATTATAATTATTTTGCGCATTGGTGGTGTTGATAATGAGATTTGATTGTCGACGGAGGAGAAGGGAAGCGCCGTGATTGCAGAATTCAGAACTTTTGCAGAAAAGGCAAAGACTTTGAAGGAAAAATGCGATTGAAGCTGCTCTTCTTTCCATTGGAGATCTGTAAGTGAATTCGAATCCTGGGTTTTGCTTTTGGGATTTAAAATTTCCCCAAAAAATGCTTTTTTTATTTGTTTTCTCCAAGGGGTAATATTCTTAGGAGAGGAAGAATATGCTTTGTTAGGGTTTCGTCTCACTTCTCTCTGCGTAAAGGAAGGAAATTTAATCGAATTCGTAAATGTTTCAGGGTTTTGTGAAATTTGTTGATTTGGGGGAAAATGGAGGACTCGAGCTCTATCGATTCGATTTTGGAGTTTTTGCGGAGAAATAGTTTCATGAGAGCTGAAGCTGCCTTGATTAGTGAGCTTTCCAATAACCAAAGTTTAAATGGGTGTCTTCAAAAGCTTAACTTTGAGACTAATGCTGTGAGCATGGTGGTGGATAAGAAGAAGCAAGCAGGCAGTAGTCGAGCATTGGGACTTAAAAACGACAATTATGTTTCCGATGAATTGGTTGTGAAAGAGATACAATGTGGAGCTGCCAATGAGAGTAATCATATGAATGATGTTTCTGTTCAGACACAAAGCGGCTCTGGTGCTAATGCAGTAGATTTCTGGGAGGATAGATTCACGTTTTCTGAAGGTTTAGTGGACACCGAGCTCGATTTACCCCCTTGGAACCATACTTCTGCTGATGTTATAGCTGACTCTGAGGTGTACAGTATCGATCCGAGTAAAAGAGGCTTTGTCAATCCACGGAGATTGGGTCATGAAACTGGTAAAAGCAATAAAGTGGTTGTGGAAGATATCTTCTCTCCTTTTGAGAAGATACGTACTGGAAGCTCTAGCCAAGTATCCCAGTATAACCATGGCAAAGCATGTCAATCTCTGGAGATTGATAATAAAGATGTTAACTCTGCGGTACAAGAAGGATTTATCACCACTTCATGGCCAAGAAGCGAAGAGAGCATTGGGGCTTCATCAGACAATTGGAAGGACTCTTCTGTTACAACTATTTATCCGTTGTCCAAAGGAAGCACAAGCACGTCAACAAAAGATATTGGTGTACCCATTTTAAACAAGAGGCAAGGAAAGAAGAAGGTTGGCGCGAGTGATTCCAAGATTGTTATTAAGGAGCAGGAAAATGATGTTGCAACATCTCTCTACCTTGGAAAGTCACAGTCTGGCTATGAACATAAGAATCTAAGCAGCTTAGCATTTTCGCTGGCGCATGATGGTCAGAGGGAAGACTTACCAAGGCTGCCACATGTAAAAATCAAGTCAGAGGATAAATCAATGAACTTTACTTGGGAAGAAAAACATGAGCGGGACATTTTGGAGGAGAAGCTGATTAATACTGAGAATGGTTTCCTTCTAGGCTCTTATCTAGATGTTCCTATTGGACAAGAAATCAATTCATCAGGTTAGTTGACATGATGATGGTTACTATACAAAACTTTTTGCTCTGTATGAGTAAGTTAAATTACTGTTGGGTAGCTTTTGTGTACACCTTTTCCTTCCTTTCTTGTAATGTATATCTTACTTTTTTCATATCTTCAGAAGATGGAGTCCAAGTTTAATTCCCATTCTGATGGTGTCATAGGTGGCAAAATAGATGGTGGAGGAAACTGGTTGTCTGTAAGTCAGGGACTAGCAGAAGATGCATCTGACTTGATATTTGGCTTTGGCAATGGATTAGGTGATCTCACTGAGCATTCAAATGAGTATTGGGACTCTGATGAATATGAAGACGATGACGATGTTGGTTACATTAGGCAACCAATTGAGGATGAGGCATGGTTTTTGGGTCATGAAGTCGACTATCCTAGTGAAAATGAAAAAAGCCCAGAGCACGAAAGTGTTCCTGATACACAGGATAAAAGTCAAACCAAGAACGATGATGATCATTCATTTGCCGAGGAGGATTCTTATTTTTCAGGTGAGCAATATGTGCTAGCAAAAGGCATTGGGCCAGTTACTGCTTCAGATGATCCGATGGGTCTCTCATTGACTGAAACATACAGCAGGACCAAGGAACCTGATTTGGTTGCTCGATATGATGGGGAGTTGATGGATGCAACAGAGCTAAGTTTGATGCACTCTGAACCTATATGGCAGGGACTTGTCACCCATGAAAATGATCTAATTTTACTGAACAAAGGGAAAGTTGAGGATAACTGTGGTAAATTCCGTCCAAAGGATATCCGCACAGCAGATGATCGAAATGCTGCAGTTAGGTCAATTGGTGTAGGAATGAGTGATGATGTTGATGAAAATGAGAGTTGCGTTCCTGATTTTTTTCCTGGAGAAGGTAGTGAATGGGATCTGGAACTCTTTCCTCATCGCCAAGTTGGAGTTGCTTGTATCAAGCCTCCACCTGGTAAAGGTGCAAGTATACAGCTAAGAAGTTTTGCAAATGGCGGTTTCTCCTTTCCCTCTCCAGTACCTGATGGACAGATGTCTCGCGAAGATTCTACAAACCCTGAATGGTCAAACCATTGCAATGCTGCTGTGAGAAATGAAAGTGATGGACCAAAGGGGCTAATTGACTCCAATAGTATGCTTGTTGCTTTGACAAAAAGACGCAGCGGCTCTTCCTCTGAAAGAACTTTAAGAGAGAGGGGTGGTGAGAAGGTTGCAACTTCAAGAAATTCTTCCCCATCCGCACTCTCCCACAGTTCTTATCCTGAGAGTGAGCATAACAAGGAAGAAGATGAGGAAGAAACTAGTCAGGGGCCAGAAGAAGATCTTGGGACCTCATATGAGGATGAAGATGCAATCGTGGTCCAAGAGCAAGTAAGACAGATTAAAGCCCAAGAGCAGGAGTTTGAGACCTTCAACCTGAAGATTGTTCACAGGAAAAACAGGTCTTTTCCCTTACAACCATCTTGAGTTCTCTGTGTAATATGTATTTAATGACGGTTGGTACACAATTCTTGTGAACATTCAGGAACTTATTTGTTACTTCTGTTTTTCTTTTGTTTCCCAGGACTGGTTTTGAGGAGGATAAGAACTTCCATGTGGTTTTGAATTCTGTCATAGCTGGTCGTTACCATGTCACTGAGCATCTTGGATCAGCAGCGTTTAGCAAAGCAATACAAGCACATGACCTCCACACAGGCATTGATGTATGTGTAAAGATCATAAAGAACAACAAAGACTTTTTTGACCAGAGCCTTGATGAGATCAAACTTCTCAAGTATGTCAACCAGCATGATCCCGCTGACAAGTACCATATCCTTCGACTGTATGACTACTTCTACTTCCGGGTAAGTAGATGCATGAATTATGTCTTCATTCTTTTCTATCGTCTTAATTATGACGTTTTTAGAAGCAGTTGTTTTTCTACATCTTCTCTGGTCACCATCGGGTAGATATTCTAGATTAAAATGGATAATATGCTGCTTTGGTGCTTATGTTCAATTTTTGTTGATGAGATTCAGTGAAGAATGCGTCTTTGGCCTGCATCTTGATGCAACTGACTGACTGCAATTACTTTGAATCTCTAATTTGCAGGAGCACCTGTTAATAGTATGCGAGCTTCTCAAGGCAAACTTGTATGAGTTCCAAAAGTTTAATAGGGAATCAGGTGGAGAGGTTTATTTCACAATGCCAAGATTACAGGTTAGCCAACATCCTTACTACTTACAAGTTATATGTATGTTTTTCGCTGCTCTCTCATTTTCTTCTAAATCAAAATCTTGTGCAGTCAATTACTATCCAGTGCTTGGAAGCATTGAAATTTCTGCATGGTCTTGGGCTTATACACTGCGACTTAAAACCTGAAAACATACTAATCAAAAGCTACAGCAGATGCGAAATCAAAGTTATTGATCTGGGAAGTAGCTGTTTTGAGACGGATCATCTTTGCTCCTATGTTCAGTCTAGATCCTACCGAGCTCCGGAAGTCATCCTCGGGCTTCCATATGATAAAAAGATAGACATTTGGTCACTTGGCTGCATTTTGGCAGAACTGTGTACCGGCAACGTAAGTTCTAGCATCGATGAAACCTGTTAAAACCTTTCATACAATAATCCACTAAGCTAGCTAGGAGTACCTATTTATGTAATTTGGGTCTGCTTTTGCAGGTTCTTTTTCAAAATGATTCTCCGGCTACTTTGCTTGCAAGGGTCATTGGTATAATCGGATCCATTGACCAACAAATGCTTGCCAAAGGACCTGATACATGCAAGTACTTCACCAAAAATCATTTATTATACGAGAGGAACCAGGTATGTATTGAACCTTACTAATAGTGCAGCTTCCTGCTATTACTGAAGCAATATTTCGAAATGGTATAATGGGTCTGTGTTCCAAATAATTTCAGGAGAGTAACAATTTGGAATACATAATACCGAAAAAGTCATCGCTTCGACGTAGACTGCCAATGGGTGACCAAGGCTTCATAGACTTTGTGGGACACTTGCTCCAAGTTGATCCAAAGAAACGCCCTTCTGCATCCGAAGCTCTTAAGCATCCATGGTTAACTTATCCCTATGAACCCATATCTCCTTGATTATTCTGGCGAACAAACGAAGAAATGGTCTGCATGATTATTTGACATCTTCGTGATCTCAAACTCCAGAATGGTTGAGCTAGCTAGTCAAGGAAGAAGATGAATGGTTTGTTGTGTTTCCCCCTTTGTTTATGTTGAAAACTCTTCTGAGAGGGAAATCTTTCAGACCTTGTTGTATATTAATATGATGTGCGACTATTTGCTCACTTGGTCTTAGCAATTTTTTGTTTAATTGGTAGTTTGTGAAATATATATAGTCCTTGCTTCAAATTTTGATTTTTTTGCCAAATGCTTTGGGTATTTAATTATATGTGCAATGTTTTGTCGTTGAGGCAATTGCCATTGTTTCAGTTAAACACAACCACTATTGATCAAGACTCAAAAAGAGTAGAGAAATCACTCTTTTGGTTTATGAGATACCAATAATATAAATATAACGCCAAGAAAAACAAAACAAAACAAAAATGTTCTGAATGGTCTAAATTGAAAACCTTATTATCAAGAACATGATTAGTCCCAAAGATGACTTACCCTAACAGACAATATTTCTCTTGTGTTCAACAAGGCGTTTCCAATACTTAGTGATATCCTCCAATGACATCTTAGCAGTCTTCACTTCACCATCACTAACGGATGCAGCCGCAGCTATATGCGCGATTCGGCTTGGAAGCCCGTCGATTTCTTTCAGTACCTGAATGATATGTGTGATGAGTCTGTCTGCAAGCCCTCGGCTAAAGTCTTCTCTGATCACAACTCTGAGGACAGCAATGTGCTGTGCATCTGCAGGCATAGTGTAAGCCGGTATGATCCACCCGAATTTTCTCAGCGACTCTGCGATTTCAAACACGGTGTGCTTGCTACTGTCTTTGAGAGAGAATGCCACCAGTGGTACACCAATATCTTTAGACAGAATGTTGAATTTCCCTGTCATCTCTATTCCTTCTCTTAGCCTCCTCGCGTTGTCCATGCAGTTTTCCATTATGTTCTTGTATCCCTGTTCCAAAAAGGATCATTTAGATGGTTTCAAAGATGGAACTACAAAGAAGATACATATATAAGGGAACAAGTACCTCAAAGCCAAGTCGGATAAACTGATAGTACTGAGCAATGATTTGGCTCGACCCTGTAAAAAAGATTTGAGTTTCGCTTAACGAAAATGTGATAATGAAGGGATTAAGAAATCCAGTGGTTATACAAACCTTTAGAGAAGTTAAGAGTGAAAGTTGGTTGATCAGCTCCTAAGTAGTTGATGTGAAAGACAAGTTCCTCAGGCAAATCATCTTTGGTTCTCCACAAATTCCAACCAACTCCTGCATACACAAGTCCATACTTATGACCACTGACATTGATGCTCTTAACCCATGGAAGCCTAAAGTCCCATTCAAGATCTGGGTAGAGAAAAGGAGCAATGAATCCTCCACTAGCTGCATCAACATGAATTGGAGTTTCCCAACCAGTCTCTGCATTTTTCTCAGCTAAGAGATCGTTCAATAGCTTCACATCCTCAAACTCCCCGGTAAGTGTGGATCCAAGAATAGCTGCAACGCAGATTGTGTTCTCATCCACCATCTCTACAGCTTTAGCTGGATCCATCACGTAATAGTCTTCACTTAGTTTCACTTCTTTGAGCTCTACCTCAAAGTACCTTGCAAATTTCTCCCAGCAAACCTGCCTCAGATAAATATACACAAGCTTGAAAATGTCTTTGATATTCGAAATTAAATGTGATAGTTGAAGAGATGAGAAGTATTTAGACCTGAACATTGGCTCCAGTTACAATGTTAGGCTTATCAGTAGATAGACCTTGAGCTCTTCTCCTGTGTTGCCATTTCCTTTTGAAAGCTAAACCAGCAAGCATTATAGCCTCTGATGAACCAACAGTTCCGCAACCAATAGCAGCCTCGTCTTCTCCAACGGGTGCATGGAACAAGTTAGCAATCATATTCACACACCGGTTCTGATCAAAGAGAGAACAAACATGTATTACAATTTAGATCTTGATGATATTTAGAATGTGTTACAAGCAGATAAAGAACCTGGAGCTCGGTAGTGACGGGATATTCATCCATGTCAACATAGTTCTTATTGACAGAATCCATGATGAGTTTGTCACACTCAGGTTCCATCCAAGTGGTGACAAAGGAAGCTAAGTTAAGCCTAGGATTACCATCAAGCATCAACTCATCATTGATCACTTGATAAGCAGCATCTTTGGGCATGGAATGTTCTGGCATCTTGAACCTGTTTCGATAATATGCAAACATATACATAAACTATATGCATCATAACATTAAAAGAAACCTGAATGAGGAAAGAATCAAGAAAGAACCTGGGTACAACAGCACGGACATATCTGGAGGCGAAAGTGGAATGCAAATGCTCTTCGGAGTCAGAGTTTGTAGCGAGCACCATTGTTTCTGAGTTCTGCTGAAATGTTAAACACAAGAGAGAAAAATAGATATCAGAAGTTTTTCTTCTGACAAATATAAAGAAAGTAAGAAAGCAAAACTCTCTTAAGCTAATTTAAGACATTCATGTAACTAACTCCCAATTTTTTCCTCTGGACTCTCTCTTCCCCTTGAAGAGGGCTTTGATACACCAATTTGTATTTATTCAACAAACTATTATAGAATAATAATAATCACAACTATGAATATGATGCTACTGAAGTAATAAAACTGATCTTGTTAAAAACCTAAAGTTGTGCAACCTTCAAAGCGGATCAGGAGTTAAGAGCTGCTGCACTTGCTAGTTGTTGCTTCCTTCAAAATCAAACTCAAACGTTGGGAATTATATCAAAAGCATATATATATATACACATTACGTTTGTTGCTCAAGAGATAGACATGAGACTATGAAGATATAAATTAACCTATGAAGATATAAACGAACAATATACGCCATAATCATAATCTGGATTCCTAATAGCTGGAAGTTATCGTGACTAAATATATATATATATCCTAATAGCTGGAAGTTATCAGTTCAAATTTTAAACTGAAACTGTAAACTATCAAAATAAATAAATCCAAAACAGAGGTACGACTATGCTTATAACATGAAGAAGACGAGATGCAATTTTCTAAAGAGTCATTCATTTTAAGAATCCAATACGAAAATAAGTCTCATCTCTCCGGAAGTTATAAACTCTCACAGTATTACGCACCACCCAAAAACATTTTGCATAAACGGAGAGCCCTCTCAGAGTCAGAAAAATCTTTTAACATACATACACGACACGACGCCAATAGTTGCTACAAAGAGCCTCTCTCACCAAAATCCCAATTCATATAATCCGGGAATTAAAAGAAGACGCTACTCCGCGGGGATCACGATGAGCCCCCATATTGTTCCTTCACGGCTCTTGCTGCGGCACTGTACCATCCTGCTGCAGCCATTGCACCTGGATCTGGAACAGTTGCAAGATTCTCTGCAGATACATAGCTTGATCTCCCAGCCTGTGTTTCACAACAATCTCACCCAGTCAGATCAAAATGAAAAGAATCCAAGCCTAACACGCTGCACACCAAAATGATATGGTAAACTCACCTGTGCTTGCATCTGAATGGTGGATTCCGCTCCTTTTGTTGCTGCTTCAGCTGACAGAATAAAAGCAGATATCGGGTCCCCTCCAGCACTCAGCTTCTGTTCTTATCAAAACCAAAACTCATTAGCACTAGCACAAGTTGCAATATCTACATATTTGGTGTGAAAAAAAAGTGAGCCGCTCTTTGTCACCTCCTCAAGAACTTGTGAAGCTGGGATGAGCGCATCTAGCATTGTTCTGTAGCCCGCAGATGCTCCACCATATTTGCTGACCGAAGAGATCGATGACTTCAGTGCTTCAGACCCTGATGATTTAATAGAAGGATGAGTCAAAACAAGTATGTAACCCTTGGAATACTAAAACCACATTCAAGAAGCATTATCTATCTCACAGTGTTTGGGAGTGACTGCTGACTGAGCATTTGCTTTTAACTCCGCGTATGCTGCCTTGCAGAAGAGATTGTATCTATTTTCACAAGACAAATCATAAAGTCTTTATCAATTAAAGCCAAAAGTATGACTCAGTCTATAGTGAAGAAAAGTTGAAAGAGTTACAGTATTCCGCTCGTGCCCCCCATGGCTCTTCTGATTGATGAACCAATCTCATTCACTGTTTCCGCAGCATCATTAAGTGGATAACTAGAAACAAAAAGAGACACAAAAGGTTCAGATTTTTGTCAATAATCTATGTGAAGAACTCAACATAAAGAGCAAGACAAGAGTGTGTAAGAGTAACAAATAGACTCACTAGTGCTTCATGTCCTCCAGAATAGCTGTTGCACCTCTGTGCATCTACACAATTTATGCAAGCCATCTAAGATGTATGAAATGCGAAAGATACAAGCATGCTCTAAAAACAAGACTTACTGTTGACCCACAATCCCCGTCGCCTACTTTTCCATCCCATTCGTTCAAACTATCCTTTAGACTGATGATCACAGTTGCTGCTGCTTGAATAGCTGCCTCAAGAACTCGACCTTGCTGGCTCAGCTCTTGAGGTCGGGTTTGAGACTGGTATTGCAAAGTTGTCATGACATTTACCAAAAACATTTATCACCAAACCTTGAAAGCCTTATAAACAACCTAATTTATCAAATTTTGCAATGCATACCTTGGCACTTTTTGTTGATCGAGAAGGAGGAACAGGAACAGGAATCTTTGCAGGTGGCCGGTTGCCTGCAATGCAGCACAAAGATTTTGCATCAAAGACTAGGTCCCGAAGAAAATCATGGAAATAAAAAACAGGTAACAACGTTTCACGAACCATCAGTGCCAACAGGCCAACTAGGAGCCTTGGTTGGAGCATCCAACCGGTCTAAGATTGACTGGTCAGCTTTCATGATTGAAATTGAGAATCCTAAAAAAGGAAGCACCATCAGCATAACAATAGGAGTTTGGAACACTTAACTAAATCAAGGAGACTACTGAAATTCACCTGCCATATCAAGAGAAGTCATAAAAAGTCCTGTATACACCCTATCAACAGCAAGTCCAAATTCCAACTGCAATTTAGGGACTGCTTTTCCAGCAGCAATCATGAGTTCCATTAAAGGAGTACCCCCTAAGCTGCAAAGATTAAAAAAGGACAAACAAAGCTCTTACCTAACAACCAAATACACACAAATCTCCAATTCTTTGAACCAAAAGTTGGTATCACAACAATAGCATTTTGCTGAATTCAAAATGATGGGAGCAAAACACGGATAACCATTTAAATCAGAAGATGCATCAAATGGGCTTACCCGTTAACCATGAGAACCACTCTGTTACCGCGTGTAATTGGAACATAATTGGTCTCCTGTAGAAATGGAATAGCAGATGGAAATAATGCATAAGTTGACAGACAAAATGTATAGAGGATTTTCCTTCGAAGACAGTAAATTAATAATCACAATGGGAACATCTATATGACTATGGAGACAATAAAGACAACTGAAATTAAGCACATACAGGACTCAGTATCTGCTGAAGAACATGTGAAACCACCACATCTACAGGTTGAACGTCAACCACAGCAGCACCAGGTTCTCCATGCTGAGAGAAAAGTTGAAATGGGCACTAAAAAGTCAAGGTACGAACCAAAATACTGAAACAAAATTGATTTTCATGCAAACAATGAAAAAAAGAAGAGAAAATAACATACAATTCCAAGCCCAAGTTCCATCTTCTCTGGCCCCAGACGATCTGATGTAACCTGCCCAGGAAGCGTACAAACAGATAATGCAACACCCATGGTACCAACCATCTCCGACGCACATTTTGCCTCAGCCGCAACTTTTTCTAGAGAAAGACCAGCAGCTGCTGCTGCGCCAGCAACCTATCCTTAACCAAGCAGAAAAAAGTAATGATGCTTGAAGCTTTCTGCTCAGAACATCTTAATGATTCAAAGCTTGTTCAAACTAAGCTAAGCTAAATTTTTAAAAAATCACAAAGGCCATTCAGCCAAAGGTCTCAGACATCACAATTTGACAAGATACAGTAACAGAAATGAAATCAGCAAAAATCTAATGAATACTAAACACACTAGTTTAGATAGTGGATAGAGAAAGAAAGGAAAGGGAGAAAGAACCTTATGGACAAGAACTGTTCCTGCTAACCCTCTGCGTCCAGCAATACCACGTGGCGGGGGTAAAGCGCAATCCTCTCCAACAATCACAGTCTACAGAGAATATCCTGTCATTTTATCTTGCAAAGTTCTTGACTGAAAAAAGGCAATAACGAGCAGTACCTCTACTTTGTAACCTTCAGATTTTGCTTGCTCAGCAGCCAACCCAAAGTTCAAGCGATCACCCGTATAGTTCTGTAAAGAGAATAGAAAAACTAGATTAAGCAAAAACATAAAGACAAGAATTTATAGTTTCTCGCAAATTTGAAACTGCATGTATGCAGCACTCTGACTACCTTGACAATCAGTAGACATCCCTGAGCACCAGTTACAGCTCGAATTCCCTGGAATTGGGCAAAAGTTTATCATTCACTTTAAATACACAGAAGAAACAAGAGAGTAAAGCCTGCTTGGAAGACTTACAGCGAGGATGGAATCAACTGGTGGCGAGGCAAAGACATCTCCGCAGATAGCCGCTGTTAGCATTCCTTCTCCCACATACCCAGCATGTGCTGGCTCATGCCCACTACCTCCACCTGCATACAAAAATAAGGCATTGCTTAAGAGTGATAAAAAACCTTAAACCAACCTACAGAATAGTAACTATTAAGTCACAAAACCCCCACCTGATATAACTGCAACCTTGTCATATTTCTCAGCCGAGACATCAGCTCGTAGTACCACCTTAACCTCAGGAAATCCATCCAAATACTGGAGTCCAGGATAAGTCTCGACAAGACCCTCAATGAACTCAGTCACAACATCTGCAAAACGAAACCAGTATGTATTCCATTAAAATCCCCAAATCGCTACTTCCAATTCAAGAAGACGTAACTTGCGATTCTTTACAGAAATTAAACCCCAAACAATGAAAATCATGACCGATTCTGTCATCGAGTTTAGCCATGCAACGAAACACACAGTGACGGAGCAGCATTTCGAGAATCGATAACAAAATTGAAGGGAAAAAAGGCAGAAAATAGACAAAGACGAATTTCAAGAGCAAGAAACACGCAATGCAAAGAATATCGGAAACAGTAACAACAATCCCGATTATAAACATAGGTCAACAGTTCCCGAGAGCATTCACAATCCTCATCGACCTAATCTACGCCGGAAAAACGAAGCAACAACACCGATAAGAACAGAGAGCTCAACGAAGCGAGGAACGCAAAACAAAAGAAGAAATGGAGAACGAAGACGAAGAGCACGAACCGTTGGGGTTGTTGATGAATTTCTTAGCGGCGTAAACCATTGTTGCGAGTATGAATCGATCAAAAACCTGAGAATCGGAGGAGATTGAAGCGAAAGGTTTAAGGCAATCCAGAAATGAGAGTCAACAAGAAGAGCAACGCGTTAAGAGAAGAAGAAAGAAGAAGGAAGAAGGAAGAAGCGAGAGGAATAGTTTGTTCCGTACGAGAAAACCCAATGTTAAATAAATGGCAGTTGCAGAAATAAATATGGGCCAGGCCCAATCTTATCTGGATAAGATATTATAATGGCAAATCTGTAAATTACCTTCTTGGCATAGACTAATTACCTAATTAGTGTCTGTGTGATGGACACGTGGAACGGTAAGTTGTCGTGTGCCATGCACGCTCCTGTGCAGTGTTGCTGCGTGGTTGTATTTGATGACGACGCATTATTTTCTTTTTTGTTACATTAAAAAGTAATTGTATATATGGAAAATTTGGCCAAATAACCATCCAAAATTTAGTTTTTGTTAAATGATAAATGTTTCATTAAAATGAAAAAAATTTATATTTCAAACATGTTCATAATCCTACTAAAATGATTCCACAACAAAAAAACATGAAATCATTAAACTATATGATTTTTATTCCGTCTACTCAACATAATACAAAAATTTCAGAGTTATAACGAAGTGATGACAATAATAAATGTTCTTTACTGAACCATCAGAAATTGGCGAATTGGACCATCAAAAAATTTATATTTCAGTAAATAATAATATTAATTTATGGCTATGATTTTTTGTACAATACCAATATTAATATTTAAGTGAATAACTATATCAGTTTATGGTTATGATATTTAAGTAAATAACAATATTAATTTTATATTTCAAACTAATTTGAAATAAATGTAAAAAGTACAACAAAAAGTAGTAATTTATATTAAAAAAATCATTGATAAAAATCCATTATAAATCATTAAAACTTAGTAATTTATATGTATAAAGAGCATCCGCTTGGTTTAGCTCATTTAGCTCATTTGGTGGGCCTTGCTCCACCACTCGAGTTCGAGTAGAGACACTTTCAAAAAGGATGAAAAAAAGAACATCCATGGTCCATCCATATTATTCTCATTCGGTTGAACCATTTTTGGCTTTGTACCGGATTTAATTTTTTTTTCCTAGCGTGACTTCATATATTCGGTTAATCCGGTTGTTAAGTTTTAATTATTGGTTTAACGACAAATTCAGTCAGTTTTTGTATCACAATGTCGATTTTGTATCACAATGTCGGTTTGTATGCAGAACACTTATATGTAAAGGTATATTGGGAATGAGAATATCGAAGTCTTCTTTAAAACCAAGTGTTAAAAAAGAAAAGAAAATCTCTCTAGTCTCTATTCTGAATCGTAATATTTCTTTCTAGTTTAGGGTTAGATATCGTTTTTGTTTTTTCTTACCGATAATCTTGTTTAGATCGATTCTATATATTTTTCTCATATTCTACTGATTTTCTCGTATCCTACTGATTTTCTTTTTGGTTGGATCCTTACTATAAGTGTTTCTTTTACTCTAATCTTTACTCGGAATGTGTGTGTTAAATGATTACTTTCGTTAATCGCTACTACAATATCATTCCCCAATTTTTGTTGGATCCTTTTCAGATTCTTAAGGAATAGGCCAAAATCGACCAAAATCTGCACTCTCATTCTCATTTTTTTGAAATACCGCTCTCATTCTCATTCCCCTTCCCATTATTAAAATAGTAAACCATTGGGCCGTAAACAGGCCCATAAATTAAAAATTATAAGGCAAAAGGAAAAGTCTAATCCCGGCCGGCACACGCACACGGCGTAGATACGTGTCGGACGCACGAAAAATCCAGATCAGAATTAAATTCTGCCAAAGTTGACATCACACGAAGAAAAGGATCGATCCAAAGAGAGAGAGAGAGAGAGATCTAGAAGAAGAAGAAGATGGCATTGCAATGGCTGATTCTGTCGTATGTGGTGGCCGCCGAGGTAGTCATCGCCGTCATCTTAACCCTCCCTTACCCTATGATCTTGAAGAAACGCATCGTCTCACTTGTCTCGCTCATACTCAATCCTGCCGCTTCCATCGTCGCCTTCGCTGGATTTCAACTCCTAGGTAATCGCTTCTCTCTCTCTCTTAGATCGTCGAATTGCTCAGTCTTTGTTGTTCGGAATCGATTTGGTGTTTATAGTTTCGAGCCGGTGAGCGATTTCGGTGACTTATCTCTGTTTTCCAGATATTTACTGGAAGAATGAGCATAGGCTAATGTGCTCCTCTGAAGTTTGCACTGCTACAGAGCGTGATCGTTACGAGAAATCCGTAAGTACCATACTACCATTAGTACAACCTTGTAACTTATGATCCTAGCTTTATCTTTGATACTAGAGTTGAAGCTTGTTTTAGTTCATATATACTATCTTCTTGATGAAGCATTATGATAATGTGAAATCATCTGAGGATTGAGCCTACTTGCTTTAAGGTAATTGAATAAATGTATATATAGATGTCTCGATATTGTAACAACAAATGAATTCTCAGTAGTAGTACTACCAATGGCAGATTTGGTCACAGACTCACAGGGTTAGTCTTAGTGCTTTATTTTGGTCTATTCTCAAGCTCGTGTGTCTATAGCTTAACTTAGCAGCTGTTAAGAAGCTAGAAGATGTTGCAATGATTCTTATTTTGGTGGAAACATCCGGATGTCTTTTATTTGATAGATTCGTCTGAAAGTATTGAGTGCTCTATTCATCTTATGCAATGTTGTTGTGAATATGTTGATGGTCGATTGTTGTATGAGATTTTACCACTCCAATTGTCTCTGTTTCTTGATACATCGTTCTGAGCATCTTTAGTTTGCCTCTCTGGATTGCGCAGTTTCGGTTCTCTTTCCCTAAAATGTTTCAGCTCAGCTTGCTTACTAGTTTACTTGTGTTTCAGATTTACAAGGCTCAGCGAAACGTGGTTCTGTGTGCTGCTGGGATCCTTCTCTACTGGTACGTCATCAACTATCTCACACCGCACACTTCACTGTTCACACTTATGTTTTTGACTGATATTCTCTCGTATTCGATTATAGGTGCATCTTCCGCATCTGCAAGTACAACAAAGACCTTGAGCGTTTGGAGGAACTAGAGAAGAAATACAAGGAAGACTAGTAATCTCCCCGAGTCTCGGAACCTGGTTCTTCTGTTACAATATCACCTCGGCTTGTGAGTAGTCCCAACACCTGAATGAGACCATGATTTATCTCACGAACATCTTTGCACAGACCTTATTTGTGTTTAACTTTGCAACTTTGATTTACTTTTCTGAGAAACAGCAGGTTATGTTTATTTCATGTCCAGAATGCACATTGACAGATTAGCTGTTACGGGAAATCTAAGACAATTCCGAGTAAAATTCGCAAAAAAATCCGTAGATTAACTTGGCACAATCCTGCCAGAGCCAGGCCAAGCTTGGCTTTATAAGCTTAGAATGTCTAATCCGGTTTCTGTTGACCAATTTTGTCTATTCTGAATCAGAGCGAACCAAATGTATTAACTGCATACTGGTCTTGATCTAATTGTACTGCACCTGGCTAGAGCACTAACAACTAAAGCCATACCTAGACCAGTCTAAATAGCTGGAGTGGATCGGTTAGTCCTTTAGAATTACGAGGAGATATGTAACCACAAGGTCATGACCCCCCGCATTAAGCAAGTAAACGTCATTGTGAATGTGATACCAATCTTGAAATGAGTGGAAGACCAACAGAAGAGCAACCCGGTTAAGTATTGACTAGACAAAAACAACCGTTACCTATCATTGGGCCTTCAATCCCTACGACACGGCCCATTTGAACATTTTCTTTTCTCAAGATAAACATTAGATTTAAGTATTTTAACGCGATGATTAAATAATACTTATACGGGCAAGTGTATAGTGACACTACACTGACAAGTTACGTGGCGTTGTATGAGTGGTTATAGCAGCTTCGTCTGCTGTTAACCTTTGTCCGAAAGTAACACCATGTCGTGACATAATAATTAATTAGAAGTATGTGGTCCAATAGGAACACCATGTCGTGACATAATTTGTTATACTATTAAATAATCAAAACCCAATCATGAACGAGCACATAATGTTTCCCCTAATATCCACTTATAGATAACAATTAATTAGATTACGTGCGGAACCAAATTTTGGATATTCCTAGAAAATAACTTGTAGTTATTTTTACCCCAAAACTCAAAACCACAACTTTGTAACTAAAAACTCAAAACCTAAACATAGGGTTTTAAATATATGTCATTTTAGAATTTAGAATTTACCACAAACAAAACCAAAATCTCTGAGATTCATTCAGAAACAAAAGAAAAACGAGAGGTGGATGTCAGAATTTTCAGACCATGAAAAAAACCAAACAAAAAAAGATGCGGCTACTGGTTGGAATATCCCTTAGCATCTCTAACCGCACCTTTTTCTTTTCACCTTTAATTTATTTTCGGTTTAAAAAGCATCTTCTTTCTCCCTCCCTTCCTCATCATCGTCTTCTTCACCATTCTTCTTCACACCAAAATCATCCAAATTCCTCATCTCTCTCTCTCTTTCTCTCTTATATACAGAGAGATATACAAATCGAATACACAGATTTTTGTTTCCGACAAATTTGTTTTGAGGCGTGATCGATAATAGTTATGGATTCTCGTCGATCGTTAATGTCGAATCTGTGTTTGGTATTATGCATCTGCGTCACCGTCGTTGTCTCCAACGGTGAGCTTCAGAGATTTATTGAGCCGGCGAAAAGTGACGGTTCCGTTAGTTTTATTACCATCGGAGATTGGGGTCGCCGTGGCGACTATAATCAATCTATCGTCGCGTATCAGGTTTGGAATATTCTAATAAGATACCATAATCTTTTATGTCCCTCGTACATACAACTATTAAATTACTAGTTTAATTTAAATTTATTCATTTTTTTGTATACAGATGGGAAGGATTGGAGAAAAGATTGGTTTAGATTTCGTGGTATCTACTGGAGATAATTTTTACGACAATGGATTGTTTAGTGAATACGATCCTAATTTCAAAGAATCTTTCTCTAATATCTACACTGCTTCAAGTCTCCAGAAACAGTGGTACAGTGGTAATAATAATTTACTAAAATATTCTCAACTACACTTTTGATATCACGTTTTTGGTGTGTGTTTTGCTAATCAAATCTTGTAAAAATGCAGTTTTGGGAAACCATGATTACAGAGGAGACGCAGAGGCTCAGCTAAGCTCTGTTCTTCGAGAAATCGATAGCCGTTGGGTTTGTCTCCGATCATTCATTGTAGACGCAGAGTTGGTCGAGATCTTTTTCGTCGATACGACTCCTTTTGTGAAAGATTACTACACTGAAGTAGACCACACATACGATTGGCGCGCGGTTCCATCTCGTAACACTTATGTCAAGTCTCTCCTTCGTGACCTCAAAGGTTCGTTAAAGAGATCCAAAGCAACATGGAAGATTGTTGTTGGTCACCACGCGATTAGAAGTATTGGACATCATGGAGACACTAAAGAGCTTAACCAAGAGCTTCTTCCGATTATGAAAGAGAACGGTGTTGATCTCTACATGAACGGACATGATCATTGTCTTGAACATATCAGTGATGAAGATAGTCCTATTCAGTTTCTCACTAGTGGTGCTGGTTCCAAAGCTTGGAGAGGAGATATTAACCCTGTGACCAACAATCCAAAGTCTGTGAGATTCTATTATGATGGTCAAGGTTTCATGTCTGCTAGATTCACTCACTCAGATGCAGAGATTGTCTTCTATGATGTCTTTGGTGAGGTTTTGCACAAATGGGTTACCTCTAAACAGACTCTTCATTCCTCTGTTTGAAGATAAAGCCTTAATAAAACTGGATTTTCCTTTGTAATTTTGTAAACTACATTTTAAATTTTTGTTAAGTCCTATTGCAGGCTTCCTGCTTAGTTTAGCATCCCTATTTAGCTATAGCTATAGCCTATTCCATTACAATAACATATGAAATGTACGATCTTTTTTCCTCGAATTTTGATACAAACTGTAATGATTCCCCTTAATGGGTATCTTCTTAATGTTACATTAGTTAGTCAATTGCAATACATTACAGACCATTCTAGTTCAGCACAAATTGGTACCTTGCATCTACATGGCTCTCAACATCCCAAAGGAAAGACCCGAAAGTTACAGCTTCCAAGACGAGCCTCTTCATTCCTCCAAAGCTGATCTTTATCTGTTCGTCCTTCGACGAATCAACCGTGCCATCAGGTGATATGACTATCTCAGGCTTACCAAACAATGCCTCGGTGTGCTTCTCGATGATCCCAACTGCTTCTCTTGATCTTATAGTGGCGTATTTCTGAAGAGTCTCCCCATCAAACGACATCACGTATGTCCTTAACCGAGATGGTTTGATCTCGCTGCCAAAGCCCTTGGGGCTAACACCGCCCGCAAATGAACCAACCTCTGGGTGAGAGGATACAGTCTTCTTTGTCACCTCCTCTGCTTGTTCAACGCTCGTTTTACTATCATCTAACCCACCAGGAAGAATCTTCATCGTCTTCTCAAGCTGAAACCTTTGGTCCACCCGCTTCAAGAAATATCCATACATGACAGAAGCAGCGTAAACTTGTCCAACTCTGAGTTTGCTTATCTCTGCAACTGAAGTCAGGTCACCCATCCTGCTTCCGAGGATTAAGGCTAGATGGTTGTGAATCATCTCATACATCTCGGTCGAGTGAAGCCTCTCAAGTTTCTCTACTTTGGTCGGCCAAGTATCAACCCGGCCAGACGGATCTGATGGGCTGATTGATGGTATAAGCGATACGTCAGCTTCCATGAACTTTTGAACCACCAATGCATACAAAATCTCTTCCAATGTCCTTCTTCTCTCGTTTTCCTTCAACTCGGCGATTCTCCTAAACACCAAAAAAACCAATTCTCATTCAGCATCAAACTCCCATCTTTTTGTCTCTTTAGTATATATACAAGCTTTAAGACTAACTAGTGGACCAACCAAACTGTTAGTGACTGAAGTGCCGAAACAAACACTAACACAACTAATCAAATAGTCCTCATGGTACTACACTAACAGTCATATCTGTTGCACTTACTACTTGAAGCAAGATTTAGATTAAAACCAATGAAAGTTGGCAAGAATTCGTTGCATATTTTCAGGTACTTGACTCCATGCATAACTGTCTTTAGGAAGCTACTTTGATTTTACCCTGTGTAATACTAATTCTAATCTACTAGTGTTCAGTAGATTGTAGCAAACCTGTAGAGAACGATGTCAGTTCCAGGTTTTGACGATGCATCCTTGTTCTGTCCCTCAGAATCACGATCGGTTTGGAGCTGCTCAAGCTGCTGTTCAACAGCTGCAGGTACAAGATGAGGATGGCTCACCAAAATCTGAGACAGAAACTGACCAGCAGGAGACTGTAGCTCAAGCGGAGCGATCGGTTTGGATGATGAACCAGAAGAGCCATCACCATCACTAGATGCTGCAGCTCGAACCACAAAACTTCTTCGAGTTTTAGCAGACGTTGTTAAGCTTTGCGATGGTCTTGAGACTCTAGAAAACGCGTTTTGCTGCAAGCAGATCAAAAACGATTCGAAATGATCAGTTAAGCGAAATTAGACTAAGTAATCAGACATATCTCTACCACAAATCCCAAAAAAAACTTCCAGGTTTTTGATCACAGGATTGGGTTAATTGGATCAAGAACAAGAGATTGAGGACATACCTTGGAACGAAGTTGAAGTTCGGAACCAAAACGCGTGAAGCCAGGTCCACTGGCGGTAAGGAACATAGATCCAGAAGCGTTGTCGGAAGTTCTACGCGGTAAAACGGGAGATCGAACGAAACTCGCCGTTGCAGCGTCCATGTGTAAGAGTAGAAAGAAGAGAAATCGAACTTTTGGTCGGAGAAAAGAGATAAGAAGGAGAAAACTCTAGAAGACCGAGAGAGAGAGATTAATTTCGAGAATGGTGATCAATCGATATTATTGGTAAACAGACTTTTTTTTTGGTTTGGTTCTTTGAAATAATTGGAGTCTCATCTGATTATTTATATTCTTAGAAATGAAATAACTAGCGAAAATATAATATTTGTGACCATGAAAATTATACGAGGCCGTGGTCTTTGTGTGTGTCCTTCGATCATTGGATGTTCAATACAGATATTTTATTAAATCGAATTATTCTTTTTGTAGCGTCATTTACAGATCAAATACAATAATCAATATATATATTCTGATGTAGAGAGTTGGCAAAGAACTTGGTGAATCTTTGCGGTCGTTTTTAGCTACAAAACACATTTTGTTTCTATATTTAGCTGCAATCAAGAGGTTGTTATAAAATTGGGTGATTTAGTATAGTAATTTGTTCTAAGCTGGCAAAGATAATTTTTTACACGTTTGCAAAATATTGTAAGCCTTTAATTCTGACAATTCTAGAGGAATCTAGGTGTTTTAACTTTTTTACTCTAATTTTTGGCTACGCAAACTAAACGAGAAAAGTAAAGAGTTGTGGTCAAACTAATAAGAAACGATCAGAGCCACCAACTACTGCTGTGTCCATTCCCATTAACACGTGTTAGATTCGTGTGATGCATGGGCTACAGGGCCCACTAGTCCATTTGAAACTCTAGTTGGGCCCATAAACTCATATCTGTAGACACAACCTTAGCCTGACGGTGGATTCCGTTACGTGTTCGCAATATACGGAAACAGATATCTTGAGTCGGCGTCTGTAATCCAACTTTTGTACTTGACATCCAATTTAGTCATAAAATGATCGCCCTAAAAACAAATGTATTGGTTGATACTTGATAGAGACTCTTATCTTAAAACTTTACCCAACTCGGCTAAAACTAAGCACATAAAAATGAAGAAGAGAAATTTGTTACTACTATAAACAACGATTAATGGCTTCTTAGATGGGTCTATTATTGTATTTTGAGACAATAGCTAAGAAGTTCAATTATTTTCACATGGCATAAAAGTTGTAACCGACCAATTATCATAACACACTCATCTCTTGTTAAATTTCTTCTTACCTTACACTTTCTCGCGTGTTATCTTCTCTCTTCTTCTATTAAACTCGCCATTATCCTTGAGTTGCAATTTTCCAGATTGAATCTGTAATCATGGCATCCATGAGTTTCGCCTTGACTCGTTTCTCTGGACTCACCGCTAAAACCAGCTTATCCGCTGACTTTGATCCCTCCTCTCGCCGGAATTTTCTACCACCGAGTAGAGTTGGTCTTAAGATCTCTTCTTCCTCCGCAGAATCGGAGCCTGATCTTAGTGTCACCGTAAATGGTCTGAAAATGCCTAATCCATTCGTGATCGGGTCGGGTCCACCCGGTACTAACTACACCGTCATGAAGCGAGCCTTCGATGAAGGCTGGGGTGCCGTCATCGCCAAAACCGTAAGCTTCTCGACCATATTCAGCTTTGACTTGAGATCATAGTTTCAGTTTTAGATTGAATCTGTTCTGCATATGTAATCGTTGACTAAATTGAATTCGAATTGAGATTTTGCTAATCATAGTACCAAGAACAGAGGATTTGGGTGTGTATGATTTAATTTGTGATTGGATGATTTAGGTATCACTAGATGCAGCTAAAGTTATCAACGTGACACCTAGATATGCACGGTTACGAGCTGGATCCAATGGCTCAGCCAAAACAGATGTAATTGGGTGGCAGAACATTGAACTTATTAGTGATCGACCACTTGAAACCATGCTTAAAGAGTTTAAGCAGTTGAAAGAAGAGTACCCTGATCGGATTCTTATCGCTTCGATCATGGAGGAATATAATAAAGCTGGTTGGGAAGAGCTTATTGACCGTGTTGAGCAAACGGGTGTTGTGAGTTTTCTGATGTTCGTGTTCCCCTTGTTAGATGTTTAGTATATATGTTGAAGAGATTGTTGTGTTTGTAGGATGCTTTAGAAATCAACTTCTCGTGTCCTCATGGAATGCCAGAGCGTAGAATGGGTGCCGCTGTTGGACAAGATTGTGCGCTTCTTGACGAGATTTGCGGATGGATTAATGCTAAAGCTACTGTTCCAGTATGGGCTAAGATGACTCCTAATATCACTGACATAACAGAGGTGTGACATCTGATCTCTCTCTGTACATCGCCTTGTGTTTCAACGTTCTTGAACACTAAATTTCCTTTTGATAGTCCCAGTCTTTTAGATAACCAGTTTGTAAAAGAGCATATCCTAGTAGGAAATGAAAAGCTTTCGATTTTAAAGCTGTGTTATTGCTACTATGTTTTGGTGCTTTAACCATGTTCCTTGTCCTTTTTTTCTTTTCTTTGAATAGCCGGCTAGGGTATCTCTAAAATCAGGATGTGAAGGAATTGCAGCCATCAATACAATCATGAGTGTAATGGGAATTGATCTGAAAACGCTGCGTCCTGAGCCATGCGTTGAAGGGTTAGCTATATAGTATACTTATAATGTCAAAGTTAAGCAACTCTTCGTAGTGCATAACAAAGGATATTGCTACTGTTTTGCAGTTACTCAACTCCAGGAGGATACTCTTATAAGGCCGTTCGCCCAATTGCGCTCGCGAAAGTGATGAACATCGCCAAAATGATGAAATCTGAGTTCAGTGATAAAGATTACTCGCTTTCAGGTATTGGAGGTGTTGAAACTGGATATGATGCCGCGGAATTCATTCTACTCGGAGCCAATACAGTACAGGTGACTTAAAACTATACACGATCCTCACTTTTTTTTCTTGTAGACTCTTGTCCCTGAGTTACCCCTTTTTGTTTAAAGGTATGCACCGGTGTGATGGTACACGGCTATGGTCATGTGAAAACACTATGCGCCGAGCTTAAAGATTTCATGAAACAGCACAACTTCTCGACGATAGAAGACTTCAGAGGGTAACAACACGTTTTCTTTTAGGCTTTTATATCCTTCTTTTCGCATACTTGCTTGTTGAGCCAATTTCGTCGTCGTTGTTTGTTGGCTTAGGCATTCGCTTGAGTACTTTACAACACACACAGATTTAGTTAAAAGACAGAAAGAAGCAATTGAGCAGAGAAAAGCAGAGAAGCGAGGTTTGAAATCTGATAAAGATTGGACCGGAGATGGGTTCGTGAAGGAGACTGAGAGTATGGTTTCTAACTAAGTTAGTACCCTCCTGAAGTGATGATGGACCAAATGTTTCACCAACTTCGTTGACAACCAAATCGTAAAGGCTTTTCCTTTCTTTCTATCGTTTCACTTCGACTTCTTAAGTCTCACTTGAACAAAAATAACTCTTTTAAGTTTATGTATGTTTTAATTTCTTCTCGTTCTGTATCATTTGTAATGTATCAGTGACCACCATTTCTTGAAAAGTCAATATCAAAAGCCAAATAAAACAACACAACAAAGGTATGCCATTTAGTTTTTTAAATGTTGTTTTCACATAATTTACACGAAAATACTGCCTTGTTTGAAGTCATGGATAATTGCCATTATAAGGTTGTTTGTCTTTCAAACGCTTGTACACATTGCAGCTACAAGAGAGAGCATTAAAGTGAAAACGATTAACACTAGAGCAAAAGTTCAACTCATGCCAAGAAAGCAAGTAAAAAGGCAACAAAATAGGATTTATGACAAATTTCATTAAGGAAGAAAGTAGAAACATTGTGTAGGCAAAAAGACAAAAGTGTCAACTATTTGATTTATCACAATGATAAACTTTTACAGTCATTTAACACAAAACTCCTTTTATTTCGTACCTAACTAGGTTATTAGGTTAACGTGTTCATCAACCATTCTATTTTTACTGATTTAATCCATAAATATCTCCAAAGTATCCACAATCAATATCTACTCAAAAACAAATTAAATATGTGAAGATTCGGAATACTTGCCAAGGAATTTCTTAGTTTTTTTTTTTTTAAACTTGGAATTTCTTAGTTGTTATGAAATGTATTATCAACTGATGGCATGTTTTTACGACTTGCACTCATTCATAAACTAGGGCGGTACCCGCGTCCTGCGCGGGAATACATGTTAAAAAAAAATGAAATGCATAACAATTTCATAAAATATAAACCTCATTTCATAGAGGATATTCAAACAAAGTCTTATAAACCAAAAAATCATTTCATAACAATGCATAACTTAAATAGAAGAGTTGAGAGGAACTTAAATAAAATCTTACCAACGATAAACGTAATGCATAATAGATTCTAAACTTAATTTCAAAACTAAACATTATGCATTATGAGTAACAACATTGATTATGCTTGGTATCGGAGCAATATCATCGAAATAAAGATCTTTCAATATCAAGGAGATTTCAAATGTTTTATCTCATACACGGCTTCCTGCTCATAATACTTAAGATCCACCATCTTATCTTTGAGTCCCCGCTTCTCATTACGAATATTCTATAATTTCTCGCATGCTTTTTGATATATTTTGCGAAGCTATGTATAACGGGCGGAATTAACCATATATAACAAAAAAACACATAAAATCTATCACCTAAGCATTTATATATTGTTCAAACCATAAGCGTTTAAACGCTGACCATTCACATTTGATGTGTTACACAAAATGCATAGGCTAGATGTAAATAGTTGAAGTAATTAATTTGTCGCGGCCTTTTTCTCAATTAGAAATAAAATATTCTCCGCCATTTCATATAACAACTTGATCGCTGACCTTCCACTTGATTTTTTTTAATTTTTTTATCTCTACTTAAAATGTTTGAGAGATATGAGCTAATTGTTAGAATTGAAACAAAACCATTTAAAACTCGTGTCTGTTAATTTTTTCAGAAAACACAAGTATCTTCTACCGATTTAGAAAAACAAAATTAATTAATTAATTATTAAAGTATGTATCATACCTAGTTTTATGAACCTAGTTCTAAATTCTTAAATGTGAACACGAAACACAAAAGGATAAAAACTTTTATCGGATTGTATAACGAAACTACATAGCTTTTATATATTGAATATTGCATAGATGAATTTTTGAGTGTCTTTGTACTGGTTAAGTATATTTCACCACTCACGGAGAACATGTACACATCATCAAAAATTAGAACATGTTTTTCTTCTTCTGTAAACTTCAGCATCTCTGCCCAAAGCCGGAATATAGAATCCTTGAATGCATCTTCGCTTGTTGAGTTTGTCACACTGAACAATTATATTGTATAGATACGTAAAACAACCTCGCCTCAAGAACTTCTCAAAGTGTACTAACTCAACATCTTCGCATGTTGATCGATGACCTTCCACTTGATTTGTTTTATTCTTGTCTCTACTTAAAGTGCTTGAGAGATATGAGCTTATTGTAAGAATTGATACAAAACCATTTAGAACTCACGTAAGTTAATTTTTTTTGAAAAAAAAATATCTTTCACGATTTAGAAAATAAAGTTAATTTATTAATTATTAAAATATGTATCATACATAGTTTTATTAATCTAGTTCTACATTCTTAAATGTGAACACTGAACACAAAAAGACAAATGCATCTTCGCATGTTGAGTTCGTCCCACTGAACCATTCGATTGTATAGATACGTAAAACAGTCTCGCCTCAAGAACTTCTGAAAGTGAATCAATCACATACATACATCCTTCTCCCGCGCAAGAACAAATGGTTGCAATTCTCAATAGAAACATATAAGAATTTGAGAGTTAAAAAATATGTTCCCAAAATAACTTAGCACATAATAACTTATATATCAAAAAAGTACAATCAATAAAGTGGTGGAGATTCAAAGGCTTGAGAATGAATCACTCCCCCAAACATATATGATTGTTTGGGCTAATAAAAGCTTGATTTAACCTAGCCAATTACTATTACAAATTTTCTAATTTTACTAACCTATATAAAGTACTAACGATGGTATAGATTCATAAGATCATATACACGTGATTCCAGCCCTTTGTAGTCTCCAACTTTTTCTGGTGTATTGTGCCCACCAATTAAAACTATTTTCATCACAAATTCTATCATGTCATCCTCAACCAAGTTGTCTTTGCCAAATTCTAAAAAAAATCAAAACACAGAATTCCAAAGGTAAAAAGCAATGAATGAAGAATATTAATTCTATATCAACATTTCGATCAAAAAGAATTGAAACATTTTATTCTCTTAGCTTGATTTAACCTAGCCAATTACTATTACAAATTTTCTAATTTTACTAACCTAATTAAAGTACTAACGATGGTATAGATTCATCAGATCATATACATGTGATTCCAGTCCTTTGTAGTCTCCAACTTTTTCTGGTGTATTGCGCACACCAGTTAAAACAATTTTCATCACAAACTCTGTCATGTCATCCTCAACCAAGTTGTCTTTGCCAAATTCCAAAAAAAATCAAAATAAAGAATTCCAAAGGTAAAAAGCAATGAATGAAGAATATTAATTCTATATCAACATTTCGATCAAAGAGAATTGAAACATTTTATTCTCTTAGCTTGATTTAACCTAGCCAATTACTATTACAAATTTTCTAATTTAACTAACCTAATTAAAGTACTAACGATGGTATAGATTCATCAGATCATATACATGTGATTCCAGCCCTTTGTAGTCTCCAACTTTTTCTGGTGTATTGCGCACACCAGTTAAAACCATTTTCATCACAAACTCTATCATGTCATCCTCAACCAAGTTGTCTTTGCCAAATTCCAAAAAAATCAAAATACAGAATTCCAAAGGTAAAAAGCAAGGAATGAAGAATATTAATTATATATCAACATTTCGATCAAAAATAATTGAAACATTTTATTCTCTTAGCTTGATTTAACCTAGCCAATTACTATTACAAATTTTCTAATTTTACTAACCTAATTAAAGTACTAACGATGGTATAGATTCATCAGATCATATACATGTGATTCCAGCCCTTTGTAGTCTCCAAATTTTTCTGGTGTATTGCGCACACCAGTTAAAACCATTTTCATCACAAACTCTACCATGTCATCCTCAACCAAGTTGTCTTTGCCAAATTCCAAAAAAAATGAAAACACAGAATTCCAAAGGTAAAAAGCAATGAATGAAGAATATTAATTTTATATCAACATTTCGATCAAAGAAAACTGAAACATTTTATTCTCTTAGCTTGATTTAACCTAGCCAATTAGTATTACAAATTTTCTAATTTTACTAACCTAATTAAAGTACTAACGATGGTATAGATTCATCAGATCATATACATGTGATTCCAGCCCTTTATAGTCTCCAACTTTTTCTGGTGTATTGCGCACACCAGTTAAAACCATTTTCATCACAAACTTTATCATGTCATCCTCAACCAAGTTGTCTTTGCCAAATTTCAAAAAAAAAAATCAAAACACAGAATTCCAAAGGTAAAAAGCAATGAATGAACAATATTAATTTTATATCAATATTTCGATCAAAGAGAATTGAAACATTTTATTCTCTTATGAAAATCGCAACCTTTCAAGTATATAAACTGTGTTCACATATATCAAAGATCTTGTATTCTTATATATAAAAAAACAGATACATGCAATTCTGTAACTATAAATAGTAACATAAATAGATACCAAATCTAAATAAGTTGAAAATTGAAATGTATAAAATTCTATAAATGTATACACAAAGCAGTACTCAAGAGCACACAAAACTCAAACTCTCTAGTAAGAACATTTGCAACATTGGCTCTTACGTCTTCGAAGAATCTTGTGTTGTTCTTCTTAGGTTCCTTCTTCATGATCACATTATCAAAAGACAACCTTACAAAGTCAAGCTCAATCCTTACTACGAATCACTTTGTCCCGGCTGTCAGAGTTTCATCATGGATGGTCTCGTGGAAATCTTAACTCCGATCTCCACACAATCATCAGTTACATAAATCATTTTTAAATTTTCTTATACGAACAATTTTGTAAATGCATAATTAAAACCTCAGGAAAACATAATAAAGGACATCGATATAGTTTAAAGGCAAGCAAAATATAGCTCATTTTTATAAAGTATTAATTTAAAATAAACATATTTACAATTCCCAAACTAATACAATTAATAAAAAGAGGGAAAAAAACAAAATAATCATAAACTGAAAGTTGTAGACCCACATATGTCTTGTAGATCATAAAGTGAATCACGCCTTGTCGATGGATAATTGATAGACTCGTAGACTACACCATACGATCTGATATTTTGAAACACTCCTGATTGCGTAAACCTAGACCCTCTCATATTTCGAGAAAATATGTATTGAGAAAATTCATACTCGTTAGAAGATCTTGAAAATAAAATAACAAAAAACCATATATAGTTAAAACGATAATAAAATAAAATACCAAAAAGAGAAGAATGCTAAGAAAAAAAGCACAAATAAATCTCAAAGTACTACAAAGATATTTTCTATGTAAAGAAAAATCGTGAATCGAGACTAAGATCAAATCGAGATAGTAACACTTAGTAAGATAAAACATATCAAAGTATAAATTATGATCGAGACTAAAATCAAATCGAGATAGCCACACTTAGTAAGATAAAACATACCAAAGTATAAATTAGGTACCACATGAACAAACTCAACACTCACTGGGTTCAGAAACTTATCTAGACTCTTTTAAGAAACTCAAATCTATTTGTCATTAAAATTTATGAGAATCAAAATCTTAAAATTTTCAAGTAAGATGAATTAAAAAAAGGGAGAATTTAGAAAATAGGTTAAAAAACTTTTAAAATTAAGAAAATATACCACATTTTTTAAAATTAAAAAAATAGGTTAATCTTGACATTTTTAACCTTTTTTAAAGAAACAAAATTCAACACCCAATTCTCGTTACGGATACAACCATTAACATATTTTACAACGTATCAATCCATTCTCATTACATCCATTGCAGAAACGCCACAATTAGTGCTTCTTTGCTCTTGTTTTCATCTTCTGTTTTAATCAATCTTGGGTTCATGATCAAAATCGTGAGAGGCTTTGTGAATTCGTGATCATTGCTACTGTTTTTGTCTTTAGAAGACAATGATTTCTTCTAAGATGAGATGATGTTAGGATCTAAATAGATCAAAACGATTCTTCCGACATATATTTCCAAAGAAGTTACTTATGTTTACGAGACAATGAAATCCAATCTTCTTATATCCTCACGAATTCGTAAGATTCATCCAATCTCAACGAAAACCCATTAACAACAACATCTCAATTCACGATGGGTTTAGAGAAAGATTCCAAATTTACATCGGAATTACACTTACCGGTACGTGAATTGTCTTAATCGAGTTCATCGTCTTCATCGAGACCGTTCATTAGCTCCCATGTGTTGATAACTGAGCCAGGAGACAACAAGTCACGTGACTCTTCTGGTTTAGGTGACTTCAGGGAGATATGAGGTAATATTTGTTTGTGGGAGGAACAAGAAGTTGCGTCGATACCAACAAGGAGAAGAGAACCGTAAGTGGTTGATGTAAGAGAGAAGACGTGGTACATGTCTCCTTTTTTTACCGGTGGATGATGAATCGACGACATCGGAAATGAGAAAGCTCTCGGCACCGTCGTGAAAGACGACGAAGAGAATTGGGTGTTGAATTTGGTGGTGAATTTTTGTTTAGTTAGAAGGGGTTAAAAATGTCAAGATCAACCTATTTCTTTAATTTCAAAAATGGTGGCCTATTTTTTTAATTTTGAAAAAAATTTAACCTATTTTCCTAATTTTCCCTTAAAAAAAATCCCATATTATACATTTTAGGAAGATAATTAAGACGTTAACAATTGCTTAAACTACTCTCCATCTTTAGCAAGCAAGTTATTTGTGTGGTTGAGGACTCCATCAATATTCTTAAAGTTTTGGTGCTACTAAAATAAATATTTTTAAGCTGAGCTATTGCTTCCCTACTACTTTCTAAATTATGTCTTCATGTGGTTCCTTGACTATTTTCTTCTGCAAAGAAAAAAAAAAGAGAGAGCATAGTAAAAAGAATCACGTTCGAGCTGAGTTAAAAAAACAAAATTTCAAAGTAGCAAAATTAAAACCACAACCAAAGACATTCTCAACATATGTCCACTAAAATATGACTCAACTTTGATGTCGTTTCGTTTGCTCGGTTAAAATGTGAAACTATTTTCTAAATCTTAGTATTGATATATACTAATGTGTTTGGACCTTTTAGGTGTAATAGTGTAAAATATTTTGTTTTCTTTTGTTTGGTCGTTGCTTTTGTAATATGCATTAAAGTTTAATTCCCAGTTCTGATATTTTGTTTTATGCTAACGTGTATAGAAACTGGTTTGCATGTCTATATAAATATTTATCAATTTTTTCATAGGGTCATGAAGAACTAATCGAAATGAGTAGTTAGTAAGAACATGTTCACCAATTTTTTCTTGAAACTCCAATGCCAGATAGTTTTATGCAAGTTCAAGAACTGCATTCGTAGGAGGTTTTTGCAACAACTCCTATAAATCCTACTTTTGGCCAATACATATGTATACTGGTTCAAACGAAATAGTTTTACGAAATGATGAGAAAAACATATTTTATTGATCAATAGTGTCAAATTACAACATATTGATATTGAATGCCATCGTTGAAAGATCTTTGGGAGGTGGCCAGAATCCCCTTCTTTGTGGCCTCCCTTCCCTTTTTGGATCAAAGCCTTGATTCGGTTAATTGAGTCTAATTCTAAATTTAATTTTGGTCAGCAGAATGCTTTGCTTGACATGACAGATATATCATGTTTATTCTAGCAATTTGGTTTCTTGTATTGTTAGTTTTATAAAAGAAAAAGGAAACGTCCACAAAAAAAGGAGAGTATATATGGTTTAGATAACAAATCTTTTTCAAACATAAAGAGATATAAATAATATGAAGATATATCTTCTTAGATAAGCAAAACCTAAAAGAAACACATACATCGATCAACGAATATAACGAATTACTAATACATACCTCGATTAATTAAAACAATATACACATACAACACACAAATGGAAAGACCATACAAAATAGGGAATCATGTTATTATCCAGCTCAATAACCGGCCAAGGTGAATTTCTCTTCAACAATTGTGAAACATCCTTACACTAAATAAACATTAGAACTACTTGGAGCATAGTATAATTAAATAGTATTTTGGTATACTAAGGAGACAAACCTTGTCTCAAACCATTACAAATATATGTTACCATATTAATGGCAAAATCCAGCAATAAATTAATCTCTTAAGCATGCAAAATCAAACTAAATAAAAGTGAATATAACAAAATAAGGCACCGTAAACATGTTATGAGTTCATCTAAATTTACATCTATCGAGGATCTCAAAAACGAATTAAATAAGTTCTGAACACGAAAGCTTGAAGTTTATGATCCTTCTCCGAAACTCGTCAAAGTTTGCTCTCATATTTTTCTATGTCACTTACTTCGGACCCATCTCCTACATGAAATTTGTTTAATACAGAATTGATCTTGAGGATATCTTTCTAAAGACAGAAATTTTCTTTTTCTTAAAAACAAGAAAGACACAAATTTTCTCTTTTGATTCTTCATTCAGCCTACAAAATATCGAATCAAAAACTAACACTTAAACAACACAAGAAGCACATAATCAACGTAAAAAACAAAGATCTTGTAAGAGCCAACATGATACTAATCATACTCTCGAAAACAAATGCTCTTGGAATATACGATGTAGGAATCCACAATATAAGAGGAAAATGTTGCACTCTTTGCACTCCCCTAAAGGCGGGCCTGATTATACATAGACAAACAGTGGTGAATCTATAGCATGCGCATCAGGGACACTTGCCCACCATGGTTTATTTAATTCTTCTTAATTTTCTTTAAATAAATTGATATTTTTTAGTTAATTGCCCCAATGATTATACAAAAATTAGCTTAGTGCCTCCCATGAATTTTGTTTTTTTGCATTCGCCACTATAGACAAAGTTTAAATTATATGGAACTCGCAAACATAAAAAAAGAAACTGAAAGTTGCATGGTTGCTTTCATTGTTGTTTTCGCTTTTTCTTAGTTGCTTTCATATCTTTTCTGGACACGAAAATGTTGCTCAAAATCAAATATGCGAAAATTAATTTATCCGCTGCACAATAAAGTTTAAATCGTATATAATGTATCATATGAACAATTAACTTTTGTGAACAAAAAAAAGAAGAACAATTAACTTCATGGTTCATATATTTGTATCATACGTACAATACAAGTTTTGAAAGTCCAATTTTTCAAAGATAAACCTAAATATCAGAAGAAGGATTTGTCTCTAAATCTTTTATGTTAAAATGTAAAAGTAAAAATATTACGGAGAGCAAAAATTAATTCATCTCGTGTAGTTAATAAGTAGCATTTTCATTTGGGTTTCGCTAATAATGATATTTTTTAATATTGTTTCTTCTCATAATTTGGCTCAAAACAAAGATACTTTAGTCAAGAGCAATATTCTTGCCACTTGGATTTCTCATTTGTCAAAATTGAGAGCCAGATACTTTAGTCAATATATCTTTTCTCAAAAAAAATTCTTCGCTTACTACCATGATCTTTTTTATTATTCTCTTCTTCCTCCCTTCCTTGTCTATTTTAACATCTACACTCTTTTTGGCCGCATTTTTCTTCTGAATCAACGACCATGTCTTCTTCAAGACAAACTATGATATGATCGTTGCTATGATAAGTTCCATCTTCTTTCTCAGGTTCAATTCAAGTTCGAAATTGGCAAGGATTAACAAACTTTCCAATTAAATCAACAATAAAATTAAATACGTTAAACATACAAAATAATTAAATAACTAAAGACACACAAACAAAACAACGTGCACTAACTAAAGAATAATGTTTTGAAAGGTAAAAGTACCAACTAAAGAATCAGAACTTTGAAACCCATAAAAGTTAACGAAGTCAGAATCACAATTAAATGAAACCAAATCAAATTTGTTTTAACGTAGAAAGATGAACATACAACAGCGTCAAAACAAACTTATCCAAAAGATTATAGATTAGATAATCTTCTAATTATTGATATCATTCCAATTGCCTTTAAAAAGTTTTTATTTTTGCTAAACTATTGCCTTTAGAAAGTTTAGTAACAAACGTATCTAAAATCAAAATGGGCCTCTAAACAAAGAGTGTTATTAACAATCTAAAGTATTACATACAACGGCTTAAAAGAAAGCAAAACTTTCTCGGATAAACATTACGCCAATAATAATTAGAGGAATTCAAATTTGAAACACCTGCCAACCATTATTATGGAGATTATTAATAAGAGATATATTAATGAGAATAAATGGAATCTATGAACGTTAGAGAAAATATGATCCAATAATTCAAAGAAGAAGAATCAAAACACACACGAAACATTTAGATGATATCCAGAGGAAGAAGATAGTAGATGATATCCGGAGGAAGAAGATAGTAGATATACCTAGGAAGAAAAAATAAATTGGATTAATAAATACTGAAATATCCAAGCTCTCAACTCGGCCGTTCTTAAAAAAAGATCAAAGACCTTAAAATAAAAATAAAAATAGTTAGGTTTATAAATATAAATTAATAAGAAACTAATAAAAATCAGTAAGAAACTATGAGGATTGTAAATTAACAATACAATTAACCTAACATGTCTTCATATTTTAATTTCATAAATAGAGATCAAAAACTATTAAATCAAAAGCATAAAAACCTTTTGAAGAGAAAATCACGGAAACAACATACCTGACCCATGATATATAATAGATTGGAGATAAAAAAACATGCGTCATGAAAATAAATCAGAAAAAAATCAATTAGAAAACTACAGCGATAGAAAAATGATTAACATGATTCTCAAAAAAAAAAATGATTAACATATAAACGTGTAAAAGAACATGGACTTAAGAAAGAAAGAACAATACGAAACATGATTAAATACAAACAAATTTAAAATATTATATTCAAAGAAAAACTCTTCCAGTTTTTAAACTGATTAACTTCGAGGATTAAAACAGTACTCGAAACATAATGAACATAAAGATTAGAGACACTAAGAAAACATGATCAAAGATAATTAGTAGTAGCGTCTTTCAATTAAAGATAGTAATTGTAGAAGGCATTGAAAATCACATAACCAAAAAAATATTATACGGTGAATAATATAAACAAAGAAAATAAGATATAAAATAAAACCTCTAAATTTGTATGATGGGATAAATCTACGAATAAGAAAAGAAAAACATACACATGCAATACAACAACAAACAAATCATTAGGAAAAGTTTGCAAGAAGAAAACACAGAAAAAGATGAGAAACACATATAAATTTAATATTAAATCTAAAAGCTTCTAACAAAGCGAAAAATTAAAAATAATATGTAGCTGTAGAACACACTGGCTTGACGAAAACATTAGGGCAATAGATGGAGATCTACCTGGAAAAAAAAATGAAAAACAACGGAAAATTCATAAGAAACGTTTAGAGACATTCTCAAGATGCAAAAAGCAGAGGAGAACTAAATTAGCAAACGTAAAACAAGAACAAAAAAAAATGATATGCAATGGGGGTGTGAAAAAACATGTATATATAGCAAACAAAATCTAGGGTTTTAACTATGGGATAATGATGGAATATTAGCATAAATTTAATAGTAGTATATATATAAAAAAATCTTATAAACTATAACAAATGGAATAACAGAATATAAGTATTGTTGATTACCTAATTAAAAAAAAACAATATTATCATTAGATATTATGGAGACTAGGTGATTACCCTCGCTACGCGAGAGTTAGTATTTCAATGAAGTTCATATAGTTTGGTTGTAAACGTTATTCATTATATCTTTTTGTCGTGGTGTTCGTTTTTTAGACAAAGTTACTACAATTTCATATTTAATATAAGATACCAACAAAAAATTCAAAACATCCTATAGACTGGAGGGACTAGTTTGTAGTTGGATAATCAGTTATAATGAATTTCTAGGAAGGAAAAACAGAATTCCATAACTTTATTAGGAAAATAAGTTCTCCATGCACTAACTAAAAAAGGAAGAATACAAGTCTTAAGATAGTAATGAAATTCGTTCCTAAGATTTTCTACCCATTCCTCGGGTAAATTCAATTATTCATCTTAAGTGTATTAACATGCTTTGCTTGACTCTCCTTGTTAAAAGCTACAACGTCGCTGAAGTAGTTGAAGCATGCTGATAGGGAAAAATCCAACAAATATAATAAAAACCATTTCGAGAGATTATCATAGATGCTAATCAAAGACTATTTCAATTTGGCATGCGTGCGACATTGCACAAACGTGTTCACCGTTTCGTTTGTGCTTTTTAATTGTTCCTCTTGGTTGATCCTAGCTTTTCTCCCACACTTTTTCTCTTGAATTTTGTTCTTAAGCGTGTCAATAGCTCAGACACAAACTAAGAAGCTGTTTTTCAGTGGCCTATAACACCAAAAACAAAACAAAAAAAAAACAAATCCAAAATCTTTAACATTGAGAACAACCATAATTGACAAAACTGGTGCAAAAGTTTAGCCTATTCATCAAGGTCAGAGACCTAGACGGTTTTCCGAATGATAGCTTTTTGCTGAGAAACGCATGGCCGAGCATTCATCCTCTGTATCCCTTGACCAAAGCTTTTCTTGTACAACATACAATCAGACAAGCGAACAGACGATATGCATAAAGATAAATAATTTTACAAGTATCCAAATTTTTCTTATAAATAAAAATATCTAAGTCGGAAGATCCACGACGCAAAGGAATAAAATACCTTTCCTTAGAGTGGTTTATCCCATGAGAAAACATCTACCAAAAAGACGAAAATAGAATTCGATTAAATTGAATCTCAATACCCCCCCCAAAAAAAAAAAAAAGAAGACGGGAGGAGACAATAGACAAAGAATCAAATGTGAAATAATAAGGTTTCTATGCTGAAACTAAGAAGTAACATACATAAACTAAATAGAGATAGCTTTGAATCGTTGAAAAAGTTAGTCTTTATAGTGGAGACGACGATAGTGGAGAGTGAAGGAGATAGTGGTGGGATTGTCCGAAAGGAGAAACACGATTGAAGCCCTGTCAAATAAGTATATAAGAGAAACTGTGAGGAGCCACAAACAAAACAACAATGAAATCCTTGCATCTACATACATCATGAAATTTACACAATACTAATTCGGTATATATAGATTGTTCACCTTTGAAAGAAAAAGAAACAAACACAATAAAACTCCAACCTCTTTAGTTCTAGCAGACATGTTGCACTATTCATGAGGCTTTTTACTCACCTCTCGTTAGGCACAAACTAAACCAGATTTACTCCACAAAGATTGGTCTAAGAAATACATATATGTCGTTTTAGATTCGAAATTGCTACAAACGGACAATTTACCTGCTGTAGAAGGCTTTGAAACTTTTACCTTAACCACCTACTCAAGAAGTGTCTGCAGAAGAAGATAAATACTCAGGAAGATGAACCAAGAACAGAGAACAATCTGAATAAACCCAAAACAAAACCCAAGGTTCAATAGAATTCCCGAGACGGATTCAAGAAGCAAGAAACATAAAATTCATAAGAACTTCAGCATTGTGAAAGGAGGTTGCATCCACTTTAAAGCCAAACCACAAAAACAAATAAGTCTGATTAAGAACACATTAATCTATCAAACCAATAACTCGTCAAATAAAACTCTTAAAAATTGACTAACTAACAAGAGAATCTTTCTCCTTTCTATGGACAACAGCGAGTTCGAGTACACACATTGCCTACAACAACAAACAATCATTTCATGGTTAAAAGAAAAGTCTTGTCTAAAAAGTGAATATTTCAAGATTGAATTGGAGTAGAAATTGCAAACCTTCATCATCGGAAATAAAATATCTTCCTTGGACAGTTGTTCTACAACTCCGCTCTTCTAAAAACATATATTTTCTGCAAAATTGAATAGAAATCTAAATAAAAGTAGGTGAAAGTTATGCACCTACCCTTGGAAACGGTTCTTGTCTCGGTCCCATTGCAAAAAATTAGTCCATGACCCTGGTCTGAGCATGAATTAAAGAATATGAGTTGCTTATGGCAAGCACTTCATTGTGACCATATCTCAAATATCTGTTGTAATTAAGATTATTCATATGAAAGGCATATTGGTAGGAGATAGAGATTAATATGCGTTAAAGAATCGTATTCTTTTACCTTGTTATTTGCAACAACTTGTCAATGCCCCAACTGAATCAACTATAGAGAGATACGGTATCTCAGATACCAACAATATAGTAGAACTTGGCCTTCTCATACAATAGCAAAAAATAACATATTTCCAAAAATATGAGATCATTCCAACTTATGAAAATATTTAATCCCACAAAACAAACCTGATAGAAAATAAACTGAAAAAGCTTTTCACTTTCTTCTTCTTGATCGTCAAAAGGTTATAAACGTCAACTCATCAACATCTTATATTGGCTGGTATATGTTGTTTATTGGCAATAAAAATGATATTAGTCATGTTACAATACTTAGCTTTACAAATAAATATGTATTGCTCACCATTTTCAGTTTATAAGGGAACTAGATCTCATCTTCAGCAAAAGCTTTTTGAGGTCTTTGCAATTCAAAACAAAGGGTTAACAACTCTCTACTTCAATGAATCCATTTATCAAAAGGCAGAAACCAAAAGTTGTAATTGCAAAAAAGAGAATTAAACGAAAGATCTAGAAACTACAAGGTCTTGGCATAAGAACCGTTGACATCTAGGTTTGCAAAAAGTAGCGACTCACTATGCTTGCGTCGTTCTTGTCTTTGTTCAATTTTCAAATCTGCAATAGGTAGGTACAAGTTAAGAAAAGCACTTTGGTCATGGTGTTATGAATGCAAAATTGACCCACGAAACTTGGACAATATGAATAACAATTAAAGCGCATCAAGTAAGGCATGAGAGAGAGAAATCACAAGTACAGACCATATAAACTGCGTTTACATGTAAATCCACATGTTCGATAGATGACGCAGGGAGGAATCGGATTACAAAAGGATGGTTTGTGAGCTTATACAGATTTGTGGCCCGACCAACCTCAAACCCTCCAGTGGAACCTTCTTTTAAGAGATTGTGGTATGGAGAGAGGGAAGTTAGTGTATCGAAAGAGTGAATGTAAGAGTTGAGACTTTGGAGGAATGGAGTTGCTTACCTTATCGTCCAGGAATAAGAGAACTATGCCGGCAGAGGCAGCGTCGGGGACGATGTTTGATGAGTACCAGAAAGGGAGTAGCGGCAGACGATGTGTTTACTGGTTCGACCCGACCGTAATTCGTCAAAGGTGACGTAGTTCTGGTCTATCTCTGACATTGTCGGCGAGCTGTTTTTTGGAGGTTGATTATTTGGGGAAGCGTTGGTAGGTTCCCGTGTTGAGCGAGGGTTTATAAGTGTGTGTGTAAGCATGAGCATTAAAGAGACGTCTCGTGAAAGCATCTTAGGGAGGCGAGACATTTGCGATTGAGGGTGTGGGGTGAATTGATTGAGGTGGTTCAGAGTAACGGTTGTTGTTTGAGCTTCTTCCATGAAGGAGTTGTGGTGGGGATTTGAGCGGTCAGCGGAGGAAAGGTTGAGGAAGAAGACCAAAGGGGGTAGATACATGGGCCAAGATATTTGGAGGCCCAAATTTGTTGTCTTTCAAATATAATTATTTTGCTTTTGCTTTCAATCGTTTTTTTAAATGAGGGTATTAATAAACAAAAATGATTGGTATATAAAGAAATGAGAGCAGACGTGGCACCCTCTTGGGAGCTAAGGTGGCATTACATGGAGAATGCCCTTACCCTTTCATATAGTAGATTTCCTAAGATATATCATATCAATAAATGACTAGTCAAAAATCTTATGTATTTTAGTAATAAATAATCATTCTTTTAATACATTTTCTTAATTTTGTAAGATTTAATTATTGATTTTGTGTATCGAATCGTTTAGGAATAAAATCTATTTCGTATTCGTATTCCATATTTATCTACTAAAAAAATTATGATAAATTTCCATAATTATCATCTCATAGATTTACATAAGATATTACGATTTAATTAAATCTACGGCTAATTCTGAAAACCTTATTCCAAAAACCCTAAGTCTCTTATTGCCTCTCTATAAATAGTCTTCCTCATCGGATGTAACCGTCCACCATTGTGTTTTTGTTTTTGTTTTTATTTTTAGGTTTTGCAATTTTGTTTATTGTTTTCTCTTCCTATCCTAATTGACATTGTTCTTATTTTTTTAAGGTTTTTTAATGTTCATTGTATCAAGGTTTGTTTACTAAATGATCACGTTTTTACTAATGGTTTTTTTCCCCTTTCTGTAGGTTTTGCCTCTTATAATACCACTTTTGCTAATGATCACTTCTTGCTAATGTTTTTCTGTTTTTATTCATACCCTTTTGCTAATGATCACGTTTTTACTAATGGTTTTTTTTTCCCTTTCTGTAGGTTTTGCTTATTATTTCTCCTCTCAATAAGGTTTGATCTCTTTCAATGTTTTGATATCTTTGATCTAATTTCTTATCGTTTCTTTATTGATATAAACTTTTGGTTTTTATGTGTTTATTTTCTGTTTGTATATTAGTTCTCCATCGAATCAACAAGGTATGATTTTTCTTTCGATTTTTGACTTGAATTTTTCAGGCTGGAGGAGTGCTTCTTGAGAATAATACAATACATAATTTACATCTCAAGTGAGTGTAGGATCGTAGATGAATGTTTTCTTTTTGTCTTGCTTTTTGTCTGTATATTTATTATCCATGACATGCTGAAGGGTGAGAGGAAAGAGAAGAATTTGCCAAGCAATACAAAATCTATGTTTTTATTTCATCGTCCTATCTTTTTTTGCAGCGCTCTTCGCCGGCACTTAACGTCAAAGGTAATGGTGTTTGGGTCATGAATCCTGTAAAGAATTATAACTTTTTTTTTAAAGCAAGCTTATTTGTGCTGAAATAGATTGTATTTGTTTGTTTGCAGTATATTATTTATGCATGTTTGGATTTATGTTAATATTTCGTAATTATATTAGTATGAGATCATACGGAGGCACAAGCTTTATGGCCACTCCCTTTTGCATAGGTTTCTGGTTAGTGCTTGCTTTTTCCTTCGTCAAATACTTATGTATTCTGTTTGGTTTTTTGCTATTGTTGTTGTGTGGCTGGAAGTTTTTGATTCTTAGAAAATTGATCTTCTTAGTCTTTGGACAAACATTGGCCTTTTAATTAATGAATGAAGAAGAATATTGTATGTATAGATGGAGAAGAGCAGCAACACAACCGAGGAAGAATCAAAGAAGTTGGAGAAGAGGATCAACACAACTCACGTTTAACTAAGATAAAGAAACATTCAAAACTATCATGACACGTAAGTTTTTTTCTACACTATATGCTTGAGTATTGATTTAAGCTTTCCTCAGCTCATAATAACCACTATTTAATCTGAATATGGCGACACTCTCGAGTTAATATCCAATGATATAAAAGTCATGGGATGTTACCAAAAACTATATGCCCAAGAACGAAAAGATGCAGAGAGAAGACTTTACCCTTTTCCCAATTTATGTTAACTCTATGTTTGTCATTTGGATACAAAGTCTGTCTTCTCAAGCCAACTAAATATCTCACAATTTATAATTTTTTCACGATTCCTAAAGCCATGCTAGAACATGGTCATCTAGATTTTTTTTATAATTTTTTTTCTGGATTGTTTTCAGCCATATGTGCCAGGACAACTGTGAAACCCATAAAAACAGTAAGATTGCAAGAGTGGTAAACTATATTCTCATTTGCGCATGTTATTTGAAAGATAGATTAGTTTCTTATAACTCAGCGCTGGTATGTTAATCAAGTAAAGTCTTTGATTAACCAATTATTAATTTACTTCACTTGCTGGATTTTTCATTTAATAGAGTAACATGTATTTCTAAATGTTTGAGACGAGCTTTGTCTCTTTAGTTAGCCACAATAGTTTTAATTAAATCCATGTGGAGTTTAGGAAAAGAATTTCAACCTTTGCGGGTTATGGAGCCTGATGACAACATGATTGACTATTCTGTAAATTATTTTTATTCGTGTGTTTCTCGATATCAAGGTATGTATTGGTAAAAGAGTTTTGTATTTTGTATGGTCTATAGTTCATAACCCTGGAACTTGGCATAAAAGGTAGCTATTTTCTCAATTCTGAAGTATGTAGAAATGACTAAGAAATGGAAATTTTATAATAGGATTTTATTTCAAATGTTGTCCATAGAGTGGGCTTAAAGAAGAAGATTCTAAGGAAGAATATCATTCAAGTGTAAGCAAATGTACGGTGGAAAGAGTGACATATTTTTTTTTCTTTGGTCACGAGAGTGACATATCTAGAAAGATTAATTAACATATTATGTAATATTGCATTGTTATTAGTTTTGTAACATTATAATGACAAAAAATATATTAGTTTATCAGAGTTAGCTTTTAAACAATCTTTGATCAAAAATAAAATATATAATATCATAAATTTTGTTTTCGTAAGATGTACAGATATTTATATATTTATTTTGTTATAGTCTTCGTGTTGTATCTTTTAATGTTTAGTTTTTCTCAAAACTGTAACCACTCACATAATAAAGATATTTTTGGTTTAGAGCTTGAGTTGACTATGATCAAATGTCAAATCAATACTCTTTGATGTCTTATGGAGAGAAAAAAAACTATACAACCAGTCCAAACTCATCATCGAATAGTTATTTGCTCAAAAAACGGAATTTGTGTGTTTAAATAAGATATATAGGTATTTTAATTAGTATATTCATAAACAAATATATCACTAATATAATAGATTTGTTAAATTAAAATATACCCATATGTATGAAGACCAACAAGAACTAAGAAAATTATTATATAAACTATATGTCATCCACTGGAACTGAAGAAATTCAGAAGAAAATATATATATTTTTACATTTAACACCCCAAAAAAAATTGAAGTTATATAATTGCATTGTTAAATAAATTTAATCAAAATTGCATTAAAAATTCGAGATAATAAAACATTATACATCATTTGTAATTGAAAAAAAAATTGTTTTGTGTTGAATGTAAATGCTCAATTAAAATACTATTTAATAAGTATATGCTCGAGAATGTCTTCTATACGAAAGCATATGCTCAAATCTTTTACGTAGACACAAAAACAAAACAAGAATCAAACGGACCTTATGGATGTTGTATGCGTGCTGATGATTTGGTTTTTTGGGAATGTGTGTGTTGATGTAAGCGCAAAAGTTGGAGAGGGAAGGGAGTGAGCTGAGAGGAACGATGAGGAAGAGAATGAAATTTTTTGACTTTAATTAAAGTGGATTGTGTCCCATTCATTCTTGGCATGTTGCTCTGCTCTGGCTAGAAAGTTTTATGACAAGCTTTTTTGGTGTGTGGTTAATGGCTGGAGATAGTTGATTTTAGGAGATTTACCCATGTCCAATGTTTCATTTTGGAAAAATGACAAAAACAATCAATGTGTACTTTTTTCTTAGTACTATTTTACCTTTCTATTAAAAATCTTGGAATTGGGTTGATGATATACTTGATATGGAATGATTTTTTTTAATTAAAATGAAGACTTAATGAAGAGAAATTGTGATGTTGGCTAACACTTTGCAAATAGAGGCCCTGCTTATTCTAATAAATTAATATATTTCTTTTTTTTTATTTTAATTGTTTCGAATTATTTAATCTCCGATAAAAAAAACTTAAAAACCTCACTTTTAAAACAAAAAGAAGCAAACTCAATCCATGAAGAGTTAACTTGTGTTTTGACACAAGTGTTGCTTCGAAAACATGTAAATTTGTATCTTCAAGCATATTCATATCATGTAATAAGTTTCTATTTTATTCCGAGTAAACTGTAACATACAATCTGTGTGGTTTTGGAGAGTTCAATAGCATAGTATCAATATCATATATTATTCATGGTTGTTTAAATAATAATTAGGAACAATGTCTTCATGTGTGTTTTGTTGTTAGACATTTTTATGAATTTTTTTTTAAAAAATTATCATTTTTAAACATATTAATAAAATTCTATTGAGAATATGAAATGAATGTCATATATTGGTTACTGTTTCGTCATTCGTTTATTTTTTTTTATTTTTGTAATAATCATTGTCCCCGCATGGACGCGGGTATAAACCTAGGATGCGGGTAAGGGACGAGGCACATGGGCTAGGTAACGACTATGTTTGTTAGTTGAAATAAGTAATAGACTTTATAATGAATGTTTAAATCGTAACTTACAATTTTAAAAGATTGCTTTTGTTATTTCTATCTCGCGCAATGCTGTTAAATGTTAGTTGTATGACTTAAATGCAGACCATAAGTCATACTCCCTCCGTTTCATAATATAATTTGTTTTGGCTAAAAGCATAAAGTTTAAATTTTTTTTATTTTTGTTAAATATATAATAAAAACAACTCAACCAATTAAAAATAAGACTGCATAATACTATTGGTCACACAATATTCAGTAAAGGTAAAAAGTGCATAGAAATATGAAAACAACTTATATTATGAAACAAAACTAAATCTCTAAAACAACTTATAGTATTAATTGTACTAATTGTCTTTTGTTAGTACAGACCATAAACCATAAGTACAAACCATAATTGACTTATGTTAAATGTTGTTGTATGACTTATGGTTTGTACAAATATATGTAGGTTTTCTGATTATATTGTTTCATATTATAGGTGCACGATTGTTTGTTGTTATATATTCTCGAACGTTTAATATCTTTTCGGGTTTTCCCAATATTATTTTCTATTTTTATGTTGCCAGATTCATTTTTTTTTTTTTTTGCTAGATTCATTTTTACTCTCATTTCTTTTATGCCAGTTGTTAATATAACGTTATATATTCGAAGTTAGTATGGCGATGCATTTAATTTTGTGTTTATTAACTCAAATAGTTCAACTAATCAAGTTAGGATATAGCATGAAAAAAACTCCGGCGGATGTCAGAAGGTTTGGAACGAAGAGGTCATTGAATCGTTTTGCCATACCTACACACACACAAAAATTCCAAAAAAAATAATTGACACTTTGATACCTTTTCCCATTTTCTATACGAATTTTGGGTATATAAATCTTTGATGATCGATCAGCTATACTAAAAGGATGTGTTGATAAGAGTATAATTACTTACAAAATTAGAATACTATTTTTAAAATTGAATCTAAAAATGATTAGATAATTGCACAAAAAATTATATTTGATTGTGATAATCGTCTTATAAAATTAGATCTTAAAAATACATACATGCGATGATTTACCTCTTCTTAATTCATGGAAAAATTACTTATGTATATGGTAAGTTGTTCTTAGACCGTGAGTTTGAAAGTAGATATTTTTCATGTTTAATTACCATGCATGTGATATTTATAAAATAAGTGTAATTGTTTTCTAAAATTAGATCTAGACGTTTTATATTCAAAAATAAAATAAATTTCAAAAATGAGATCTAAACATTTAATTTATTAAAGTAAATATTACTAATAAAAATAGAATATTGATTTCTAGAAATAAATATTAAAATTAAGATTAAATAATAAATTGAATATTATCAATCATAGTATAAATGGCATGTTCACATAATTTGTAATAACCGAGCACGCTGCACCAACACCAAATTCAGAAGCAAAAGCTAAAACTCTAAGGTAAGTTGAAATAGCCAAAGAAAAAGGGAAGACATGAATAGAGATGAGGCAAACCAAACCTGAAAAGTACCAGCAACCGTCGCCATTATTGTTCACCAAACCACCATTCAGCTTTCAAAGCAACACGAGCGTCATAGAAATTTAATGTTCACGATAAGATTTTGAAGTAAGAGACATGCTTGATATGAAGTAGAAAGTGAACGAGGAGAAAATAAAACATCTCGAGGCATATCTTTTGAAATTGGAGATGTTTGGATTCGACAAAAAAAAGAAGCTTAATTTAATATGTATTGTGTAAATCTTTATTTATATACCAGTGTGGGAGAATTACTACAGATATTAGCATGATAGCTTAGGGAGAAGCTTGAATTTGACAAAAAAAACTTGATCCGACATGTTTTTCATCGTATTGAAAAAGAATTACCAAAGATTATTAATTATAGATATATTATTTGGTTTTTAACAATGTTCAGTAATAAAAATTATGTTGAATGTAAAAAATTTAAATAATAATCGTAAAACATTGTTCTTTGTTAATCATGTCCCGCGAAGTTGCGCGGTTAGAAGCCTAGTAATATATCTATAAGATAAACATGAGCATTTATATAGATAAGCTATGGAATGGAATTTAAAAATTGAATTAAGCCCATTAAAACTAAAATATAAATGGTGACCCAAATTATTGATCAGTGGCAAGGGTTTAATTATGATTTTTCATTAAGGGTAGTAGAATAATCAACCACTTTTAAATCACTATAATATTGCCACGTCATATCTTTCTACTGCCTTTTAGACAAATAGATCTAAAGAAAATAAAGGACTACTGACCGGATATCATCAAAGGTCGAGGGAATAACAACATCTGCACGACAATATGAAAATCAAAAAAATAAACATCAAGAGAAAAATGAAGCAATACAACAAAGAAAAAAATTGTGACGTAATACCGAAGAAATCAATCAAGCAAAAAAATTATGAGGAAATACAAACCCGGAACGCATAAAAAATAAAGACCACAAAGAAAATGTAAAATAAAAAAGAGAATGGTGCATATATATAATAGTTCGATAACACATGGATATGGAAAATATATATCAAATATTCTTCGTAATATCTTATACAAATTTAAGCGGATAAATATGAAAGAATACAAAAATAAGAAATTCGTTATAGAATATATTCCATTACGATTTGGTTATAATTTAACATTACGTAATTATCACATACTAACCATATATTATCATTAGACCATAATCCAACAAATTAACATAAGAGAATGGGCCTACGAAAAAGAGAAACTAACATAAATGAATAAAACTACAAAGAAGCCCAATACAGTTAAAAAACGGGTTGCACATGTCTGAGTGGCAGTATTGTAAATAAACGGTGGTGGCAAAAGGCTGAAATTTCGATTTTTCATTATGGGTACTAGAATAATCAGCCATTTAAAAGCCAAATGTGAGTATGCTACCTCATATCTTTTGACTTCCTTTTACTACTATAGATCTTCTAAATCGAGATCGAGAATCAGAAGGGAAATTTTATAAAAAAATTTCTTAAAATATCACACTTTGAAGTTTTTTTCCTAAAATACCATTTTGAAGTTTTTTTTCCAAAGTTTCAAAAATACCATTTTTTAAAAAGTTGATTTTTAAGGTTTATAATTTAAAAAATTTGGGTTTTGGTTAACTATTCCAAAATTAGGATATAGTTTTAGGGGTAGGGTTTGGATTTGGGGTTTAGAATTTAGTTTTGAATGTTAAAAATGAATTTTTTTAAAAGTGATATTTTTGGAATTTTGTAAAAATTGAAATATTTTTGAGAAAAAAACTTTAAGGTGGTATTTTTGGAAATTGTCCAATTTTATATGAGTAAAATACAATGTGAAAAACAATTCCAAAAGTGCATTTACATTTTCCCCCCACCGTTTGCGAATTATTGTAACGCATAGTGTTGGTAGTGGATTAGTTCGGTTTTGTATATAAACTCTCTTTATTCGGCTGTATATTAAAAATGAAATTAGATATCGTTGTGACTCATAATCTGTAATCTCAGGAGAATCTGAACTGAAACAATACTCTAATTTAATTAATGATTAAAATTCTACAAGATAAATATCAGCACACAACAAATAAATTACCAATTTACTAGAATCTTATTGACCGTAATTAAAATAAAAAATAAAGCTCTATAAACAGTCTCAGGAGAGAAGTAGCATTGATCGTCTTCTCACTGATTATTTTCTTCCTCTTGGTATTCCTCTCTCCATCGCCGACATGTCTCTGCTTTCAGATCTCGTTAACCTCAACCTCTCCGATGCCACTGGCAAAATCATCGCTGAATACATATGGTTCGATCTCTCTCTCTCTGTTCTCTCGCTGTTTGTTTCTCCTTCGTGTTGCTGCGATCGAAAAGCTTTTCTATTTGTGTTTTGGGTATCGATCTCTTTATGGGTTTGAGGATTTTGGTGTGAACATTTGACTGAGGTTTTTCGTTGTCATGCGAGATTGACGTGTATTAGCATAAAGCTTGTCTTTTTTTTGTCTTGTTCTGGGATTGTGAGTGTTTTTCGTATGAACAGGATCGGTGGATCTGGAATGGACATTAGAAGCAAAGCCAGGGTAATTTCATACTCTGTTTTTTCATCATCCTCTGTTTTTCGTTTTGACTGATCTGATTTGTGTTTTTGGGATAATAACAGACACTAGCAGGACCAGTGACCGATCCCTCAAAGCTTCCTAAATGGAACTACGACGGATCCAGCACCGGTCAAGCCGCCGGAGATGACAGTGAAGTCATTCTATAGTATGTTCTCTCTGTATACTCATAAACATGTATTGGAGTCTTGATCTTATACTGATCTTGGTTTGTTTATGATCCAAAAGCCCTCAAGCGATATTTAAGGATCCGTTCAGGAGAGGCAACAACATTCTGGTGAGTTTGTTTTCATATGATTAGTGTGATAAATCCAAATTTGTATCTCAGTTGAGATTTTAAGAAAGTTGTGATATGTGTAGGTGATGTGTGATGCTTACACACCGGCCGGAGATCCAATTCCGACCAACAAGAGGTACAACGCTGCTAAGATCTTCAGCGATCCAAAAGTTTCCTCTGAGGTGCCTTGGTAAGCTCTCAATCTTTATCTTCTGTGTCTATTGATCGCTCTGCAAATCAGTCATATACTAATAGTGTCTCTATGTGTGTAAATCAAAAGGTATGGGATTGAGCAAGAATACACATTGATGCAAAAGGATATCAACTGGCCAATTGGCTGGCCTATTGGTGGCTACCCTGGACCTCAGGTAAATCCAAGTATCATCTGATCAATACGCGTAATATTATCGCAAGGCGTGTTCTTATCATGTTTTTGGTTTGCAACAGGGACCATACTACTGTGGTGTGGGAGCTGACAAAGCTATTGGTCGTGACATTGTCGATGCGCACTACAAGGCCTGTCTTTACGCCGGTATTGGCATTTCCGGTATCAATGGAGAAGTCATGCCTGGCCAATGGGAGTTCCAAGTTGGTCCTGTTGAGGGTATTAGTGCTGGTGATCAAGTCTGGATTGCTCGATACCTTCTCGAGGTAGTAATCTACTTAAACCGGTTCTATGATTGAATACAACATTCAAAATTTGCTAATTTCATCTTCTCTTTTGACAGAGGATCACTGAGATCTCTGGTGTAAATGTCAGCTTCGACCCAAAACCAGTCCCGGTTAGTTTCTTTCCACTCGCTCTCTAATGCAATTACCACAAGTGAAGAAGCATTGTTGTAACATTTCTTGAATGGTTTCAGGGTGATTGGAACGGAGCTGGAGCTCATTGCAACTACAGTACAAAGTCGATGAGGAACGATGGAGGATTAGAAGTGATAAAGAAAGCAATTGAGAAGCTTCAAGTGAAACACAAGGAGCACATTGCTGCTTACGGTGAAGGCAACGAACGTCGTCTCACGGGGAAACACGAAACCGCGGACATCAATACGTTCTCTTGGGGAGTTGCGAACCGTGGAGCTTCGGTTAGAGTGGGAAGAGACACTGAGAAAGAAGGGAAAGGTTACTTTGAGGATCGTAGGCCAGCTTCTAACATGGATCCTTATGTTGTTACCTCCATGATCGCTGAAACCACCATCCTCGGTTAAGCAAGCACACATTTAAACCGGTTTCTCCGGTTTGGTTTTTTAATCCGCTACTTTGGTCTTTGTGATTGCACTATTTCGATTCTTATCATGGAGTATTTGTGACATTTTCGTGTTTTTATTTCCAATAATTAAATAAAGGATTCTGAAGCTGGAATAGCCTAAAAATGTGTTATTATTGATTCTCTGTTGCGTTGGAGGTGGACCTTGTCGCATTAGTAGTTGTTAGATAAGGTTTTGTGGTTAATATATCAAAAATACGAATATAATTTCGAATGTTCTGTACGATAATATAATTATCAAAGCATGTGATAAACTAAGGAATAAAATGAATAAATTTAATATTAAATTCCTAAGTAGGAGGATGGTGAAATTTTGTAGGTGGGAACACACCGTAATGGTAGTCACGTGCTCTGTATTCCTAAGACCTTATCTAATGCATTGAAATTCGTGACAGAAGAAGTCAAATCAAATTGTGAGTGGGGACATTCGTGACTATGTGGAAATGAAGACTTTTGTGACACATTTAATTATGGATATTAGTATTAGTCTAATTCTTAAAATAAGAATAATGGCATTACTAAGCTGAAAAAGATGATGCGTAATGTAAGGGCATAGCAACAATGAAATCTATTGAATTTATTTGTATACTTTATTTGATTTAACTTCTTCTTTTAATATTTAAATGAATAATCAACCTATTAGAAAATGGCATGTGGAAGAGCTTGGTTCAAAACTCTTACCGTACTGAGACTGAAAACAAGACTCTGTTTACAGCTCTCTTACTTTTTCATTTTTCTAATATACCTTATTGAATTGATACTTCATTTGTATCACGGTTACACATGCTCTAATGTAACGTTTTCTTAAGTTTTGGAGAAGTATAAAAACACAAGTACGTTCGTTGTACCTCAGTGCATTTAGTATCACGCTTTAATCACTGCCATTATTTCTGAACGTACGTTTGTAAAGTAAATAAATACTAGAAAATTCATGACACCAACCAAACCCACTTGATTTTTAGCTTTAAAATAAAGAGACTGAAATAATCAAAATATTGAAGTTATGATTGATGTTCTCTACCAACCGAAAACAAAAGTTTAAGTGATCTTTGGAGTTATAGGAAGACATTTCGAATTAAATTTTGAAGTACTTTTGGTAAAATCAGAGTTTTAGATTTTACAAACATATGACCAATATTCTTAAGGATTGGTTCAACTACTCAATGAATCCAAAGTTCTTCCACCATAAACGTAAAAGCAAAACTATTGTTTAGGAAAACTTGTTTTTTTCTTGCTAAAATGTTAATATCATATGAGGATTTTAGTTGCAAGAGTTTGCAAACTATTACAATGTTCTTTTGGCAAAATAAAAATAAAAAAAGAAGAACACAAGTAGTACCTTTACAAACTACAAAGTGGAAGGTTATCAAAGCCAGTTGCTAAACTTACGTCTTCTTCGTCTAGCCAACATGATGTTTCTGATTTTCCCATCGATAAGCATGAAGATCGTATTTAGAGGAATTGAGATGGCATTATGTAGCACATTATATTAGAAAGAATTCGTTTAATGATTTTCTGTTATTTCTCAAAAGGTAAAGTTGTTACAATTAATGTTTATATACACTTCACTAAACCAACTAAACCGAAACTAAACCATTTACAATTTGATCAAAATTGATTATAACTATATATGATTAATAGCCCCCCTCAAGATGAAAGTGGTGCATAGATGTTATGCAAACTCATCTTGCCTATCAACTCACGGAATGGAGCAGGGTATAAAGCTTTAGTGAACGGATCAGCCAACTGGGAATTGGATCGAACAAACATAGTCTTTAAGACGCCCTTCGCAATGGCTTCACGAACCTTGTGACAATCAATTTCTATATGCTTAGTCCTCTCATGGAAGACTGGATTTCATGCAATGTGTAGAGCAGCTTCATTGTCACAATATAAGTAAGCCGGTGGAGAGTATGGAACTTTAAGATCTCTGAGAACAAGTGTAATCCAGAGAATCTCCTTTGTAGCCATACACATAGCTCGATATTCAGATTCTGCAGTAATACATGAAATATTTTTCTGTTTCTTGGAACGCCATGTTACCAACGAATCCCCAAGAAACATTGCATAACCAGTAACAGAGATGCATGTATCAGGACAAGCTCCCCAATCAGCATCACAAAAACCTCTAATATCAAAATTAGGAGTATCACCATAGAGAAGGCCTAACCCTATAGTGCCTTTAAGATATCTCAAGATTTTGTGGACTGCTTGTAAGTGAACATCAGTTGGAGCAGATGAATACTGTGCAAGCTTGGAGACAGCAAAAGCAATATCCGGTCTGGTGATGGTCAAATATTGCAATTTGCCAATCAATCTTCTATAAGGCTTGGACTCCTCCAAAGGATTACCTGAACTCGATGATAATTTTTGGTTTGGCTCCATAGGTATAGTGGAAGGTTTACAATCAGAAAAACCAGAAGAGGCCAAGAGATCAAGGACATATTTTCTTTGGCATATTGAAATGCCAAGAGATGACTGTGCAATTTCAATGCCTAAAAAAAACCGAGGAGGACCAAGATTTCTCAGCTGAAACACTTCACTCAAACTACTAACCAACACTTCAACTGCATCATTATTTGTACTTGCAATCAGTATGTCATCCACATACACAAGAACTGCCATAAACACACCATCAAACTCCTTCACAAACATTGTATGATCTCCATAACACTTCTCAAAACCAAAACCCATCAGTGTAGTAGAAAATTTGAGAAACCATTGTCTCGAAGCTTGTTTTAAACCATAAATAGACTTATGAAGTCTACACACAGCTGTAGATGAGACAGTTTCTCCAGTAATTTATGCATAACCAGGGGGTAAGGTCATGTATAACTCCTCATCTAAATCTCCATTGAGAAAAGCATTTGATACATCAAGTTGAGTAAGAGACCACTTCATTTTTGGTGCCAAAGATAACAAAATCTTCACAATAGCTAGCTTGGCAACATGGGAATAAGTATCAATGAAGTCAATTCCTTCCTGCTGTGTATAACCCTTAGCCAAATGCTTTATGACGCTCAATACTACCATCAACCAAATGCTTTATAGTGAAAACCCACTTACAACCGATAACAATCTTACCAGGAGGTAATTCACACACACTCCATGTCTCTGTTCTTATAAAAGCACTAATCTCCAGCCCCATTGCATCACACCAAACCTTAAATTCTTTAGCATCTGAATAATTGTGTGGTATATTTGTGTTGGTGATGATATTAATGAAAGCACGAAAAGGCTCATATAAGTATGAGTAAGAGATATAGTTAACTAGAGGATATGGAGATGTTATAGGTGGAGGAGTACTAAGAGAAGTAAGAGTATTATTATTATAACAATGAAAATCTTGTAAGTGTTTGGGAGGTTTACGAACTCTGTGAGAGTTAAGCTCAGAATGAACAGAACTCTCAGAGGATATCACATCAGGATGAGGATGTGTATCAGAAGATGATTGCACAAAAGGCAAATGATCATCTTGGGAAGCAAGAGTATGAAGATGAGGAAAGAAATACTTTGAAACTTCAGAGATATTTGAAGTAGCAAAGGGAAAAATATCCTCATAAAACAAGACATGCCTTGAAATAGAAACTGAGTGTGTCTCAATATCTAGTAATTTGTAACCTTTGTATCCTAAGGGATATCCTAGAAAAACACAGGCTCTAGATCTTGGATTGAACTTAGTTCTATGGTTAGGCGAGGTTGAACTATAACATAGACAACCAAAGGATTTAAGAGCCTGATACTTAGGAATCTTAGAGGTTAAGCGCTCATAAGGGGACTTATTCTCTATAACAGGAGAAGGTAACCTATTGATTAAAAAAGCAGCAATCAAAACACAATCTCCCCAATAGTCTAATGCTAAACCAGACTGAAACAAGAGAGCTCTGGCTACATTCAAAAGATGCTGATGTTTTCTTTCTACTACAGAGTTTTGTTCAAGTGTTTCAGGACAAAAATGATAAGACTTAATTCCTTTTTCAGCAAACAAAATAGTGAAATTAAACTCAGGTCCGTTGTCTGATCTAACTGAACAAACTTTAGTATTATATTAAGTCTCAACCATGTGCAAGAAAGTTGGGAAAATAGAAAACACATCAGACTTAGGCTTAAGAAGATAGATCCAAGTAGCACGACTACAGTCATCAATAATTGTCAAAAAATATTTAAATCCATTTGTGGTAGGAACAGAAAATGGTCCCCATGTATCAATATGCACTAATTCAAATGGTTTTGAACAAATATTGTTGCGAGAATCAAAAGAAAGATGTTTTTGTTTAGCTAAATGACAAATGTGACAAGGTAAAGAATCTTTATTAAGTTTTCCTTTAGGCAAAGACAATACATCAGATATAGACTCAATCCGAGACAAAGATGGATGACCTAACCTTGTATGCCAAATATCTAAACAAACTTTAACAGAAGAACAAATAATAGGATTACCTTGATGAGACAGATGATCATTCAAGCTAGCAATATTCAGAACATACAGATTAGAAACCTCTCTACCATGACCAATCATCAATTCCTTGGTGAGATCCTGAATACGACAAGCAGTAGAAGTAAAAGAGACTTCAGAATGCAAAGTCTTAGTCAGAACACTAACACTCAATAGATGGAACTTAAATGCAGGTATAAACAAAACATTGTAGAGAAGTAAAGCATCATACAGTTGAATACGGCCAGTGCCCTCTATCTTAACAGTGTGGCCATTTGAGAGAGTGACATAGGTATTTTCTAAGGTTGTGTATTCTATATATAAAGACCTATCATGTGTAACATGATGACTATCCCCAAAGTCAATAACCCAATCACTATGAGACACACCAGTTTCAAAAGGTACTGAAAATATCAACATGTCAGGATTAATATTGGAATGAAAAGAGAGAAATGTACCAATCATCTGTGAGACAACTGGTGCAGAAGTAGAAGGCGATGCAGAAGAATTATCAGGTTTAGAGGAGAAGCTAGAAGGTTGTAGCTGAGTACTGAGATAAGAAATCATAGATTGGAGTTCTTCCTTAGAAACATCTTTAGGAACATTCTCCTTTTGATTCTGTATAGTACCAACTGCCAAATTACAAGTACCAGTTGTATTCTTTTGAAACTGCATATTACCAACTGCCATATTATCACTTCCAACTACATTCTTCTGAAACTGCATACTACCAACAGTCATATTAGTACTTCCAACTGTATTCTTCTGAATTTGAATCTTATTCCTCTGAGGATGACCAGAAGGGTAACCATGAACTTTATAGCATTTGTCCATAGTATGACCAATCCTGAAGCAATGTGAGCATTTTAGTTTCTGAAAGTTACCTTGAGCTGCCAACACATTTGGATATTCAGAGGAATTATGTTGAGTTTGGAAAGCCGCAGGGGGACAAACCAATTTAGCAGTAGAACCAATATATCGCTGGCTTTCAACTTGATCAAGCATATTGTAAATGTCTGCAAGACATGGGCGAGGTTTGAGATTCAGAATCTGACCACGAATGTTATTGAAACTATCATCCAATCCCATAAGGAAATGGATAATCCTGCTGGTTTCAGCCTCATCAAGCAGCTCTTTAACATGATCACAATCACATTTCTTCACTGAAGAAGTCTTGGTATTAGCAAGTTGCTCCCAAAGAGTCTTCTTCTTAGTGTAATATGTTGAAAGATCTTGTTGACCTTGCTTGAGTGTTAACACAGCCTGTTCCAATTGATATCTCCTAAGCAGATTATTAACCTTGAATCTTCTAAACAAATCATCCCACATCTCCACTGCATCTTGATAATACCTTTCATAGATCTCCTTACTCACAACGTTCAATATCCATGACTTCACCATGCTATTACATCTACTCCAGATTTTGAACAAGTGACTATCTTCATCAGGTCTTATTAAAGATCCATCTACGAAACTAAGTTTATTCTTAGCTTCTAAGCTAATCTTCATTGCTATAGACCAATTGTTATAGTTAGTTCCATCTAAAGTATGAGCAACAACCGATAAACCAGGATGATCTGACGAATGAAGGAAAAAAGGACTATGAATATTATCGTAGTAATCCATACCCTCCGGAATCGCAGATCTTCGATTTGGAAGTGGTTGATGTGTAGATCGGCCATGTGTTGATCGTTGATGAGTTTGAGCTTCATGTTCTTCAATCGGTGACATAGGACGATGAATCCTTAGCGCAAAACCATCATCATCAGGTGTTGTACTTCGATTTTGCGATTTTGCACCTTTCTTCGCCATTTTTGTATCAATCGGAGTCGCGGAAGCTTGGGATTAACAACGACGAATGCAAAAACTGGTGAATCGGAGCTAAAAACGATGAATCAAAGCAGATCGGAGAAGAATTTGTGGAGAAACGAACAACAAAATCAGAGAGCGAAGCATAATTCTCATGATACCATATTAGAAAGAATTCGTTTAATGATTTTCTATTATTTCTCAAAAGGTAAAGTTGTTACAATTAGTGTTTATATACACTTCACTAAACCAATTAAACCGAAACTAAACCATTTACAATTTGATCAAAATTGATTATAACTATATATGATTAATACATTATTCCTCTGCTTTCATACGTTGAAGACCACAGCATGAAGTCTGCCACCTTGGAGAGAAGAGATGAAAAACTTAATTTTATTTTACCAGAATATATTATTATTATTTATTTATTTTTTGTCATCAACATAATAAATTTATCACGGCCCAATAATCCAAACTGGTCATGTCGAATTTAAAAATATATTATTTTTAAAGTGTTGATTTATCGAAGATTGACACTTTTTTATTAGCATACTAGATTAGGACCCGCATAAATATGCGGATATTTGATATTAAAATTGATAATTTGTATAGTTATACTTGTAAGTTATATTTTAAATTAAAATCCGTTAATATAACCGTAAGTAAAAAAATCAATAATAAGTTTAAATTTTCAGAAATTTTTTCAAAATAATTCATCTAAATGAGTGATAGATTGTGTGTACTGTAAATTCAGCAAATAATCAATTTCAATATTTAAATTTATTTTGTTCGACTACTTTCTTTTTTTACGTTGGTCTATAAATTTTGACCTTAATTTCATATCAAATTAGTAAATTTGATGAAAATATCATACTCGACAAATATTTATTTGATTGGGATATTTTATATGTTTTGTGACTATCATATCCTTTTTATCATATGACATTATAACTTCTAAATATCAATACGATGTACGGTAAAAAATAAATGTTATTCAATTTCTTTTTCAATCTTTATATATACAGATGCATCTAAAAATAAATGTTATTAAATTTCTTTTTTATTGTTTATAATTTTCCTTCTTCTTTTTTCATGTGACATATCATCTTTACATTTTCAATCTTATAGTTTATAATTTTTTAGTTTACTCAAAAATGGAATTTATGAACAGTTAAAAAATAAAATTATAATATATTATTGTTCTATTTGGTAAATTTTCCTTTTTATGTTAGGTTTATAAATTTCCTTTTTAGAACATGAAAAAGGTATTGTAAGTGTTGGATAAGTCGAAGAATTTAAAATTTGATATAATTGATATATACTACTAACCTTTTCATCAAGTAGAAGAACTTCCATTCCTATAAATACGTTGTTTGCTTTAAGATTTTTAGCCTTCCGCTTTTGAAGAATACATGCTATAGTTGGACGGTAAACACGATTTCAATTTAATTGATCAAAAATTCAATAGTTTTGAGTGATTTGTGGGACGGTGGTATTCATGACTTGCAAAGAAAATTAAGAATTTGAGGTGTACGTTAAATTGTGGGAGGTGTGCATTATTATATAGTTGTTGGATTTGTCTTTTCTGAAGTAATAATATTTTTGGAAGGTTAAATGTATGTTTACCTTTTCTTTTTAAATAATTTATGGTGTAACATTTATAAGGTTGAACGTATATTTACTTTTCCTTTCAAAATAATTTATGGTTTTACATTAATTTTGTCTTTATATATAAAGTTTCATTTTTGTATTATAACATTTATTTTGTTTTAACATAATGATATTTATATTTTGCTTTTCTTTTTAACAACTTTACATAAGATTTGTTTTAGCTTTTAGGAATATGTTAATTAAACATAATAATTTTTTTTAATGTGTCTCTATTTTATTAGTTTAACATATTGATATTTTTATTTTTCTAATTGCTTGATTTTAAATAGTGTACTTTAACATGTGTCATAATCTCGATCGATAATAGACACATATCATGATCTTATGAGTTACAATTTTGACAAACTGTCTTTTATATAATAAGATACATATGGATTTATTTGCTAAATAACTTACTTATAAGTTATTATTAAAAAAGCTTTATTAAACGTTATTTGTTGAGATGATACATATATTTTCGCAAAATTCATGCCATAGAAAATACATATTCTGTAAAAACCATGCAATATTTATGAAAATATCATCGCCTTATTTCAGTAAACATGTCTAGAGTTATGTCATTTTAGCAAATGAACTTCTTTTATGAAAAAAGCTAAGATAACAAATTGTAAAATGGTCAATAACATAATCAACAAAAGAAAATTGCTCTAATACTTTGAAAGCCCATATTTTAATCTACTCGGCCCAAAAATATTTTTGTCAATACTTACAATGACGTCGTTTAGATATGAGATTCTATCTAGCCCAATGAATTCTATCTGAATTTTAATATGAATTTAAAATCATAAAACCAATAACACTCACTAAAATAACAAATTCTAAAGTCGTCAAGGGAAAAAATAAAATTGCTCTAATATTCTTTAAAGCCCATACTCTGGGTTAATTTGCTAGGCCCAAAAATATTTTTGTGAATACTTATGATATGAGCCTAGAGAGATTCTATCTAGCCCAATGTTGTTGTCAAAAACCACCGTTAAACCCTCCGTCTGAAATCCAGGGAGATGAAATGGTTTTCATGGCTCGCCCTACATTGATTCCTTCCATAAACCCACCTCATTGCTTCCGGCATCAGTTTCCGCAATCGAATGCGTCATTCTCCTTATCTCCTACTCTACCGAATCTGCTGCGCGTTCGGATATGTGGATTTCCCGGCGGAAATCGCCGCCGTGTGGTCACCATGGCCTCCGGAGCCGATCATTACTCTACTTTGAATGTCAGCCGCAACGCCACCTTGCAGGAGATAAAGAGCCAATACAGAAAACTCGCTCGCAAGGTTACTCTTCGCATACTCCTGTTTTGCCCCTTTTCTTTGGTTTTCTCTTAGGGTTTGTGAATGTGGAACAGTATCATCCAGATATGAACAAGAACCCTGGTGCAGAAGATAAGTTCAAACAGATTAGTGCTGCTTATGAGGTAACTCAGTCTTTTTCAAATGCTTAGTTATGATGGAATCTGTGTTTTAGGTTTTGCGGTTTTGTAGCTTATTACAACTGGAAATGAAGCATTTTTGTAGGTATTATCTGATGAGGAGAAGAGATCTGTGTATGATCGCTACGGTGAAGCAGGTTTAGAAGGTGGTTTTAATGGATCACAGGAAGGGGTAAGTCATTTATGACTAAAATTCTGAAGAGTTCAGCTTTTTAACTTTGTCTTAGACCTGCTTGATTGTTTTCAGGTGGATCCATTTGACTTATATAGTGCATTCTTTGGAGGTTCTGATGGCTTCTTTGGGGGGATGGGTGAATCAGGAGGGATGGGTTTTGATTTCATGAATAAGACAAGTCTAGACCTTGACATTCGGTATATTTTCTGTCTGCAAGTTTGTTCATGAGCTATATGTACTTTCAAAGTATGTTTTTCTCATGAGCTAGCATTTTATTCCTGCCTCCCTTATGTGGTGTACGATAGTTAGCAATAGGAAAGTAGAGATTTGGGTTAGGCTTCAATTGCGGTCTCCTAATTTTGGGGAGCTTGTGTTTCTTGACTGATATTTGGGGACATGTATCTTAGGTATGATCTGCGGTTGAGCTTTGAAGAGTCGGTTTTTGGAGTTAAACGGGAAATCGAGGTTTCTTATTTAGAAACGTGTGATGGTTGTGGAGGAACAGGTGCTAAATCCAGTAATGCTGTTAAACAGTGTAGCAGTTGTGGTGGTAAAGGACGTGTGATGGAAAGTCAGAGAACACCCTTTGGAATCATGTCTCAGGTAACTCGTATTCTGATCATTTGCTAATCCTTAAATGGAAATTTTCATTTCCCTTGGCGTGTGGTATATAGATGATAATCTTGTGATACGTATATAGGTGTCTACATGCTCCAAATGTGGTGGTGATGGCAAAATCATCACTGATAAGTGTCGAAAGTGCATTGGCAACGGGAGACTACAGTCTAGGAAAAAATTGGACGTTGTTGTCCCTCCTGGTGTCAGCGATAGAGCCACCATGCGGATTCAAGGAGAAGGTAATGTGGACAAGAGAAGGTACAGGAGAATCTGTTGTTTTCTACTTATTTACTGATATGTACAACTCTGGTACTTGTGTTCTAAATATGGTCTATAATTTCTGCAGTGGTCGAGCCGGTGATCTGTTCATCGTGCTTCAAGTTGATGAGAAGCGTGGAATTCAGAGAGAAGGGCTTAATCTATACTCCAAGATAAGCATTGATTTCACAGATGCAATACTTGGGGCCGTCACAAAGGTGGTTTACAAACTTGTTTATTGCTTGACATTACTTTTATAGTGAGAACCTTGCAGGCATGATATCTTTCTTTTTCAGGTGGAAACGGTGGAGGGAACAATGGATCTTCGGATTCCGCCAGGAACTCAGCCAGGCGACACTCTGAGATTACGTCGGAAAGGAGTTCCAGACACGGATAGACCATCAGTCCGAGGAGACCATTGCTTTGTAGTGAAGGTTTCAATCCCCAAAAGCCTTAGGTTTGTGTCACATCACTTCTCTTTTATCGCTTCATGTGATACTTTTGCTTACTAAAATGCTTGAAACAACTTAAATGGCAGCGAGAGGGAGCGCAAGTTGGTAGAGGAATTCTCGTCACTTAGAAGATCTAGCAGTAGTACTGGTACAACAACATTCACTCTATTTCAAAATCTAACAATATCAACAAAAAGTTGAAACTTGATAATCCCCATTTGTAGAAACTCGTCAAGAGAAGCACAGCTTTGGCTCAGAGACGAGAAAAGAACCGTCTTTGTGGCATAAAATGAAGAGTTTCATAAGGTAATCTCATGATACTTTCTCAATAGCTCATCAAAGGACACAACATGGTAGTCTTGTCCATGAGTTCTTTTCCTCCTGGTCTGATATAATATACATGGTTTCAAATGTCTCATTTTTAGTAGACCAGAAGATTCAAGAACTAAGTTTGGGACTATGAGCTTGAACTCATCAGTGCCACTAGGAAGAGTGAAAGAAGCAGAGACTTCTTCGATTGTTCTCTCGGTTTTGGCTCTGTGCGTTATAACCTCGGCAGTTGCATTGATTCAGAAGAAGGGTAATCGCTTGAAACAAAAGAAAGAGCCCTAATTACGTCAAAACCATAAAATCTAGATGGAGAACTTTGGTTTCAGGTAACAGAGAGCTTTTGGCAGATAACATTGAATTTGAAAGTCTCTTCCTTGCCATACAAATCTGGTTTCTAGGTTGAAATTGTTTGTCACAGAAAATATATGATCGTGTATGTATGATTATCATTTATATATGGTTTAGAGTTGCATGATAACACGATTGCTCCATGGTTATGTATGCTAAACCGGCTTAAACCATGATCAAACTCTTTTCCAAGAAGAAGAAGAACCATATTGAACTCTTAAATCAATTTGATTTTCCTAAAATTGGATTTACTTAACTAGTTGAATTTGATTGGGACCGAAACCGTATCAAAGCTAGAATAGTGTAGTGTTTAGGTTAACTTAGTAAAATTTGAGAAGGCTAATCGAAATTTTGTTTGTATCTCATTTAGAAAACATCTTTACGGAATCAAGAAAAAGATTTCCACATCTGTAAAGTCATCATTGCTTAAATGGTGCTCAATACAGCTACTATACTTGCATTATGATTTAACGTATTGATCTTCCAAAACAAATCAATATAAAAGCCAATTAGAGAAAGAAAGAAAGAAAAACAACTCCAACTACTACACTGTTTATTACTACTATCTTGAAACTCAATCAATGGTTTTTTTTTGTTCACATGTTGTTGTTGTTGTTGTGATAAATGATCCAAATTCTGATGTAAATTAGATAAAAGAATTGGTAAGATGGTAAAGATCAATGGGACCCTTATGATTGATAATAGTAATACAGAGTGGATCATATGGGGACAATTTTGTTGATACAGAGGAGTGAAGACAAGTCACAAATAGAGAATGTGTATTCTGTAAAAATAAAAGCTGTAAATTATTGTTGTTGGCTTTTTAACATGTTTATGGTCCTACCAATCTCTCTACCCACCATGTTCTTTTTCTTTCCTTTACAACCAACCATGCATTATTATTATAAAGAAAATTCAAAATTCAGTTTTATCGTATTAAGTGTTTCTTGAGAAGAGGAATCCACTTTATTCATCATCTTAACACGAATTTTTATTCACACTTTTATCCACTTGCTAATTTAGAGTTTGTATTTTTGGTAATTAGCAGTTAGAGAAGAAAGGCAGTGAAATTAGATAGAGACAAATAACAACGAAAGGTTGACATAGGATACTAAAAATAATATCTATAAGTAAACATAAACCAAGAATCACATATTTTTGTCGAAGCATTGATAGACACACGTCACTGTTGTATAGAAAAATTATTTAATTTAAATATTCAAAACTAATAAAAAACATTTGTTTCTGTACTTAAAAAGCATTAAAAATGTAAGAAAAAAAAGAGACTCTGGTTTTTAAGTGTTGACTGAATAGTTTCACTTCACTCTTGTCCTCTGTAATCACACCACAAGCTTCTTCTCTTGAGCTTTTCTAGGGTTTCTCTCTCTGTTACAATGCGACTCTTCCTCAACTCGTCAATGGCGAGTCTCTCCATCTTCCTCTTCCTTCTTCTCCTCTCTCTTCCTCTTCCATCAATCCAAGATCTCGCCGCCGACAAATCCGCTCTTCTCTCTCTCCGTTCCGCCGTCGGTGGCCGTACATTTCTCTGGGACATCAAACACTCCACACCATGCAACTGGACAGGTGTAGTCTGCGACGGTGGTCGTGTAACAGCTCTCCGTTTACCCGGCGTTGCTCTCTCCGGTCAGATTCCAGAGGGTATTTTCGGTAATTTAACTCAGCTCCGTACTCTCAGTCTCCGTCTCAATGCTTTATCCGGTACTCTTCCTTTGGATCTCGGTAGCTGTTCCGATCTCCGGCGACTTTACCTTCAAGGAAACAGATTCTCCGGTGAGATACCCGAGGTTTTGTTTAGTCTTAGTAACCTCGTGAGGCTTAATCTAGGTGAGAATGGTTTTACCGGTGAGATCTCGTCTGGGTTTAGAAACCTTACTAGGCTTAAGACTCTGTATCTAGAGAATAATAAGCTTTCTGGGTCTCTTTTAGATATGGATTTGCCTTTGGATCAGTTTAATGTCTCTAATAACTTGTTGAATGGATCTATACCTAAGAGTTTGCAGAAATTTGATTCTGATTCGTTTGTTGGAACTTCGCTATGTGGGAAGCCGCTTGGTGTATGTTCTAGTGAAGGAACTGTACCTAGCCAGCCGATTTCTGTTGGGAATATACCTGGAACTGTTGAGGGAAGTCATGAGAAGAAGAGCAAGTTATCTGGTGGTGCTATTGCTGGGATAGTTATTGGTTGTGTGGTTGGTTTCTTCTTGATTGTTCTTGTTTTGATGCTTCTCTTCCGGAAAAAGGGAAATGAGAGGACAAGGGCTGTTGATATTCCGATTGTTAAGCAGCGTGATATCGAAATTCCCGGTGAGAAACTGCCTGTTGAGGCACCGGAGAGTGTGAGCTACGGGAGTGAGTATTCACCTGCGGTGTTGACGGGAACGTCCAAAGCTGTGGAAGTGAATGGTTCAGGGACGAGGAAGTTAGTGTTCTTTGGGAATGCGACCAAGGTTTTTGAATTAGAGGATCTGTTGAGAGCTTCGGCTGAGGTTTTGGGAAAAGGAACGTTTGGGACGGCGTATAAGGCGGTGCTTGACGCGGCGACATTGGTGGCTGTGAAGAGGTTGAAGGATGTGACAATGGCGGATAGAGTGTTCAAGGAGAAGATTGAAACTGTTGGAGCGATGGATCATGAGAATTTGGTGCCTTTGAGAGCTTACTATTATAGTGGAGATGAGAAGCTGCTTGTGTATGACTTCATGCCTATGGGAAGCTTGTCTGCTCTCTTACATGGTAAGAGTTATCTCTTTCTTTCTCTGCTTTAAATTTGTTAGTAGTTCTTTGCTGAATCATTTTGGAAATATTGCCTTGTTTCGTGATACGTGTGATACAAATTGGATGCAAGTATTGATTTGTTTAGTTACATTACTGTTAAGACAGCGATTTTAACAGTAATGTGAAAGCTTTTTAATCATTCAGTGATTAGTTTAGTGCTGCACTACTGTGATTTCGATTTCCCAATCGAATGTAAACACCTTACGTTAGACGTATTGACATGGTTTAGTAATAACTCCAGAAAATGATTGTGTCCCGACTCCTAAACAGTAACCAATCCAGATTTCCTGTGTTTGTCTCAGACCTGCCTTTTTTTTTTGTATTTGATCTTTAATGTCATGTTATGTTACAGGAAACAAAGGCGCAGGACGGAGTCCACTGGATTGGGAAATCCGATCACGGATCGCCCTTGGAGCAGCTCGTGGCCTGGACTATCTTCACTCACAAGACCCATTAAGCTCTCACGGCAACGTCAAATCCTCCAACATTCTCTTAACAAACTCCCACGACGCTCGGGTCTCTGATTTCGGCCTGGCTCAGCTCGTCGGCTCCTCAACCACAACCCCAAACCGGGTTACCGGGTACCGTGCACCAGAAGTAACTGACCCAAGGCGTGTCTCACAGAAAGCAGACGTGTACAGCTTTGGTGTGGTGTTGCTAGAGCTGCTCACGGGAAAAGCGCCGTCTAACTCGGTGATGAATGAGGAAGGAATGGATTTGGCGAGGTGGGTGCATTCAGTAGAGAGAGAGGAGTGGAGGAGTGAAGTTTTTGACTCGGAGCTGATGAGTTTGGAGACTGTGGTCTCGGTGGAAGCAGAGATGGCGGAAATGCTGCAGCTGGGGCTTGAATGTACGGAGCAGCACCCAGACAAGCGGCCAGTGATGGTGGAGGTGGTGAAGAGGATCCAGGAGTTGCGCCAATCGGGTTCGGATCGGGTGGGCTAGACCAATGGATGGAAAGAGAATTGAAAGAGGTTCATGAGTGGATCGATGATGATGTGAAACGCTGGCGTTTCTTTTGTTTGATGATGTAACTCTGTATTTCCAATTGTGGAATCTTTGATGTTTAAATGTTAGTTTAAGAATATGGCGGGGAATTAGAGTTGAGGTCGTTAATTAGATGTTTTTAATTTTGGTTTTCTTTCGTTTTATTTCATGTGTGTGCACTGATAATGAGGACTGAGGAGTTCGCAGTGAGTGTAATTATTAGTGCTTTTAACTTTAACTTTATTTCAATTTTGTTTCAGCCTTTTTGTCTCTTTGGTACGATAGTATGCAAGCAAAAAAAGATAGTACTATAGTATTTTATGACTTCATAATCTAACTATATAATTGAAAAAACAACTAAATATATGCATGACTTAAGACTACGACTTCATATTTGTACTTGACTTCACGTCCGCTTGTTTCAACCCAATGTTAGATCCAAGTGTAGATAAGGAAGATGAGATACAACGTCATGTTGTATGTTTCGATTTTCCTTTATAACTTTTGTTTGCTAAACAAGTCCCGAATAAAAAGGTTGGGTGCAATGAATTGTTACTACAATCGTGGGAGACAAACTTATTAAATATAAAGTTACTGAGGTTATGTAGGGTTGCGTCTTAAATGGCATTTGAAATCATTAAAGGTTAAAATATGTTTGTGAATACTCTCTCATCTTTACAAAGACTGATTTTGCTGTGCCTGATAACTTAAAACGCAAACGCTATCTCACCACTCTCATGTCTTTGCCATCATAGAAACATAGGAAACACTCAATCAATTACACAGACTAAGTTACCTTCTGCTTGCAAAAGACCAATACCGCATTTGTGGCTGCCGTTTGCATCCCCGTAATGTTTCAATGATCCATTGTCTCCTCTTTCTTCTCTTCCTTTCTCTGTAAGATACAACAGATTTAAAATAATTTTACTGAGCTTACAAGATAGATTTTGTGATGAACAAGGCAATCAACAGAAACAAAACGACTTACATTTACAGAGTATAGAACGCCGGTAATGACAGACTCATTACACTGACTCACTGAACACCAAAGGAATCGCAAAAAAGTAAAAAAAAAACGGAGTTTCCGGTAATCAAACATCCAGGAAATGGATGTTATTTGTGATGCGACTTTGGTTGTGGCTCATCTTTCCAGCCTTTGGATAGAAGATCGTAGTTGATTGACGCCAACTGAGAGAGGTTCTGCAAAACATAAAGGAGAGAAATTCAGAATTCTACGCATTCTGCTTATTACCTAACCGCTCTCACTCAATGATACAAGCTCACTGGAAATCACTTGCATACAACAAAGACCAGTTTTTCGAGTCTAGCAGAGGCAGAACCCACAAATTCAGAGACTACCAATCAGTTCCCTATTGTTGCCACATGCAACTCTGACATCTCTACCTACAGCCTAATGAAGTTATGTATGATCCCCAAAATAATTTCTTATACAAATCCGTCAGACTCAAACACAACCGGAAGTTTATAGGCTATTGACCTATTATCGTACTTGGATAGATATGTGACACCCCAAATAATTTTCCATAATTTCAACTCCCTGTTGGCACAAACCTATTACCTATGCATAGAACTCAAACTTGAAATGAAATATTGAGTATCAACATCTATGTAAACCAGTAATCACTTGTATACTCAGACAACATTGAATCTTAACAGGTAAGTCACCAGATAGTACCTTAAACGAGAAATTACTGAAAGAGTAATCTACAGGTACGCCAGACTCAAACTCTGCAAGTCCTTCGCACTCTTCGACCTGTGTACCCATTTTGGGGAAATAATACATCCAAATAACATTAATGGTTAGAGTTTTTCGACTATTTTCTAAGGAGGTTGAATTCGAAGAGTGGATCAGTGAATGTTACCGCTCCCTCCTCATGACGATTGCTCGAGCTACCACTGCTTCCACTCAAGCTATCAGCATCACTATAATTTTCAACCTCCCCGCTTGGGAAAAATTGCTCATCCGATGTGTTCCACGAGTAGCGACTTCTGAAGTAACTAGTGTCAATTGCACTCTCTGAAGCCGGAACAAATGCAGCCTAAAGAAAACTTAAACTTTAAGAAGGCACTGACATTGTCGCTTCTGCTAGGTTTTTGTCACCAAAAGAATAAGATATACAAAAGCACCTTTTGTCTCGCTAAAGTGTCCCAGTTGATGTCTTTAAAGAAGCTGTGCTGCTTGACCTGCGTCATGAAATTTGTTTCAGTAACAGTTTACGGTAACAAAGAAAAAGACATCCACTAATACCTCAGCTGCTCCTCTAGCTCCAAGTCTCTGATGAGGGTCTTCTGTTAAAAATCTAGAAAAAGAGTATGACAAGATGTTACAGACAGTAAACTTTTATTTTCTTTATGGAACTAAGACTCGATCTTGTATATGGATGGTAACGTAAAATTGGAACCAAATGTGCTTGTTTTTTACTTTGGATGCTAGGGAAGCAGATAGTTCATTGATGTTTTTAATACACGCTGATGATGTTGGAAACGATCCTAGTGTTAAGCAGGTGATTACAGAGAGAATATTCATACCGATCTATAATATCGTGGGCTTCAGCACTCATTTCTTCTGGAACATTAGGCCATGGTATATTCCGGTTGAGAATATTGTCAAATATTTGCTAAAACAAACCAAAGACAACGCAAATTAGATGTTGAAAGCCCAACCTAGATGCATAGTACTCTTTACAGAAACATAGGTAACTATTTCAAATAAAATTTTACAGGGGTAAAGAAGCCAATACAAAAAACGAACACAAAGACCAGGCCAAGTACGAATTTCAGTTTCTAAGACCTAGAGATACAATCTGTACCTCTATCAAACATTAACAGGAAACAACGCAATGATTAGTCTCTCACCTGAGGATGTTCCGCATTGAAGGGTGGAATTCCCACAATGAGTTCAAACAGAATGATGCCAACAGACCACCAATCCGCAGTTGCACCTGAGCAATAATGCAAGTATATATAAAAAAAAATTGCGGTCTTGGCATGTGATAAACGGACAGAAATATTAGAAACTTAGTGGTCCAGCGTACTTAGCATATAAATAATACTACAGAATCCTTCTACTTGCACCAAATCAGTAGAGCAGAAAACACTTTGTAGTAATGTATTTTTCTACTCAAATAACCAATCCCAGCCGAGTACCAATCATATTACTTAACAAATAATCTTGATAAAAGATATCCAGACACCAAGATAAGAACGCACCATGTCCAGTTCCTAAAAGAATTTCAGGCGCTAAGTAGTCAGGTGTACCCACAGCAGACCGTTTCTTGCGCCTTTCAAGCTGATGCTCGGATGTCGGTAGTCGTGATTCCTCCTCATCAAGTAGAGACGTTCCAGGACCAGACAGATCATCCGTGCTGTTGATGAGACCAACTTTTGAGAGCCCAAAATCTGTCAACTGCTCAATAAAACGAAAGAAACCATAAGGTCTATAGTGATTCTGAGAGTTTGTTGCGAAGACCAGAAAGCAATCTCCCAAGTCTCAGATAGCAAGACAAAAAATGTATTCTGAAGGACTAACAGCCCATAAGTTCCCAAAAGATGGCAGAAGCGTTCCAACAATGGAAGAAAGGTACCTTAATATGACCATCATGCGCAATCAACAAATTATCCGGCTTCAAATCGCGGTGAACAACACCCTCAGAATGCAAATATTCCAAAGCAAGGACCTGACAAGGAATTCATCATGGAATCACTTTCTAAAGCTTTTATGTATTGACTGTTAATACAAAAAACATGTAAAACTTACAACTTCGGCAATATATACACGGACAATATCTTCCTCTAAGCAACCTAAATTTCTCAACAACGAATACAGGTCCCCTCCATTCAAATACTCCATCACCAGATATAGGTTGTCTCGACAAGTGAAAGAATAGAAGAAACGAACCTGCACAAAACAACGTTGTGTCAAAAGAAGCAGATCTATCCAGAGAATATGCTTAAAAGGCTAGACCTGCTCACCACAAAGGGATTGCGGACATTGATCAAAATATCGCGTTCGGCAAGTATACTTTCAACAGCATTCTTACGGATCATATCTGCCTTTTTCAGAACCTGAGGAGTATGACAGACATTAAGGCACAAGATTAGAAAAGACCCTACTAAAGATTTTGCCAAACTGGTCAGCCTAACAACAAAAAGAGAATCTTTTATAACAAAAGCACAAAATCTTTTACCTTGATTGCAAATAGATCACCTGTTGTTCTCTTTTTAGCCAAAAAAACTCTCCCAAAGGCTCCCCGACTTATTGGTTTTATGACATCAAAATCATCTATGGATGTGCGGTCCCGCGGATGAACTGGGCTGGTCCTCAAGCTCCGTACAACATCATCTTCCAAAGGAGCATCTTCATCAATTACAGTGCTTGATAGGTCAACTTTTTCATCATCCATAAGATCACACATCTGCAAATATTTTTCCCTACATAAAACCAAGAAAATTATACTTTTACCACATAATATTTCTGGAAATCATAGAATTTCCCAGAAAATATACATGCACGCAAAAAGAAGATCAACAGAGGGGAAAGTAGCATCAAGGAACTCACCGGATCAACGCTTCTATGCGAGCCCCAAAAGTTTCTACTGTAAGTGCATCAAACTTTCTGCGGTCTATAACAACCCTCAGGTCTTCAAGACAAGAAAGTAAGAATGGAATTGATTGATCATCACCCGGAATGGCATCTGCTGCACATTTTGCAATGTCAGCAAGTTCACTCATCTGCGTCATCAGTTGTCAAGAGTTTTTCCATCAGGGGGACATTTAATAACAAAAGACAAGAAAACGTTTGAACTTGGAGCACAATCATCACAAACCTGTGGAATATCATCGTGATCATGGAACATACCCTTGCCTCCTAAAATCAGCTCAAATGGATCAGGTCTAGGGGTTGGAATCGGGGATCTCGGAGTCATGCTACTGGCAGAAGAAGTTGTCATGCCTAGATCAGACTTGGAGCCAAAACGGGTTTTACATGACATTAAGGGTAACCCTCTAAGATCATCCATAAAAATTGAATTATCAGTCTCCGGGAGACAGTCAAGCATGTCTTCCGACCCTCTTCTCGACCAATCACTCAACCTTGGAGAGAGAACATCAGATTCTTCATGCAAATTTGAATTGGATACTTTCATACCATCTGGGCTTTCTGCGGCTGCTAGGCTATCCTTATGCCTGAAGGTCTCTGCTATCTTGTCAAGAGTTCCAGCAACTGCCATCAGCCGCTCGTCGACACTCAGTCCTTTTTGGTCATATTTATCAGCCAATGTACAAATTCTAGAGTGATCTTCAACATGGGTAGTGGGAACTTCCTCCTCGCAGATACGGCACATTATTGAACTTTCCTCTGAAATAACTGTCTGTTCCCCCCAGTAACCCCAAGAAACATTATGCCGATGCTTCGGCGAATGTTCATGAGAATCTTTTGCTGGAGGGCAGTTGAGAATAGAAACAGCCGCATCATCACTATGTTGTCGATTTCTAACCATATTTGGAGGTTCAACTTTGTTATCATTCTGCTCTTCTGATGCTGGCGCTTCTTTCACAGTTTTCAGTGCTGGAGATGGAAGTTTCTTCCAAGAAGACATTCTATCAATGCTTGCAGGAGATTCAGATTCCTGAAGAACATAATTTTCAGGAGAAGAGAGAGGAGGAACTAAGCGTACAACAACGTCCTCCTTCCACTCCAAACCACGCTGCTCTTGACTATAAGCTTTCTTGGTGGATGGTACCTTTAAGACCTTTGCAGCACTTGAACTCCTTCCCGCTCCAGTAGGAGGTATTTTCTCAATAGAATGCAAAACTCTTGACTGACGTAGTTGTACAGCTTGTTCCTCTTCCCCCCAACTTTCCTTATGAAACTGAAGTAATCTTGTACATCTAGTAAGTATAAAAAGCATCCGAGTATGTAGCTGCTTGAGGACGCCCGGAGGAAGCTCTTGACGTCTATCATCTAAATCCTGAACTATGCCTTCACACTGAAGCCAGAAATCTCCAGGAGTAGTCATAGCACAACTGCGAGCCAAAATTAACAAGTCTTCAAATGTTTCCTCCCACTCAGGATGGCTTTCTGCATTTTTCTCAAGAACTCCCACCAGATCCGCAGCAAATAATGCAAGGTCAGAGTTTACTTCTTCCTTTGCTTTATCAAACTTTGCCCGAATTAGAACCAAAATTTCCTGGAAAAGACAGATGATTAGCAGCAAAACTCACAAATGATTAGTAGAGATAGGAGACTCTAGAATACCTCAACATTGTTCGACCTACGAGGCTTCCACAATGGAAAGGGCCTTACACCTTTTGA